>JAOTQQ010000023.1:2336842-2405293 GCA_026546715.1 Gallinago undulata
CAATGTCTGATAACCCTTTCAGTGAAAATTTTTTTCCTAATATCCAGCCTGAACCTCCCCTGGCATAACTTGAGGCCGTTTCTTCTAGTCCTGTCACCTGTGTCTTGGACTTCTAAGACTTGTCATCTAAGATCAACTAATTTACTATATTGATTTTTGTACCTATGTTTGTACCTAGTAACATATGTGTAAATATATTAATATATACATATGCATTTGAGTATTCTGTCCCCCTAATTTCTCAAAGTGCATACATATTATAGTTGGTGATCTAATTGTATCAAAACTAGCTCAAAAATAAACTAAAAGCCCTTCGCAAATGAGGTAAATACCTCTTATTATGGACAGGATAAACTGAGGCAATGCGAAGGGAAGCATTTTACTAGTAACAAACCCAGAGCTTCCCTATTTCTAGGCCAGGTGTCTATTTTGTAGGTTACACTTCATCTGAAAGCGAGCCATTGATTGTGTAAGCAAGTGATGTATCTGGACCTCTGAACATGATACTGAAGCACACAATCTTCTTCTAATGTGTAAAGTTTTTTCCCACTAATATTATCTTGGATTTACTCCCTTTGTATAGAACAATCATAACTTGACTATGCCATCGGAGCATTTGTAGATCTACTGTTTATGCCCTTGAGAGATAAACAAGTAAAACACAGCAGTGAAAGAAACAAAGCTAATTGCAGAATATTTATAATCAGAATGTACACAAAATGTGTTAAATACACAAGTGATAACACTGATGATACTGAAACAACTAAGAATTGAATGTGAAATCTGAGCTTTTTATAAAAATCACAGAAAATACAATAGCCTATTATTAGGCTGTAGGATACAAAGACGTTTCAGCAAGAAGGCCTTATGTAACACTGTGCTGGGCTATACCGAAGTTCCCCCCATACTAGCAGCTTTATTACTCCAGGCTTCACACTGAAATAAACAGCAGAGAAAATCCATACGGGAGTATGTGGAGTTTTTTTTATACCGTATTATAAGTAAAAGTGATAATTCTGAATTACTATAGAAAGTATTACTCCCTCCAACGTGAGACAAACCATGTTCCCATTCACAGCACAGTCTACACCATCAACTTTGACTGTTAAATTCTGTTAAAACATGACTGCCCTAGCTGTAAGAAGAGCTTCCAGACTGTCAAAATTGGATAAAAAACTTGCAGGATATGGAAAGGCAGGGGTCAGAAAAGGGTTAATGTAGAGGTTTGTAGTTTCAATTAGCAATGTTTAACATCAGTTAGCACTCCTTACAGAGAAGAAATAATATTTTTTTTAAAAAAGCGGTAGATATTTGTGGTGAGTTTCCTTCTTTTTCCACACTGATTGCATCAGTTGAAGCTACAATTTAGTCTCTGAACTGACATGCAGCTCCTATCCAGACCAGTAGATGGCACAAAGCATTTATTTCACTATGTTCATCACAATATTTATTGTAATGTCATAGAATCAGAGAATGACCTATTATCTTCAAACTAGTGCAATATACATCCCTCTAAGCTAAGAGCAGTCAATCCAAAGACATTATAATCTTTACATGAGTTAATAGCTAGTTCTAAAAACATTTACAATAAAACATACAGCACTGAACAAAAATTTATTACATACATATTGAACAAATAATCCTGCAATAAATTTATTAAGCAAATACATTCTATGTTTTAAGCTTGTTGCTTACTTGTAACAATTGTTAATAATCTCAAATGCTGAGTAAGATTAATTTTTGCAGTGTTGAACAAGTACTAACATAAGAAGGCCCTACAGTGATAGGTGTGCAAGAGAAATATGCTGGTGAAACTTCTAATTTCACCAGGTAAATCTATAGCAAAGAATTGACTATAGATGACAATTGCCAAGGAACAATTGCAGCAGTTGCTAAAGTATCTTGTGCCTTAGAAAATAAATAAAAAACCCCAACACTTTAGAAGAGCAGACATAGTACAAATCAGGTTAAACTCACAAAGAAGGAAAAAGCAACTGTTTATTTTAGCACTAGGCAAAGATTTAAAAGAAATAGTAAAAAACATCAAACCTTTAACAAACAACAAGAAAATCTGACAAGGAAAAAAATCAAGACCTGTAAATATTTGTCTAAAGCAAAAAAAAAAACCCTAGTATCTTATAACTAATCATACAATAACATCTATGAAGTCCACACCATTTTGCTGCCATGTGAAACAGACCTATTATCCACAACAAGAGAATCAGGAGGGTTTAGATGCCAAAAAGGCCTAAATATTTTCAGCTGAATCAGTTCATCCACAGGCATATTTCTGAGCATACTTCTCTATAAGTCATTCAAGACAGAGACAGTCATAGGTTATCAGATTCTACAGAGCCTCTTTCTCAATAAGAAGAAAAATAGACACTAGAATATAGATTGCTTTTATTATTTCAAAAATAACACAAACTCCTGAAACATACCAGTTGTTTGCGCTGCTATTACAAACATATTGGAAAACCTCAGTTCTTGGAAAGAAAAGATAAAGTGAACTACACTGAAATAAAAGGCTGGGACAGTACCTCTCACGTTCTGTAAAGCAGGATACCTGCTCTTGTACAATTCTGTACAGTATTTTGGAATACTACAGAAAGAAGAATAAGGCTACCAGACACCATTTTCTAAATTGCAAAGATAACCTACAGCTACATAATTTTAGAATTTGATGATACTTAATTGTATATTTTCATGGAAATATTATGATATCATGTCACTTTACAGGGCAAATCACTTCATAGCTGCTATTCATTGCAGAAGCACATATTAGAAGCTATGCAATCATAGATTAAATTATGCTCATATCTTTTGGTCAAATTACAGCTTAATAACATGATAAAAATTATAAATAAAGTGAAGATTCACAGTTTAATTATTTTAATAGAAAACAATTTATCAGATATTTATGAAAAAGAAAGAAGCAGACAGGTCTACTGTACTGGAATATATAAGCAAGAATGTTTTCTGCACTAAGCCAAGAATTTGTGAACTACAACGTTAATAAGTAAGAATCTTGATTTTTTTTTTTCCTCCAGTCCAGTACAACTGCAGGCAAAGCCCCAGGTAGTGCTTGTCCCTCCCACCTCTCATTAGATCTAGTGATCATGTAGATCAACAGGTTGATCTGAAAGAAAAACTTTGGTCTCGACAGATTTATTTCCTGCTGAAGCAATCTGCTTCATGCCATAGATCCAGTGCAAGGGGAGAAAGGGGGAACACTCAGCCAGGAGTGGAAGAAGTGCTTTTCCATACCAAACCCTACTTATACCAGATTAGGTGTACAGCCCAACTAATGACACTGATTAAGAAGTGGGACAACTTAGTCTGGGACATTTGACAAGAGACTCTTTTGATGGAGACATTTACGGTTTTACTGATAAAGCCAGGACCAACAGACATTTGTTCACTGCTGCTAAGAAATCATAGTAGCATAACTAAATGACCTTATGAAATTTATTATCATGTTTCCAAAGCATTATTATGACAACACCATTCTGCAGGTTAAATACCCTAGTTTTATTGCAGGGATGGACAGCTGTGCTGTTTGCCTTCATTGCTGAACATCAGGCATCAACATGTTTAGACAGAACTTCCTGTGTTCAAGCTTGTGGCCATTACCTTTATTTATCTACTGGCATAGATTTGAGACCCTGCTACCCCTGTTCTTGCTCAGTGATTTCTGAAAATACACTATGCCCTCCCTTTTCCTTCTGTATCCCTCTAGAATGGGACCTTAATGCTTTGCTGCTGTCAAAGCCTAGAGGATTTGTGGTGGTGGCAAATACCACAGATACATCCTTTGTACACAAAGCTTTTTACTTCCCTGTCACCTTCTCACTGCATGTCATCTTAAAACTCAAACCAGAGGAAGCACCAATGAATTGAAAAATAACTGCTTCTCCTCTGAAGAGGATGTGCTCTTCCTCTGAATTGCTGGTTTGCTGAGGAAGGCGATGAAGGCAGCCTCCACAATTTTTATCATTCCACAACGGGATGGGAATCAGAGATACCACAAAGTTAACAGGAAGCTGAGACAAACATCTGTCCATCTCCAAGACATGTGAATTCACTCCTGACTGCAGCTGTTCCAGCTGAAGAGGCTACGCTGCCTCTTCAAGTAATTCACACAATTTCTCTGTAACACATTTCTGCTTAACTGAGATGCACTAGTGTATATATGCTAATAGAGCTGTTTATAATAACCCACCTCATTTTGATTTAAATGGATTAGAGAATGGTTATAGAAAAAGCTTAGTTTGCAATTCTGAAAAAAAAGTAGTAACAGGGATTAGCAGCATCTTAAACTGATATGTAACAGTACTGATGGTCTTCCACTGTGGATTCGTGCCCTCAAGAGAAATTTGTTTCCAGACTCAGTAAATTGTCAACGTTCCACTCTGAAGAGCAGAATAGTTACCTAGTGTTGAGATTTTGCTTCTAACAAATCATCCTGTCAGTGGCGATTTCCTGATGCTGGCAGAAAGCAGAGCAGAAGTAGTAAAGACAGACTAGAACTCTTTAGCACTTTTCCTTGACTCCCAGTCTTGGAAATTTCTCTGATGACTGCACTAAAAGAATATCTTTGTATCTCAAGAAGGATGCCCACAAACACAGAAACAGATTGAAACATGGATAACCCTGTCACAGCGTCTGAGAGAAATCCTGGCCCAAAAGCAGCTGGTGGAAAAACATCTTTCAGCTCTGGCTGTATCAATCTCAGCTCAGGTGTGACACTAGATCTCATTCTATGAGGACCAGATTACTTCTCTGCTAGTCTGAGCCCTCTCTACTTCTGGAGAAAAAAAGAAAGTAAGTGGATTTGTCCTTAAATTAAACCCTTAGCATATAGCAATGCCTTTGCTAAGCCTACACTGGGATTATAAAACCAAATTTACAGGACAAGCTTGAAATTTAATGGGACAGGGTCCTAACACTGTTGACAGAGTCCTGAACTGTAAAACATCAGCATATGTAACATAAGTGAACAAGCACTGAACTTTTACTTCAAAGAGCAATTTGCAATTTTACACCAGCAGTAACCTACAGGTAGACTTATAGGAGGTAGATCTCCATAAGCCATATTTTTTTTGTTTTTTTTTTAACCACACAAGGAGGGAAATGGGAAAAGATTTGTTCAAATTCAAATCCCATGGTCTCTAGAGAAGACGGAAAGTGCTGGATCAGAAATGGGCCAAAAAAACTACCTCAGCAGGAGACAGAAGGAGGATCAACAAGTGAAATTGCTCTTTGACAATGGGTATTGCTGAGATGGAAAGCACAAAGTACTGGCTGACAAAAAGAATGATGACTAGAGTCACATGTGTTTTAGATAGAAGATGATAGAGCAGGCTGATTTATCCCAGCTGAACAGTAAAATACCCATTATTGGCTATTTCCTCATAAACCTGGCTGAACAGCCCTCTCCAGGCTACAGAAATACTATACATTAACATGTGGGGGAAAGTTTTCTTCCAGTACAAATAACATAACTACTATTCTCACAAAACTTCAGTAAAAACCTCTATATTAACAAAGGAAATATATATTACCAAGATAAGTTTAGATAAAAGCTATTCTAGGTAACTACATGTGTATGGGTGTCCAAGAAGACTTTAGAGGTTCCTTCTCCCAACACTGTGACAGAAATAGGAGGCATATTGAGTTTGCAGATTAGTCAGCAGCAAGGTCCAAGAACTTTCCAAAGTCCTCAATTTTATTTTCTGAAGGGACAAAAGACACAGCATTTTTTGTTGCTGAAATTAGCTTCCCTGGGTCAGGGACTACTATTCAAAGAGTGATTGCAAACTAGAGGTTTTTTTTCTAGTCAGGGAAAGGAACCAAATGCCATACTGAACTATTTTAGCAACTCTTGCCATAGAGACAACTTATTGTCTTGGAACAATGAACATAAATACAAAATGAAATAACTCAATTGATAAATGCTCCAGAGGAAAAAAAAAAAAACAAAACACACAAACAGACCAAACACAAACCCAAAAAACAGAATAAAACCTACTCCTTTGGTGCCTCATCAGCTTCTCTCTGAAACAGGCTGATTCTGAATGACTTCCAAAGCTACCATCTCACCTCTTGTGACAGTGGTCTTTTAGCTAATATGTCTGACTTCACACTTTCGGGTCAAAAATATTTCCTCTGCAAACATAGGCAAGTCAAAGTCCATAGACTTCTCAACTCTCACTTTGTGTGACTGTTGTGAGACTTCTTTCCTACCTTATTTTCTGACTTGGTAAATTTTTTGGGGGATAGCATCTGTCTTTGGCTCTGTGTGAAGGGGGTGCACTGTGCCTTGAACTACCAGGTCTTAAAAATGGTGACACCTTCAATCATAGACTTTTTATTTATAATTTTTTTACTATCTCAGAGGTAGAAACATTCCCCCCCCCCTTGTGGGTAGCTACTGCAAAGCTACAATTAACCTCAATTAATAGGAAGAGTAAACTTTATACAGACTATGCTGTTCAGGTGTTCTTAAGGAGAGCAGCACTTGGCACTGTTCAATCTGTCTGTAACAGGGAGTTCTGCTGGGGTGAAAATTAAAGGGGTTTAAGCTTAATCCAAGAGAAAAGTAAGGTGGTTTTTTTTCCCCTTTACAAAAAGCAATTCCTCTAATAAAAGCTGCCTGGAAAAGTTAAGAATCTATTTGGACCATGAGTGCATCAATAGTGCTTACTTGCTCTAAACAGCCTTATCTGCGGCCCCCATTCACGCAGAATCACATGGCATTGAAAGGGACCTCTGGAGATCATCTAGTCCAACCCCACTGCCAACGCAGGTCCACCTAAAGCAGGTTGCACAGGAACTTGTCCAGACAGGTTCTGAATGTATCCAGAGAAGGAGACTCCACTATTCCCCTGTGCAGCCTATTCCAGTGCTCTGCCACCCTGATGTAAAGAAGTTCCTCCTCATGTTTAGGTGGAACTTCTTATACTCAAGTTTGTGCCCCTTTCCTCTTGTCCTGTCACTGGACACCATTGAAAAAAAGACTCCTCCCATCCTCTTGACAGTATTTATAAGTATTTATAAGCATTGATCATATTCCCCCCTCAGTCTTCTCTAGACTAAAAAGACCCAAGTCCCTCAGCCTCACCTCATAGAAGAGATGCTCCAGGCCCTTAATCATCTTTGTAGCCCTCTGCTGTACCCTCTTCAGTAGTTCCCTGTCCTTCTTGAACTGGGGGGCCCACAACTGGACACAGTATTCCAGATGGGGTCTCTCCAGGGCAGAGTAGAGGGGCAGGATGACCTCCCTCGACCAGCTGGCCACACTCTTCTTGATGCACCCCAGGATGCCATTGGCCTTCTTGGCCACAAGGGCACATTGTCAGCTCATGGTAATCCTATTGTCCACCAGGACTCCTAGGTCTTTCTCCTCAGAGCTGCTCTCCAGCAGGTCAGCCCCCAACCTGTACTTGTGCATGGGGTTATTTCTCCCCAGGTGCAGCACCCTACACTTGCCTTTGTTAAATTTCATTACTGAATTTCACTGAATTATTTGAGTTGGAAGGGACTGTAGAGATCATCTAATCCAACTCCCCTGCTGAAGCAGGATTGCCTAGAGCATGTTACTCAGGACTGCATCCAGGCAGGTCTTGAGGTTCCTTAGGTTCCTTCTTAGGTTCCTCTCTGCCCAACTCTCCAGCCTGTCCAGGTCTCACTGTATGGCAGCACCATACAGTGAGGGGTGTCAACCACCCCTCCCAGTTTTGTATCATCAGCAAACTTTCTGAGGGTATATTCCATCCCTTCATCTAGGTCATTGATGAATATATTGAAGAGGACTGGAAACTGGACACATACTGTCTACTGACCCATTTAAGCTCAGCCTGAAGCTCTTAGTCCCTTTCTGAGCTGTGTAGGTAGGTCTGTGCTCACTCCCATTCCTTGCTGTGCCTGACCTGAGTGGGTTTCTTGGATTCCTGACCTCCAGCCTGTCTTATTGCCACATGTTTGTGTAATTTCTATCACAGTCATCACATTTCTGATGATCACTGGGCTGCACCCAGAATCCGTTAGTGTCACCAACCTCATCCAGCTACTGGAAAAGTAATTTTCTGCAAACCTTACCTTAGGCAATAGCGTAACAATTAAGGTCTTTTCCATTGCTCTCACTGTTCCTTCCTCCTATTAAAATAAGAAAAAATTAAGTGCCAACTTATACTACCTGCAAGACTGGTGGAACTGACAAAAAAAGACCAATTTCTCTAAAGATAAAAATAGGGGGAAATTACTAAATCCTGCACAGAACCATCCCCTTTGTAGTTTCTACTGTATTAAGATTTACATTTCAAGTAATGAAGTTTCACTCACATCCCTGGAGGTACATTTTATATTCCATACACAAGAACTATTTTCCTATTGGCTTTCTCAGTGCTATTGCAGTTTTAGTAATCTCTTGTGGACCGTACAAAAAAATTGCACTCAATCCATGGTATTTGTATCAATTATATAACTGTCATGTAGGCCAGCAATATTTACCTCTGCAGTTTAATTTTTATGCCGTCAATCCAGGCTGCTAATGACTTTCATTTGCCAATGAATTTTTAAATAATAGCATTGCCCAAAGTAGAATTTATCAGACAATGCATTGTAGAAAAAAAATTTACTTCTCTTGAAGTCAAAGATTTTGACTTCTGAATTACAGGTTTTTTGAATTGAAAAGTGAACCATGCATCTGAAATTACTTTATATGTTTGCAACTTGGCCTTTTGGTTTTATACTTTTGAGGAAAGTTATATTGCATTGTATTTCAGACATATGATTAGCTCAGTACGAAGAAGGAAGGGCAAACATCATTACCTGATCAAATGGTTCTTGACCCAGGAATGTCCTCATCTAACCTACACAAGCAGGTACAGGAGAAAATCTCAGTAAGAGTCTGAGCAAAGGAAGAGTTTTGAGTAACATAGCTTCAAAACCAAAAGGATATATTTTGTTGTCTTATTTCCCCTTATTTTTTGTATTCCCAATTTACGGTTTTATATACAGTTTATGTCATTATAAACCTGTAATGCTGCTGAAAGAGAGTTCTATCACTCTCCCTTCCCACTTAATCCTAGCTACATACCTATCCCTACTGGAAAAAAAAACACTTTCTACAGCCACAGAGATCCATATCCAGGCAAAAACTAATCACTCTATCAGGTTAGAATTTAATGCTGGCTTAAAGCATATGTGAAACTATGGCCTCATTAATCAGCAAATTTTATCTAATTACCCGAAGTCACAAGGGATGACCCTGCTACTGTAACATTTCACAGCTTCCATTCCCAAACTTCATGGGTTGTGTTCTCCCCTTTCATTAAGCTTGTGACCCAAATACTAGCAAACATGAAAAAATTCCTGTCACCCTTGAGACCCAGTTTGTATCTGCAATAGTCCCTGGCTCATAAATTACTGCTGTACTGCGTAGCAAAAAGTTCTTAATAGAAATTTCTCACCTGATTCTGCAAACTTTGCCTCACATGCACCTTATTCCTCCTGGTGTCAGGAGAGGAAGACATAGTGTCAGAATGGAAAGGTTCAAACAAATCCTTCCTCCAGGCCCCCCTTGTCAATCTATTCTCTGATCCACGCTGCAGGCAATGCAGCATCAGCCTAAGAGACATCTTTGTTTCCCCCTTTGAAAATCTCCTCTATCCAGGATTTCAGAAAATAGAACAATTTTATTCCAGCTAAACTAGATAGCTTGGTTTGTCTTTGTGTCTTTCTGTCTTATCTTATATATAACATGCATACGTATTGGAAAGAAGAAAAGCTTTGCTTCTGGACTACTTATAAAATAACACAGGGTTTTTACAAGCTCTTATCACTAACCCAGCAGTGTAGGACTAACAATAGCACATTTTCTTCTAGAACAATTTACTGTATCAAATTTTTTCTCCAAGAAAGGAACTAAACTATTCTGAAAGGTTATAGATTATAATACCTATTTAAAATAGATGAAATATTTCAGTCTTCCCATTATCTATTTCCATGAGAACATCTCCATGATTTCCCTTGAATTCCCCCTGTGTAGTCTAGACGATCATAATAGATTTGACAATTATTTTTATTACATAACTTTGAAAAACAGACTCTCATAGAATTTGGTTGTTAGAAAATTCTGCTCTGAATAAGAGAGGACAATATGTGGCTCTTAAAAAAATAAAATAATTAATTCCTCTATTGTTGGTTTGCTTTCAGAGTTGATTTCTCAGCCTAGAAAATCTAAAAGAAATATATTTTAGATTGTGCCAAATATAGCAGTATCTATAGAGAGACTTCCTCTTCCTATGCTTCCTCCTGTGCGAAATGAAGTAGTGGAACTCCTCATGCAAGTAAAAATAGAATTTAGCCATAAATCACAATATAGTGAAGTGATCATCCCAAACCAACACTAAATAAAACTTGCAGTCGCCAATTCACTAAACTATCCAATTAAAGAGCCACATCAAGGCTGTATGTTCTGCTAGTCACTCCCAGTTAATAAAAGAAATGTACTTCAGAATTTTTTCTCATTATTTACTCCTACAGGCAGAATACATTTCATAATGCTCTAAGAAATTAGGTCTAATAAATATTTGTAAAGAAATTTTGTTGTATTTGTGATCCTGATACTACACTATATACTGAAAGGGCATTCTTCACTGTGCCTCTCAACTAGACAGGAGAGGCAGGAAGGCTTATATGACATACTATATTTTCATATTAAAAATAATGTTGCTTTAGATGTGGTTTCTGCTAAGTACCTTTATATTTAACTATTTTTGGTAGCATGTTAGTTTCCTCTACAAGTCAACGTTCTGGACTACTTCTCTGTACTGTTTTACAGTTGGAAAAGATGAAAAACACGTTGGGGTAAGTGTTAAATGGAACAGATTCCTACTAATGGATTATTGATTATACTTTAGTAATGTATTGAGTATCACAGGCAGAATGCTCTTCTCCCCTTCAAGAATCTAATATATTAAAAAATATTAATATTATATGCTAATTATTTCACGAGGGAAAATATTAGGCTGGGATGTACATCTCTGCTGCAAGAGTAGGTGACATGTCTATTTTTTAAACACAAATTTTATGGAGTGTTTTATCAAACTCATAGAACACCTTTACCAAAGAAATCAGTAGAAAAGTTCTTCATTGTTCTGCCATAACCACAAGCTTGTTTGTCTGAAACACTTCATGTATAATAATTTTTACCTCCCTACCATCTTCAAGCTAGCAAAGCAAGGGTGAAAGACATAGCATAAAAGTGTAATTTTATTTCATATACATTGTCCTGGAAAACCCTATTCTGTTTTGTAGGTTGTATGCTGACATGCAACTTAAAATTAAGATTTGGAATCCAAAATCCCTTCCCATCTACAATCTAAGACATATTAGATAGATTTTGGGTTAAAGGGGAATTTCTGTTTGGTGGCACTTGGCTAAATCATACAGTATTTCTGTCCTATAGCTGGAATCAGAAATACCAGTATTAGCTTTACTTTATAAAAAGTTATGTTGAAGAAATAACTTGTGAAACAAGTTGGTTAGAAAAAAATATCATCTTCACATAAAATCCTGCTAGGGGAAAAAAGAATCAAACTAGAGACCCTTTGAATACACACATTTTCAACTAAATTTGTAATGAGATTAAAATGGTTAAAGGCACACTAGGTTTGCACACTGTCACACTGTTAATCTAGACTTTCATTCTGATCCAGACTTTCATTCTGATCCAGACAGTTCACTGAAACACTTACAGCAGAACACATGCTTCTAATTACCAATTTTCTCTGTGCAGGCAGCTTTTAAGACCTGCATTTCCCAAATTGTTGAAATCTAATTCCCCAGTAAGTAAACACATCCAGACATCTTTCCTGCAGTCCCATAAGGAGGGATGAAATTATAAAGGGCCAGCACTTCATATACATGTAGGAGTTTGCCTTCCACATATGCTAGCACCTTCCCTGCATGTTTCACATTTTGGGAAATAACTGTAGTTATTTTGACACAATGCTTTCTTATAGGGAGAAGTAACAAGTTCTGACATTGAAGGTGTCACTGATGTCCTCCTTGGAAGTGTGGTGACCTCTGTCACAAAAGGAATGCATGGTCGCTTCTGTTACAGTACTATTAACCACACACAGCACAAGGTTCACATGGTGTCTCCTCCTCTGTAATTCATTCTTTGAAAGATTTGAACTCTCCTTGCACACAGACCACCCTAAACTGATGGCAAGCTTTTGTTTTCCAAAGATTCTGAAAGTCTGTCTTTTCCTTCTTGTAGAGATGTTCTCACTGTTTAGATATTACCACAGATAATGGAGGAATCTAGTCTACCACATAATTGTGCACTGACACCCTCTAACCTACTGTTCATTTAAAGCAGGAAATTTCTGACAATCTCAGAACCCCAATACTTCCATTTACTTTGGGATAGGATGATGTCACTCTGTGTCATTTTCAGTCCAGGATGACAAGTTCCTCATTCTATCCTGCCTTAAAAATAAATTGCTTATTGGTACCTGGACACAGAAACAGAGCTTACAGGAACGCTCTCTTAAAACTAAAGCTTTCCAAAGGATTCTCACAAGGGAAAAAGGATTCTAAGGATAGAAATACTCTTTTTTTTTAAGTCCTAATTTTCCCTTCAGAGTGGGAAGGGCCATCCATAAAGGAACATGATCAAAGACCAAGTTTAATCACAGGTATGACAGAAAAAGCAGCATTTAAAGAATATAGCTTGCCAAAGGCCAAACATTAATTTATGGTGGGCTGAAATAGAGCGACAAGTGAAAAGACTCTAAAGCTTGCAACAGAAAAAATAATAATAATCGCTAAATCAAGGATTTCCTTGTAAAAACCTGAAAAAAAAACAAACCCCACAAAATAAGAGCCTTAATGAATTGGATCAAGATTGCTTACACATTAATCATTTACAGCAGATATATGCAGATATACTCTGGAAGCTACAAGCTTGTCTTAAAAAAAACTTGGAAGAATGTTAAAGAGTTTTTACTTCAGCACAGTGTTATTTGCCCAAAATTGAAAGCTGGAGTTGGCCTTGTGCTCATCACCTGGGGAATACATTTTCATTTCACAGGCTATTCAATATAGAACCAAGAAAGAGTCCTGACATAAGGATAGCCAAGTTGTATGTACAACAGTATGGAAGACAGACAATGCATTAAGAACAGGAGGAACTGCCTAGGGGCAGTTTAAAATTAAGGCTCAGTTACAATGCTGTAACTGGACTGAAATAAGTCAAAGTTATATAGCAGTCTCACTTTGAGGCATAACCTCTATTTTATCTTGACACTGATAGGTTTACAAATTTGGCAGCCATGAAATATATGGATTATCATGAAAGTGACATCTACCAATCACATTAATATCCTTGCATTCATATTGCAATCCATAATCCCAGTAACAGAAGAATATTAGAGACTGACTGTTGCTCCAGAAGGGGTGTTATCTCTGTGGGCAGTTTAAATCAGGTGAAAGATGTATATGGTGAAACTGAAGAAGCAGAGATGAGAATCAGTATTAGGCAGCCATTAAGCATTGAAAAAATAGTGTAAAGCACTGTAAAGTTTACAAGCAAAGTTCAGCAAAATTATCATACCCACTGAAATCACAGAGAGGACACAGAGCTTCACCAATCTCATAATTAGTAGGAATTTAGTGAAGACACAGCAATCACCTTTGCTGTATCTAATCCTAAATTGCAATCTGAAGTTATTTTACTTGTTAGACACAAAAGATTGTCTCATAAGTTAAAAATACTACACAAGAGTAGGTAATACCCCAAGCCAATACATTATCACAACTAAAGGTATTAGCAGTTCCATTTTAAATTTTAAATAAATTTTAAATAAAAAGTGGATTTAAGTAATAGTCAATTGCCCAGAGGCAATCGTTAGATTTAATGTTGAGAAAAGTTTATTGGGTACAATCAGTAGTCTACGCCAATGACATTTAGAGCACTGAACACTATGGACTATTTTATGTCAGATTCCCAAACCACCTTTAGACTTCGATTCTTATTTTAGGACACAAACCCTACTAACTACCTTTTTTGTAATTCTTAAGGTGCTTTAAAAGATGAAATAGGTTTCACTAAAAAACAAGGCTAAGAAATAGTATAAAAAGCAGAAAAAACAGCCCCCTCCTCCCCTTTTACAACTAGTGAATGTTTCAAAGCTTACCAGATCTGGTTTAACAGAAGGGTGACAACATTGGGATCAGCTCCTTGGAAGATTTTTATTAACCCAGCTTTATATTAGTCACTGTGTTAGCAGAAAAGCTCCATTCTGGGACATACACGTCAGACTTCACACCAATTTTCTAACACAGTTCACAGCTGCAGACAGTAGAATCACAGAGGTTAGCCTGTTAAAATTTAATTAAGGTGTATTACAATTTAGTAGTTCTTGAAAAACGTAGAGAATTTAGATAGATTTAAGTTACTGAGTAATATTATATAAAAATAATCCTTTTGCATTATATTTATCAATCTCACTGTGTTCACATATATTTACATATTGAGTTCCATTATAATGGTTTTCAGTAAAAATTTTGTAAACTCACTTATTTGAAGGACTTGATTGGGGGAAAGAGGAAAGTTTCTTATCTTTCCCTTTGCTTTTTGACCACATTCGGGCATCAGCACTATTTACATGAATGTGGCAAGCAAAATATGGCTATCAAAAGAATTCCAATGCCAATGAAACACCACAAAGACTATGTCTTAAACACTGTTTTTTCCCAGCATTGTTCCATCCCTGCTTAGAATCTATTTTTCATGGATTTGTACGTACTGTGAAAAGTTATTTTACACGTGTAAGTTTAATGAGCAATCTTTATTTACAGTTATTTTAATTATCTTCAAGTCTTCATCAACAGTGTTTACAGTTCATAGCTTTAGCAAGTTTATTGATTAATATATCCCCACTGGTTTTTCTTCAGCCCCATTCTTTATTTTTCATACCTGTACTTTCTTTGCTTAAGTGTTAATTACTGATCACCTCCAAAATATTGCCCATCTGTTTACAACATACAGATAATGATATAGCCAGGCTTTGCTACAATATTCTATGAGCAGCCTCAAAATTACTTTAAGGCAGTCACTATCCTACTGCTGTTCAAAGTGATGCCCACAGATACTCCTTAATTATATTGTCCTTTCCTTTCCCCTATCACTGAAAAAAAAAAAATCTAATTTGCTCTCGATTTTCCCCCTCAGCTATTACTATTTTCCAAGTTTTACCTTGTACTGAACTTCTTGGCTTTTCTTCCAAGGACACATCAGTTTATATTTTCCCTCTCCACTCAGTTACATTCAATTTCATATTTCCAAGATTTTTAGATTACATTGTGTTATTTCTTCCTACTTGGTGTTTGTAACACCTGACTTAAGATCATGTGCAAATGCAGTTAATATTCTTATATGGCCTCTCTGAAATCATTGATCAAAACAGACAAGTTGCTTTCTACATACAAGAATAAATTAAACTAAATGCAAAATTAGTTTGGTCAAACAGACAGTAAAGGCAAAGTCAAAGAAAAGTCATTGAATAATAAAACTTATACATTGGAAGCTGTCCCAAAAGAAAAATAAATAAAACAATTAAGAACAGCAGCAGATGCTCAATGAGAAGAGGGATGCTTAGGCAGGATTAATTGTCATTTCTAGAATGACACCAAGTAAGAGTGTAAGGACAGAACTTTTCTACATGCCTTTAATTAGCCAAACATATTTCCTGGTCCTGTCACATCAATCATCACAGAACTAAGTTGGCCAGCTGCATGAGAAAGCGGGAACTACAAGGCATCTTTTCGTGCTTTCAGGATGAAGATTTTGCAAAGAACAGTGCATGGTAAAGTAAAAACTCTGCAGTCATTCCACCTGCCACAAACAACCCCCACCCCAAATGAATGGTTTAGGGAAAAGACCATTTCTGAAGAATGAGGTAGAGGCTAAAGTTGTTTACAATGACACTCATGACATTAGCAAATTGTTTTAGACTGTGCGTTACCCAGACATCCTTGGAAATTTACAGCTGGCAATTTCCTGAATGCCTCACTCCCTTCACTTCAGCCTCACGCAACAGCTCCCTCCTCTTTTCCTTGACTTGATTCCCCTTAGCTGTATTTTTCTTCCTTCCCTGGTCTTTCTGTTTACTAAATGTTCTTCCCTCAGTACAGAAATTATGACATTAACTTGATGTTTTTCTCTTATTTGTATGATTCCTCCTGCTTTCGGAACATCAGCTTTCCTAGACGCACACCACCTGGTGCTAGTACACCACCCAAGAAAGTAGTCCTGCTTCTGAAAAACCTCAGGGGACCAAATTAACTGTAGCTAAAGATCTTCTGCTAACCTGCTAAAGAAAATTTGTGGGAAGGGTGTTTAAAACCCAAAAAGCTTTTAATAGGTAAAAAATTATTTCCATAAAAGATAAAAGGAAGAGAGCTACATAGCTCACTAGCTTCAGGGTAAAAAACACTACTTGCCCATCCACATAATCTTTATTTTGTGACAATCTCAGACTACAGCAGCTCATTCCATCGCCCATGAACAGTACGTGCAGGGATTAGACAAGCATTCAAAATATACTAACTGCCACAAATTCTAAGGCCCTTGTAAGGGAACAAGCAGACTAAGAAAGTTTATTTACTTAATTCTGCCTGTATACTTTCCACCTCCACCTTGGGTTTGTAGTTTTCATGGAAAGCTAAGATTTCCTCAGAAAAGGTAGAAAATAGCTCCTTGGAGTCTGAAGAGGTGATTGTGTCATATTACATGGGATTATTTCCACACATTTCAGTTCAGTTGAGCAAAGGAAAACTAAAGTAAATTTTCTCATTAGTTTCCAGCTTCACTCACTCTATGTTATGTATTTCTTCCTCTGCCTATGGAGTAGTATCAGTGATACTAGCATACATTCATATACACTTGGAAAAAAAAAGCATTTATTAAAATAAGAATTAGTTACATATGTCAAATGAAGAAAATAATTTTATCGCATCAGGAGTCCAACTGTGTTCAAAGAGACCATAAGTAAGCCAAATTTCACATACAAAAATATTAGTGAATAATTATATACACTAATACATAACTTCCAAGTTTTTTCAAACAACTCAGGTTGGAAGGGGCCTTTGGACATCTCTTGTCCAACCTCATATTCAAGGTAAGATCAACACTGAATTTGGACAAAGTTGCTTGTGGCTTTGATATGCTTGGTTATCTTCACAGTGAAAAATAGCCTCCTCACCTCTAGTAGGAAAGAGTACTTCAATATATGCCTATTGTCTCTTGTTGTTCTACCATGCTCTCAATAATGCTCACTCTTTCTTGTAAGCTCAACTTAGTTACTGGGGCTACTACTAGGTCTCCCCCTGCCCATCTGTCTTCCAGGCTGAAGAAGTCCAGCTCCCTCAGTCTCTCCTCCATCCTTCTAGCTGGCTTCACATGGATTTTTCAACATCTTTCTTGTACTGATGGACCAAAAACAAGGCACAGTGTTCCAAATGCAGCTAATGAGTGTCAAGCAGAGAGGCATAATTGCTTCATTTGATCTACTGGTTATGCTCCTGTTGATACAGCCTAGTATGCAGTTAGCTTTTATCACTACCAGGGCACACTGCTGACTTGAAACCCAAGCAAATTTTCCTATTGATTTCAGCAAGGCCTAAATACCAGACTGAACATCTAATAAAGGAGTCAACAGACAGGGAATAGTGGTAACAAAGCAGCAAGCATAAGCTTACAACAACTACTGATACTGTATCTGCCAGAAAAGCTGAGATCCAGATATATTAATCCTGTTAAAATAGCTGCTTTTTACATGACTGCCCTCAGTTTCTGAACCAGCCTTTACCTAATTCCTTACAGAAGAAAGATGAGAAGTATTCTGTTTTCATATAGTACAACATATTCAGCCACAGCTTGCATAAAGACAGGAGGGCCATTTCTGAAAAAGATTAAAATATGTTACTTGAGATAAGCAGAGCCAGTGACACTGCTTCCTACTATAGCAGAGCTAGGAACTATCCCACTACTCAAGGACAGGATTTAGCTAACAAACTTGCAAAACTAATAATGCGGTTGTGTTTGTTACTGTTGCAATTTATTAAAAGCACATCTCATTCTGGGGCATTACTGACACCTGATGAAAATGTGAAAAGTTGCATCTACTCTTTTGTCTTAAACAGAAATCATTAACATTCAGTTTAACAAGACAACTTCAAGGATTTAAATGCTTTTCTTCTGCACAAAAAACCCCAAAACAGCAGCAAATAAACAGAAGTGAACCTTCAGAACAGGCTAAAGGAGTTAAAGAATCTGACGTTTTGGTCCCACATCAGTTTGTTTTGAACACCAGGACTAGCTAGAACATCAAAACACACATAGAGACACTGTTTATTCTAAGCACTAGAGTTACAGCTCTGTTTTTAACCCATCAACAGCTTGCTATATCTATCCCTTCTTTTTTAATCACTTTCAGACTCAATCCCATCATCTACAATGATATCTTCAATTATAAATTATGCTGCAAAAGCTACAGATGTGTTAATTCTTACACAAGCCAACCCATCAGAGCCAGACAAACAAGGTGAGTTAAACAAAGCACTTTGTTATCATTGTGACAGATGTTACAGGATGCAGTTATTTTTATGCATGATAAAAAAGTGTTCACATTTCAGCTCTTCAAATTCTTAAATGCTGCAAAATTTTTCCAGAGATTTGACTTACAAATTTAAGTACAGGGGGAAAAAAACAAACCCACAAGACAAACAGCCCTCTGTTGTGACTGCTTTAAGACAACTGCTGCTTATAGGAAAAAAAAGTTTCTAAGTTACAGTTTCCATTTACAAAGAGCAGAATAATTCAAAATTTGTGAACTTAGTGACTACAGAGACATCACATAGATGTGGGTTACAAAGCTTCTACAAACACCTTCTTGAACAAAGGCAAGCTCAGATAATGTACACCTTTCCATTACACATTCTCCTGCCTCCCACCTCTCCCGCTGACCTGTGACTATCCTGGTAGCATGGCTATTTCTCCAGCAATACATCACACAGGACCTAATTTGGTATCACATGGTGTTGCATATCCTCAGCTTCTGCCTGAAACATAAATGCGTATTGGGATACAAGCCATCCCAGCACTATATAGAAAAGAACCATATAATAAATCCCCACAAAATGAAGATTGAGGAACTGGAATCCCCACAGCAGTTTCAGAACTTGTAATGCAGTCAAGACCATAGTTTTCACAACAGTGTAAGCATGTGTAATTATAGCTTATTTATTGAAGTATGTTATGATTTGGTTACTACTAGAAATCTTTTGGTCATTAGTATAGAAGTTTACCCTTAAAATATTAGATTTCACAGAAGGTTTAAAAAAAAAATACGGAAAAAATACAGGTTTTGAGCACAATCCAGTAGGTTCGCAGATGAACACTATCTGTAAAGGTAGAAAGCTAACAGAAAGACTTCAAAAATAGACAACTATGTTTCCTTTTCGTGACTTTTACCCAGTTTCTCAAAGACAACTGCAGGCTTAGTTTTTCCTTCAGGCTAAAGATTATGACAATGTAAGACAACTCTGGTCTTATGAACAGAAGTCAGCATTTCTGAAAGGATAGACTTCTTTGTGAAGTCTCAAGCTGAACACGTACACGAAAGCACTATTTTTTTTCTTTTCAACTGTGCAAAAGAGCTTAAGCATAAGCTTTCCTCCTATGCACCTGGCCATGGCACAGGTGAACACCATCTTGTAATGCTACAGAACAAGTTCCCTTTGGATACCACCAAGAGAACATGGCATTCTACAAATCAAAACCGTCACTTTTATAAAAACTTTCACTGCCGGTGCATTGCCACCCCAAAAATCACAATCAAAGGGAAAGTTTTGCTTTAGACTAGATGATTAAAACCTTATTCTTAGGACATCTAAATACTTCACAATACTACCCTCCTCATAGAAATTAATTACTTATGTGAGTTATCTATAGCTGTTATTTTCTCAAAGCGATACAGTTTTGAAGAAATGCATACACAGGTACCAAGTATCCTGACTGCATAAGAGTTTTTCCATATGAAAGTTTCCATAAGCACATTCTTCTGCTCCTTCAGGTAGCAATAGAAGAAACAACCATTTGCCCCACCACACTGACAAGCCAGTCCCTGCCCCAAGATTGCTTTTCTTCCCATCTGGTAAAAAAGAATTCCTCACACAGTTTAGAATGTGTCTTATTTGCAGGCAAATTAACATTGCCCGAGCCACACCTTGGAAGGCAGCTATGATAGACTGAGGAGCACAGCTGCAGCAGTGAGCTGGATACCCCATGAACCATAGATAGGAAACATGCACCACCCTTCCAACTTACACAGGCCTTAGTGGAGGGAAGAGAACTGCATAGGTAAGGTGTAAGTCAGCACCCAATCCTCCACTGTTACCCCTCCTACCCACATTTTACAGCTGAGCATTTAGCTTCCTATCAGCCTCAGGACACCAAAGCAGTGCCTCATCCCTGTGTTCAGCATCCACCTCACTGAGAGACCCCGCTCCGCAGAAGCGGGCCTATGAAGAAGTAAAACCCGCCATTGCCACAGAGCCCAACGACGACAGTATCCCCTCAGACAGGCTCCTCCCAATCTCATCACTACACTCCCACGGAAACGGCGCCTCAGCGGTAACGGGACGCTGCCTGAAAGACACCTCGAGCCCTCCTGAAGGGGACGAAAGCCCTTTCTCCTCACAGACCAGCCCCCCTTATCTTGCTCCCTCCTCAGGCGCGAGCCCACGGCTCCCAACGGTTGCCGCCACCCCCCGCGCGCGCCCTGCTCCTCAGCAATCCCAAAAGCCGCGCTCAGTCGCGCGCGTCACGCCAAGCCGCCAACCAACCAGAGCGCAGCAGCACCTGCACCCGCGGTCTGTGAACGCAAGGCGGGTCCACCTTTGAGTGACAGCTCCATTCGGCCTATCAGCCAGCAGCGGTCCCCCCGCACCCTCCCCCCCGCGCGCAAAGCGCCGCTGGAGAGGGGGCGGATCCCCTCCACCGCTCCCCCCTCCCCGCCGACGCTCGCTCCCTCCGCCCCTCCGAGGCGCGCAGCAGATCGACAGGGCCTCCGGCCAATAAGCGGAGAGGCCGCTTGCGCGGCGGCAGGGCTCGGGACCAATGGGAGCGGCGGCTGGGCGGAGGCCCGAGGTTTCCAAACGCTCCGCGGCGCCATGGGCTGAAAACTAAACCGAGATGGAATCTCCCAGTCTGAACCGGTTTGAGCCGGTTCCGAGTCTGTGGCATTAGGAGGGGGAGACGCGCTGCGCTCAGTCCCTGCTACCACCGCCGCCGCCTCTGCCGCCGTGCGTGTGACCTGCTTCGTAGGGGAGCCCGCAGAGGGAGCGGCTGGCGCGGCTGAGGGGGGGCAAAGTTTAGCGCGGGCCCGGGGGGTGGGTGGGATGGGAACGGGGGTGAACTGAGGCGCCGGCCGGGCCGAGGGGAGGGCGGCAGCAACGGGAGTAGCCAGCAGACCCAGCCGTACGGCCCCGGGCCTGGGCAGCCAGCCAGGCGGGAGAGAGAGAGTCAGGGCTCCGCCGAGCCGCAGCCAGGGCCACGAGGAAGGTAGAAGCCCCGTCGTCCTCCCCTTCTCCCTTCCCTCCACCTGGGGAGGCCGGAACCCCGTACCGACCGCCCCGAGCCCGGAGAAGGGAAGCGCGGCCCCGTCCGCTGCGTGGCGGGCGGCCTTGCTGCTAGGGCTGAGGGGAAGGTGCGGAGCCCCGGGCCGAGGACAGCGCCCGCCCCGGGGGGGGGGGCGCAGGCTTCGGCTAGGCGGCTAGTGCGGTCAGGCCGGGGCCCGCTTGCCAGGGGCTAGCGTGGGGAGGAGAGGAGTGGCGCTAGGAGCACACGCCCGGCAGGGAGGGGGTGCGCTCGGCTTAACCCCCCCCTTCGGTTTGGGGTTGTGTTTTTTTTTTGTTTGTTTTGGGGTTTTTTTGGGGGGTGGGGAGGGAGGCTTATTTTTGGTGGTGTTTATTTTCAATTTTTTTTTGGCGTGTGGTTAGAAACTTGGCTCACCCACCCCTACTTTTTGAAGGAAGAGGCTGTAAGAAACACCTAGGTAAGTGACTGCGGAAACCGGGGGTCGGGGGGGGGGGTCGGGAAGGTGCCGCCATGAATAACGCGGGGCGGGTGGTACGGCCCTCTGTGTGCCCGGCAAGGCTCCATCGTGGCAAGAGTGGGCTCCGAGGAGAAAACCTCCCCCCTCCCCGAGGGGCGGGTGTGCATGTTTAAAATGGGGCTTGGGGTACGAGCATCCTCGGCCAAGCAGAGCGGGGATGCTGCGGGGAAGGCGGCTCGGGGGGGTGGGGGGGCGGGGGGGCTGGGGAGCCGCCGTTCGGGGTGGGGGGGGGGGCTTGCCCCTCGTTATGAGGGGACCGAGTGGGCCCGGGGGTGGGGAGATGGGTAGGGTGTGGGGATCGGGCAGGGGTAAAGCGAAGGGACATAATCTGTAAATTATTAGGAGTGGAAGTTTCCAGAAATATTTTTTGTGTGTGTCTGTGCAGCAGTATTGAAACGTCCGCCTGCATCACGTGGGGGCCCCTGTATAGAGCCGAGGGAGGGAGGGAGGGGCCGCGCCGCCGCCGGCCCCGCCGCGCTCCGCAGGGCTCCGGCCTGCCCGCCCGCCCCAGCGGGGCGCCCCCCACCCCCTCCTCGTCCTCCCCGGAGCGGGGGAAGGCCTCCCTCCGCGCTGGGTGGGCTGTTGGGTTATTTCGGGTGCGGCCGTGGCGACAAAAATTGCAGGCTGTGAGGCGGCGGGCAGGTGAGGGTGCAGCCGGGCCGGGAGAAGGGGGTGTGTGTACTGAGGGGGGGGGGTGTCTCGATGGCGGGCACACGCCGGAGGGATGGAGCCCCTTCCCCGCCGTCGCTGGCCCGCCGTGGGGAGCGCCTCTGCCATGTGGCCGCGCTCCGTGCCCTGCCGCCCGAGGAATTTAGCAGCCATGCAACTTAATTCGTTGGGGAGAGAGGGTAGAGGGGCGGCCGTTCGCTTGCGTTCGGTAGTGGAACTGCATGCTTCGGAAAGGGGCAGGGATTCTCTCCTTGGGGTTTGGTGGTTTTTTGTTTTTTTTTTTTTTTTTTTTTCATCGCTGCCTCCAGTGAGCTTGAAGAAGCTGGGCTGAAGGTGTTCTAAGGGTTCATTGCGAATACTCAGCATTTTTTTTTTAATTTTTTTTACTATTAAAACGTATGTTTTTATTCCATGCTTAAATGAATCGGGTGTATCATCATAAGCTGTTGTGTTAATCTTAAAGGTCCAGGGTCATCGAGAGTTGGGATAGCTATGTAAACAGTGCTGTAAATGCAGTTCTTTTGACCTTCGGTAGATGTCAGATTCTTGCCATGTTGTAGTTCTTTATATATATATATTTAACTTTTTCTCTTCTTTTGTTTCTCTTTCCCCGTTTGTTGGCAGTATTGAATAATTGGTTAGTGGTGCATTTTAAAACTGAGGTCTAAACCCGTTTTGGGGTTTGGGCATGGTAGAGGAGGGAAAAAGTATAGCAGTATTAGTAAATCAAAGATAATAAGCTTCATGTGGGCACGCTGTTAGGAGTGGAAAATGGAGTTGATTGCAGTTGGTATGACCACAAAGCCGCCATTTCTGTATTTCAGTTTGCGAGTAGGTAGGTCATTCTGAAGATAATGCTGGGAGTGGCAAAGGGCCCTATTCAAAACATTTCCTTTCTGCTTCCATGTGGTTAATAACTTCTCTTGGTCACGTGGCTCTTCATTTGTACTCTTAGGGCTGCGTAAAAACCACTGAAACAGGCTTAAATCTGAAATGAATGGCACTACCTGAGGAATGACTGATCTATGACGTTTATTGTAGTTTGAAAACTGCTTTCCTAGCTCAGGATTCAGCCATGGAGGCCAGATGTGAACAAAATGGGGCGTGCCTGATAGCATGAGCGTCTGGTGGGAGTATTAACCCCTCTAAGCTGAAGAGCATATTAATTGGTGCAGTTTCCTTCTAGTAGTGCTGCTGGCTGACCCTCTGCGAGGGGAAATTTTCAAGTGTCATTCTGAGTTAAACACAAAATGAGCTTTCCCTGCTGTGTGTTTCTGGCTTCCATACTTAAAGTTGCAACTTTGAAAACTTTAGGAGTTGGGAGGGAAGGAGAGATGTGGGGTGTTAGTGTATTTTGGTTTCTGTTTGATGTCTATTTCCTTCTCTGTTTCCAGGTAGATGCTGTAAAAAGCCTGACTGGATGTTAAGATGGAGCCCTCAAAATGATTACGTTAGTGTAGTAATACTAAATGAGGGTTTTTCCTCTAAATACAATCAAAATGTTTGTGGTTTTTTTTGAAGTTAATATCTTTCTGTATAGAAGTAAACAAAATTACTTGATGCTACTTGCAAATATGCATTTCTAAACAATGCATTTCCTAGTCTGCGTGCTACTGTAGGACTTTCACTTAATTAGTAATTGCTTGGGTTGAGGCACAGGTTTATCTTGCTCTTTACTTTTGAGCATGGCTTAAGTATGTAAGGCATAAAACGAATTCTTATTTTCAAATTAAGTTTTATTAGCAAGAGTAGGACTGACTTATAGCTTACTCTAAAAAGAGTTCAGGAAGAATTTCAGATTGTATCTTTTTGAGTATGCAGATAGCTCTAGTGTAACTTTTTGAGTAATCTTGCTGTTCACACTTCTGGCTGTTTCTCAAGTAAGCAGTTCTATATGAGATTTGTAGCTTTAGGACAGATTCTTAGAAGGAGGGTGAAGGGCAGAGAGCTGCTGTAGAGGAGAGAGTAGGAATATGTGTTACAGTTGCCAGTGACTGTGAGCAGAGGGCAATAAACTTAATGAGCTGCTTCCAACATAGGGGGTGATGTGAAAAGCTTAGAATGTAATTTACCATCCATGATTCAGTGGTTCCGGGCTTATTTTCTTGCTTTTCGTGATTGCCTTTATCTTGTACCGGTCTCTGGCTGGAAAGCGTCTTACATGCACACCCACAGTCACACCCCCCCACCTGACTTCCTTTGCATAATATCGAGGCTGCTATATCTAGGACAAAGAGTTAATGCATGTGTCGCTGCTTTTATGGGACCTGAAACCTCCAGTAGAATTCCATTTCAGCATGAAGTGATCTAGCATGGTATATGAAGTAAGCTGCTGATTTAACAGACCCCTTACTTCATCCTCTCAAAGTGCCTTCAAACAGTCAACTTTCTTAGTTTAAATGGTAATTTTTTACTTGTAGGTAGTTAACTTGTAAGTTGGTTGGTTACCCCCCCCCCCAAAGTATTTGAAAAATGCTCTCTGGCTAATTTCTTACTATGTATGTAGATCACATTCCAGTTCTATAGCCAAGCTTTTAGAACTGATCTTCTACATGTGCGTGTTGGTCTTAGAAACTGAAAATCTGACTGAGGTTGCTAGCAAGGGTTTTGGTTGTAATGATACTTGGTATTTCTGCCAGCAAACATACTGGTTTACACAAGTTTACACTGATGGGGTCACTACCTGCTTTGAAATAAGTTTTAGCTTGCAGATAATATAGCCCATTGACTAGTCAGACTGTTACACGTGTTATACCTGCTGAATTTAGCTGGGGTAGTGATGTGTGAATTTTTCAGAAAGAGTTTGTCCTGCTGCTTGCTCTGTTGAGAAGGAGTGTTGTATTCAATGTTACCTAGTACTGCTGCTAACATAGCTTGTTTCATTCAAATGAGATGCTTAAGTTGAAGCACTTGCTTTATAACTACATGTAATATTGATTTCTTATTAGTTGATCATATTTTTTTAATTTGTTTTGCAGTAATCTATGCCAGCAATTATGACAATGTTAGCAGACCATGCAGCTCGTCAGCTGCTGGATTTTAACCAGAAACTGGATATCAATCTCTTGGACAATGTGGTGAACTGCTTGTACCATGGAGAAGGCGCACAGGTAATGTGGACTTAGACCTTTGTTTATTGACCGTGTTTAACCTCAAAACAAATCAGTTGAGCAAATTTAATTCACTTAATAAAAATCAGTAATATTAGTGAATTTCTTATGCTAGTGACTGGAATATCACTGGTAATTCATGTGCTTTGGTTTAAAGGCAGGCCTCAGGTAATGAACACTGAAATGACACTTAGAAAAATGTTAGTTTAGTGTGTGTTTGTTTCTAATATGCCTTCTGCTGTTGAAAAGAGTGAGCAAGTAGAATTTGGTAAGGGCAGTTCCGCTTGCAGCTCAAGTTCTCTGACATAGTTCTTCAGGAGGGTTTGAGTTACCTGTTATTTATTCTCATGGACAGGATTGTGAAGTCATAAATTTAATGTTGGCTTCACTGAAGGATTGTATTTAAAGGAAAAATATTAATTATGTTGCTACTGTATTTGTACCTGTAAAGAAGCATGTCATGCATATTTGAAAGAAGACTTTGTCCTTTCTCGTTTCTATTTTTTTCCCCTGTTACTGTTTGTCCATACAGGTTCTTCTTGCACTCTTTTTCTTTGGACTTAGTGTGAATTGTGAAGTCTCAAGTTTACGTTGGGGGAATGTGTGCATTTGTGTATTTGCATAATTGTCTTGAAAGTGAATCTTGTATTGCTTTTATATTATTTCCAAAGTAGTTCAAGAAATATACTTAAATGTTGAAAGCAAGTATTGCTACAAGGGTGTTGGCATAGTTCCTCTTCTGGCAAATTTTAATTGTTTGTGCTTAACAAATTGGGGGTTTCAGGGTCAGGCATCTCTTACTAAGATATTCTTGCACAACAATAAGAAGTGAATTAAAATGAGACAAAGTAGCTGATGCTTTTCTATTCCTTCCAGCTGTTAGAATAAATGAAATAAACAATATATACTTGCTTATACTTGTTTTGTGTATCTTATTTTTAGAATAAGTTTTTGTAAGGTTTATTAATCTAAATTTGTGCAGGTTCTGAAATACCTTGCTGTTTTTTGAAATATTTGCTTTTTGAATTTCCTGAATCCAAATAGTTACTAGCTATAGTTTTGAAGATGATCTTGTGATAGAAAACTGCTTGTAGCTTTTGCCACAAAAATATGGACTTTGGAGTGCTTGTTTTGCCTTACAAAGTAGGTGGTGCTTATAGTATTGTTTGGTTTGAATGGAGTTTAGAAAGCTGGGAAGGTTTATAAGGAGAATAGAAGATTAACACTAAATACAGTGCTCAAATTGCCATTGTTCTGGTTTTGTGAGAAGTTGCTTCACTTAGAACAGCTGGGTATAGTCTCTGGCATTTAGAAAATTGATGCAATGAGAATCAAAAATTCAAGAGGTGGCACTTAACAGGCAAAAACGGATTATGATACAACGTGTGACATTTCAATGAAAATTTGCTTTGCTCTTTCAGGGTTTCCAAAGGTGGAGACATATTTGAGTGAGCCTATGAGCTCTTATGTCTTCCAAGGAGTTCAAAAGTTCCTGCAGGAAAAAAGTGCTTCTCTTTGGAGCCTGGCGGCTCAAATCATGACTTCAGGGGTGACAGGAGTAATAGAAGTTGAGGAAAGCAATTATTAAATTGGGGAGATTAGCAATGGTTTGTCTGGAATAGAGAAATGTTAGGGTAAAAAAGGTTAAGAATGCAGCCTGGATGGCTGTGTGCTGAACTTGCTTTCAGATTCACCTGTCTCCTTCTTGGCCTAAATTCTTATCTCTGCTTGCAAAACTCTTATCTGCTGATCTATATTAGGCAAGAAAGAAACTTTTTGCTGTCCTAGACTTTTATCTCTTTTATCTTCTTTCTTTCTTCCTTTCTTTCTTTCTTTATTTGTTTCTCTTCCCCCCCCTCCTTCTTAGCTTTTTTGGTATACTTCTCTGAAAAGAATGCTTGTCCCCAACCCCACCCCAGTGCAACACATGACTGAGGAGACCTTAGACAACTCATAGATGTTTACCTGGACTGGTCCCAGACTCTTAATTCCGTTGGTCTGTTAGACCTTCACGGATCCAGAAGGATTATTTGCTAGCAACTACACAGTGAGGCTTTGATCTTGAATTAAGCATTACTGATAAAATTATACTGTTTTTGTGAAACCAAAGGAAGTGATGCCCAGAAAGGCGTTAGTGGGTACGAGAGCAAACTTTTCAGTGCTTGGGAAAAGAATCTGTATTTTGTTGGTGTTGAAATTTGATCCTGTAACAATGTCACCAGTGTTAGAAGCACTAAGGAGAAGGCCAGTATAAAAACACACTCAGGTTGAATCTGGAAAAAATAGAGATGTTCTTTCCCTCTTAGGCTAAACTGCATCAATAGTGCTGATTTTTAATTTTTTTTTTTTAAAGCTCTGATGTCACACTGAGAATATGATTATACTGCTTCGGGATATTCGTTTTAATATTTGTGTGATGCTTCTCCATATCAAATCTACAGGGAGTTACTTGCTAGTCAAAGTCAGTATCAGACTGGGAATCTCTCCACTATCCTTAATTATATTAAGTAGAAATGCCAGTATTGTACAGATATTTTAGACATCCTGTCTCTTTACTGTTGTAACTTTCAGTTTTAATTTGGTAAATGTCATACCAAATTTTTGTGTTTCTTGCTTTATATATGTATGTAGATTTGGGGTCTGGATGGGGTTTCTGTTGTACTGAAAATACATGCTTTCTTAGACCAGTTGATGATTAGTTCAAGTGTGTTCTTGTAGAAGACTAGAAATCTGCATAGCTGCCATGAGTTCTGTTGAAGTTAATCCTAAGGAAAGCTTTAACTGCTTTGTAATGCCATTGAATTCACAGTGCAGTGAAAGAATAAACCAAGTTCTGTTAATTTTGTTAGCAACACAGTGTCTCATGCTTGTAGGTGATATAATTTGCAGCAAGACTTGTTGGTACACTGAATTTTTACAAATAGCTAACGTTGTTTGGCTCCCTTAAAAAAATGTTTATGGGCATCCAGACTTTTGAAAAGGATAGCTATAATGAATTCAGTATTTCAGTGTGTAATTGCTTCAGATGAGGTTTTGTGAGTTACTGAAACCATAGTGTCTGGTACAATAATTGGTAATACCAGTCCCAAGGAAGAACAAGCCATTAGTGTGACCAACTCCCTTCCTCCCCCCCAATCAGTTTTTATTATTGTTTCGTAAGCTGTTAGATACATCAAGGGATTCCTCAGAAGTAGGGATTGGAGACCTCTAATGATCCCCTCTGTGGTACTTCAAAATAAAATCAACATTTCCTACATCAGCAGCTCTGCAGCATGGTACAGTACTCCTTAAACTAGCGTTTTAGATTAATATTTCCAGTAGAAATAGAAAGTTTGTGTGTCCCTTAATAAAATTCTTTCTAGATGACTTTCTTGAATGGGAGAAGACTTCACTCCTTAGTATGCTTTCCCTGTAATGTGTACTGTTTTCACATGTTCACTGCTGAACCATTCAGCATGGAAGAGTGGAAGTAAATGACTGGCATCAAGGTGTTTATGGAGTTTGGTTGTTCTGTCATACAGAAGGGGGCTTAAGGGACTTTCTGTGCCTAATTGAGTTCTGCCTAACTCTTGGATAAATGATTTAAAAAGGTGTTATATTAGTGTCTTCACTGACAGGATGTATTTTCATAAATCTAATACTAATGCTTTTTTATCAAACTTACTTTTAGCAAAGAATGGCACAGGAAGTCTTGACTCACTTAAAAGAACATCCTGATGCGTGGACAAGAGTTGATACTATTTTGGAGTTCTCTCAGAACATGAATACCAAAGTAAGCAAATTAACTTTTATTGATTTGGTTTTCTTCTTTCTTCCATTCATAAACTTTGAGGAAGGTATCTCATTTTTAGCCATAGACTCTCTTGATTCAAACCACGTTCTTTTTTATTGTCTTCCCAAAGTTGGACAGAATATATAAACCTCCTTTTACGTTGACAAGAGCTTTTCTCCTTTTTTTTTTTTCTTAAAAAAAGAAGAGCTAAATTGGAAATGCGGGTTTTTTTTTCAAGGCACATACAAGCATAATGCCAGTTCCAAAGATGTGTGTCTGTATATATCTGAGTAATAAAAAGTCTTCTAGAATCACATTTTGTCCTTGGGTATGTGCTTGGCTATTTTTCCTCGTAATGAGCCATGTGCACGTGACTGAGGAGACAGTTTGTCCCTAGGTCTACTAAAGACAAGATAGAACCCTTATTCGGCCAAGATTTTGAGCAATCGATGAAAGTTAAGCACCCCAAACTCTTTGTAGTATGAGATAAGTCTTTACTACTATGCAGAATACATTTTCTTTGTACTGCTGTTTTAAATCTATCAATCATGGTAGAGACTAAAAGGGGCAGTATTCAGTTTTTTTTTCCCTACAATTTTAAATGGTTTACTCAAGACTTACGAAGTTTGAACCAAAAAGTTGATCAAAATGTGTTTTCACTGTCTTAAAGTTGATGATTTTTCTTCTCAAATGACTGACGTGCATGTTTTTCTGCTTGATACACACTGTGTTCGAACAGAAAATGATTGTGTTTGGGTGGCTGCTGAAATCAGGCGGTATTCATGAAACAGTTCCATTTTTTTTTCATTGCTCTCTGAAGTTTAGGGGAAAATGGTTTAAAGAACTTCCTCAAAGTGCTAACCTTTAAGTAACAGTGTTTGCCTGTTTGCTTGCCTGGTAAACTTTGCTTTTTATACTGACAGACGTTACTAATGTTTAAGTTGATTTATCAACAGTATTTTTAAAAACTCAAATTTGTCTTGTGAAAAATGAGATGATTAGAGGAACAGAAAGAAAGCAACAGGTAAAGAATTCTTCAATTTACATAAATTGCAAATGATTTGGTGCTAAATTTATGCACTATGACATTTGGCTTTTATGCAATCATATTTTTTCTTTAATTAAAGCTGTTAACACTACCTGATATTAATCATAATGTTCCATTATGTTGATTGCTTGTAATAGGAAGAAAAGGGGTGTCTTCCTGTGCAACTGACACAGCTAGGCTTTGACGGCAGGCCTCCACAAGGTCTACCCTTTTGATTCCCTTTAACTGAATTCTGTTCATCAATTGTTTATGTTTCTTGGGAGGTGGGAGGGAAAGGGATTCGGTGCATAGAATAAGTAATAAGGGTACCATAGAAATTTCGACCATAGGGATCATTTCATGCTTTTTTCAGTCTTTGCTGTTACCTGTCCCTCATCTTCATAACCAGGCAGTGAATTGCAATTAGAAACAAGCAAACCAAGAGCAAATTAATTTTGAAAGACTTCTGTTTTATGCGCAGTTTAAATGTGTTTGTATGCATTGTTGCAATAGTTGATTAAAAAGTAGGCTTCTGATAATTCAGATGGCAAAACAGATTGGTGTCAGTGACTTTTTTGGGGGGGGTTAGTGTATCTTGTTATCAGGGAAATACCAGAAATTAGAACCATCAAATCAAGTGAAGCTTAAAAACAAAATAAAAACCCCAGAAAGCCCCTTGGGGAGTGTTCAGGCAGGCTGATGAGGCCTTCAAACATGGTGTGGCAAGAAAGATGGGTAGGGTATTACTGCTGCCATTTCATTTCATGTGTGAGTGTTAAGAAAAATGACTATTACTAGTACTGAGGAAGAGGTGAACAAGACACTAAGAGGGGGTAGAATTGAAGTCACATATGTAGAAAAGAATGAGCAGAAACCTAGACACCACGAATTTCTTCACAGTTTAAGGTGTGTGAATCTGAATTAAGTATTTGAGTGGATAATGAAGGATAGGTGTGGCATATTACTAGAGGTGTCTGTCCCTTTTTTTTTTTGACTCACAGGAAATCCTAAGTGGGGAACCAAAGACTAAAGATGAGATCTGTCCTTAGTTTGTGTCAGGATTTTAATTTGTTTCATTAGTACTTTTCTGAAATGAAACTAAACTTGCTATTCTGGTCTTAAAAGCCAAAGAAGTTGACTTGTGGGAAAAAGTGTGGAAGCAAAACTAACATTTTTGGTTAGCTGTTACCTGAAAGGGCTATTAATACTTGTGCCTGTAGAATGTAGAAATTTAACTAGTGTTTAGATCTGCTTCGGGAGAGTTAGCACTGTCTGGTATCAAATGTTCATACTTTTAACATTGTTAGAAGCTTTTGTAATTATATATTGTGAGCCTTGATCAGGTGCAGATTGCATCTGTAAATCTATAGCAGTGGCTGAAATCGCTTCCTGTGAAGTAAAGCATTTTTCTTGAGAACGTTTTCATACATTTTCCTCTGTGAATGCTCCCTTTATTTAATTTAGCTTATATGTTAAGTAATTAAGTAAATTTAAGGTTAAAATCTAGTTGATAAACTTTTTCTACTGACCATGAAGAAAAAAATAGCTTCCCAACTTTCTATTAATGAGTAAATTTCTGTGGTACCCAAGATTATGGAAGTTGACAAAATATTTTGCTAAATGGAGGATGTACATGGGGGAACTTGGGTCTGAGAAGCAAAGGGGGGATGTAGGTTATGCTAAGATGAGAACAGCAAAAACTGTATTTTAATACAATGTGGTTTGGGACAGTCTACATTGTGGTATTTTTAAATAAATTGAAGTTTGTGATCCCTTTGGTTGAAATACTAATGATCCTACTTTGTGTAACAACTAACCATTTTAAAGAGGAACTCTTATTCTCAGCCAAAATTTTAAGTGTGAAAACTTGCATTTACCTTTCAGGCATTGATGTGATTATTTTTATTTTTTATTTTCTTCCTAATTCACTGCAGATAAAGTAAACAAAAAGCTCCTTGTCCCCTTTTCTCTCCTGTCTATTCATGCTAATGGGGTTTTACATATTAAAGTTCTTCGATCATATCATCGCAAACTTCTTTCCCTGTTACTGTGAGTTGGCAGTAGGGACAAATGGGCAGAGGAACCGGCCTTACCGATTACTTTGCAAAAGTAAGGGTTTTGGGTAAGAACATAGGAAGGAATTCCTGAAAGGTAAAAAAGGATTTCCAAGAGCTTATTCACATTTTTATTATTCTTTGACTGAGCACAAAAGTTCATCTTTAAATAGTAGAAATAGCTGCCATATTGGGGTGGGTATTGAAATTAAATACACCTGTGGGTTGTCTTGCTGTTCCTAAAGTAACACACCAGTGAAGTTTGGGAAATACTTTCTTTAGGAAGTGCCAGTGTCAGGACATGTGATGCTAAGACAAATATATTTTTTTTTTCAGCTCTTAGAGGAACGATAGGAAGCTTGAGACTATCCAAGCTGCTAAATATTTTAGGAGCCTGTTTGTGTTAATGCTTGAACATATGAGCAGTCATTTATGATGCAAATTCATATGTGGCTGATACTTTCTCTTCTCCAGATAGCCAAAATTGTCTGCCAGAGGGCTTTTCATTATTTATCCTTTTTTCCCCCCCCTCCTGGTGTGAGCATGATCAAACAGCAGGACTTAGTTAGTGAAGAATAAAACAAGAAAAGAAAAATGCATGAAACATCAGTAAATGGGTGAATAGACGTGTATTAAATAAAATTGTTAGTTTAATAATCTTGAAGTCTTAGATGTTAAGTGTGAATGTCTGATTGAATGAGAGTCCTGAAAGTTAGTTAGTCCTACAGTAATGTACTCACATTTTATTCTTCTCAAATTTCAGTATTATGGACTGCAAATCTTGGAAAATGTGATAAAAACAAGATGGAAGATTCTTCCAAGGAACCAGTGTGAAGGTAGGGAGGGATTTTTGTCTTCTCCTCTTAAATTTATGTATTAACTGATATTTAGGCTGTCAGTCCCCTTAAGTAATTTCTCAGCTTGAAATGCAGTTTGGCTAGTAACTTTTCATCCTGTGGTAAGGCCACCTCTGTTTTTCTGGATAATAAAACCATGGTTTTCCCTCTTGTAATAATTATCTCAGTGCGATGGTGAGCACTTGAAATTCTGTAAACGTCATGGGAAGGTAAAAGGTATGACTGATAGTTTTGAAACATCATTGCTTAAGTGTTGTACTGACTTGCAGGCCAAATGTACATGAAGACATCTAACCCAGCTTCTGAAATTAGGTCCTGGCTTTGAGGTAGGGTGGGTTTTGATTCTCTGTACTTGGCACACGAGGCTCTCTTAAGCCTGTCTGGGCTGCATATGCAGCCCCACTGGTATGCTGTCATTTTTCTGGTATGTTGCTGTCCGTCTGGTAGAATAGAAACACTAAATAAATGCATAATCTTACCTATTAATACGCATTCACTCTTTTAGGCAGAGATATTATGAAGTCAGCTTTCAATTCACGTAAGTGTATATGAAGCTAGATTGCTGTAACTGGAAGTGCAGCACAGGGCAAACCCCAGTCTTCTGTCATTGCAAGGAATCTGGAAGTTTTAAAATAAGTGCTGTGGTTTGATTTTGGTGGGTTTTTTCCCCTCCTTCCTAGCTTGCAATGTGTGTTGAATTTTAGATGTTACCTATAGTAGATGGAGGTACCTCTGTGGTACAGAATTAGTGCTTGTTCATGTAGCTTTCTGTCAAGTCATGATGACTTCAAAACATTAAGTGTAACTACTTCAAGTTCTTGACATTGAATGTTGTCACTGTTCTATACTTGACTTTTTAGTAAAAGATGGTTTTGAAACTCATTAAAGTTATTCCAAATTTCTATGTTATGCTGCGAGCTTTTTTTTTAGCAATGCTAAGATGTGCTTTAAATTTTTACTGCCAGTGCTTAGGTTCTGAAATTGTATTGATTAAAATGTAACTGTAAATGTCAATGCAAACAACTGTGTAGAGGGATGCTTCCACATCTTTGTGGTTAGGATTTTTCTCACCTTTCCCCCTCCTTCCAACTGTAGGTTGACAGGTAAAGCGTAGCTCTTCTTACATGTGGAAGTGAAGTTTCACATTCATTCTTCTATTGGAAACAGTCTTGCAGGCTTTTAGAGTGAGCAGGTTTGATTAAGGCTCAAACACAACTATGAGCTTTTGAGAAACTAAGGGAGCACCCTGAAGTTAAGTCTCCTGCATGCTTTTAATAATTAATCTCGATTTACTCATCTTGTTACATTCCAAACTATGAGCGCTTAGTTTCAGGATTTGGAAGTTGTTCTCGTAAAGATTTTGGCCATGGGAGCAGAGCAGGAAGAAAATAAGTAGTGGTTACGCGGCTTATTTCTGCTTGGTGGTGAAGTTGAGGTGTAGTAGAATAAGAGATGTCCCAGAGGTAAACTTACTTGATAGCTTGGAACTGAACAAGTGCCAAATGCAGAATATAATTCAGTAATTCTAAGTTCTAAAAAGACATGCTCTTAATGCACAGAACTGATCAGAAATGGTGGTAGGATGAGGATGCTGGCTGTGCTTTGGATCATATTACCTCACCTGGTCTTAAGATGCCAAGATAATACTGGGTATTTGAGTTTGTGTTTTAGATTTTTGTGACTTGCCTTTGTGCAGGCATGGTAGTACAGTTGGTCTGATTCCTGTCTGTCATCTAAGAAGGTGCAATGCCTATAGCTTGATACATTACAATGCAAAATAAAGTTACTGTCTGTAGTTGTTTAATCAACTTTAAGTATTCTATTCCTACTTTTCCTGACTTTTGTACTTCTGAAGACTACGGAGTAAAAAAATAAAATTATCCTTCGTTTAAACAAAGGTGTGTCTTTACTTCAACTTTTTAAAATACTTTCCCTTTCAGAGAGCCAAAGTATAACTGTGAAATTGACTTTTGTCATAACACTTTTAGGGGAATTGAGTTACTTGGCTTTTACTTGTCTGGTTTCTCCTGTACATCAATAGAAGATGAACCAAGTATATTTAGTGTGCTGTGGCATTCAATTCATCTTGGCCGCCATGGTGTAGGAGGGAGAATCGGTGTTTCATCTCGAATCCAGTTTCATCTGGTCTGTGGTGCTTGGTTTTATTTTTTTGGCTGATGATACTGGCTAGTACAAAGGAGTTGCTCCAGAGCTCATTCAGACAGTTTGATTACCTGGGAGATAAGAAGACTGGTTAAATTGAGGTTTCCTTCATTCTGACTCCAGTCCTTCCTTTAGCTGACAGGATTTTCCTGTTTGAAGTATAACTAGTAAAATACGGGTGCAGGAAGCTGAAACTCAATATAACAAAGTAATGCTTAGTAACTGAGCAATTCGTGCAGGTTGTAAGTCAGTTAATTTTATATTCTATCTTGCTTTATGAAACTTAACATAGCTAATTTGATTTGTGTAGTAAAATACAGCTGACAAATCTTACTTTTGGTTAAGAGGAAACTAAATAAAGTTATGGGAAAATACTGATTTCCCTTTGTAGCAATAACAGTGCTTAGGAGTTGAAGTTAAGAGCAGACTTGAATTAAGCTGTCAGTGAAGGGGAAAGTTTTTGAAGCAACCTGCCGGAGAACTCTTGGAGAAATAAAATGATGTCATTAATTGCGGGGTGGTGTTTTGGGGTTTTTTGTTTCATTTTTTTTTTTTCCCCCTAGCTATACCTCAAGTTGTACATCAGAGTGACTTGGGCTCTGAGGTTAGCCAGGGTGGTGTTACTGCTTCTGTCTGAATGCTGGGGGCTTTAGCTTCCAGCCTGGAATACTGAATGCAAGTAAGAAAATGTTTTATTTCTTCAGATGTGTTCTTTGGATTTGAAACTTCATTCTTAAGTTTGCTTTTATTTTAAAATAGCTTTTAGTCATGAGCTATTCTGGCCCTGGTACCTTTTAACTTGTTAAAAGTTTTTCTCTTGTTCAGGTGTCCTTGATTTTGAGGATTGTAAGCAGTTTGGGAAAATTCATCTTTATCTGCCTGTAACTCTGAACCTGGATTTGGGCAAAACAGTTTACATTTCTAAAATACTTATGCGATGACTTTGCTTATTCTCGTTCTTGAATTTTTTTGTTTGCTTTTGGAGTTAGCAGTTTGAACCAATTGTTAACCTGGTTATCTAGACAAAAGTGGAATTTATAGAATACAGAACTTGAGTAACATTGAGTTAAATGAGATGGCTGGCCTGCGTGTTCAGCCTTCAGATGTTTAGCATAGACTGTAGCAATGGGTTAACTTGCTCTTTTAATTTATATAATATTTAAGAGAATATTTTGGATCGCTCTTACATGTATACAAATGATGTAATGTGGTTTTCATTCAAACCTTACTGAGGTTGCTTTGGTGAAAGGCGAGTGGGTGGCATATTCCAGAACATCCCATACAGTGGTGAACTTGGCTTATTTCCAGAGTATTATACTATCATTCTCAAGTAAAAATTCTCAGTTTATTGAGGCGATTGTAAATTACTTTAAACTCCAATACTCTGTAGAGTTGATTGTTTAATGATGCTTATAAAAGATGTCATTTGATTGAAGTGCTGTGCTTTCAATAGGACTTTCTCTTACAGTGTGAAAACCTGCCTAGAAATAAAGGCTGCTTGGTCTTCCAATTCAGTGATATGTTTCATTAATCCTGCAATGTGAAATGAAATTATGTTCTTGTGAGCAGAGCAAGCTTGTCTGGAGTGTTTTTGAGTTGGAATGAATAAGCACTTCTTCACTATGAAATCTGAACTGCTTGTACAACTTATCTCATTTTGAAATGGAAAAAAAAGTGTTCAGAGAGATGCAGGTTAGTGGCTTACAGAAGGTCCTGGAGTTAAGTATAAGGCTTATGATACAGTGGAAGCTGCTGTAGAAGAGACTTTCTGTGGAGTGATTAGTTATTTTAATGGAAATTTCTGACCTGCTTCACGAAGATTTTTTTTTTTTGATTCTATGTGTAACGAAGGGGGAATGAGCTACATGGCACATCTGTGTGTGCCTGTGTGGAAAAACAAGTTCTATGCCCTTTTTAAGAATTTTGTGAATTAGCTTTTCTTTTTCTGCTGAAAAGCAAATAGATAATTGATTGGGTTCACACTAATGGGGAAAGATGATTTGTGGGACAATATGGGATAGCATTGTTTCTTAAGACTACAACCGGGATGGTATTTTGACCACGTTTTGGGGCTATATAAACAGTTTAGTGTAAGTATGTATGCTTACAGACATCCCTGGAGGGGACAATTCAGCTTTAGGATTTGAAATTCTAATTTTGGGTGCAAAATAATGTTAACTTGCTGAGTTACATTGTCCGCCTGCTTCACTTAAGCCTCTTTTTCAATATAAGCAGAGAATTGGTAATTTTAGAAAACTAGTGTAAACTGACATCTGCAGCATCAGTTAGGAAAACTTTCAGTGCTTGTTAAATGTTTGTGCTCTGTAACTGCACAAAAGGATATGCTTGTAGGTCTTAAGTACAAGAAGTGGTTTTGTCTACAGGTGTGTACTCGCTGATGTTGTGCATTCCTGGGAACAGGCTGTATCCACTCCTGATAGGAACACCTCGGAGCTCAGGTTACACAGCCTGGATGAGATGTAGTTGTTGTAAGTGCGTCCAAAGATGAAACTGTAGGGTATTTCCCAAGTTTAGACTGCAGGTTTTACTAATGTTGGATAATAGGATGACCTTCACTGTCCCAGTCCAGCTTTAACCATTGCATAGCTTGGGTCACCTGTGAAAATACTTTCCCTCCAGAAAGTGTTTCAATTTTATCATATACTTACCTCTCTGTAGAGGAGCAACTTTCACGTAAGGACTACAATATCTAATGGTCATCCAAAAACTTTGTAAAAGGCCTTGAATTAAAGTCCTTGTTCTATGCTCCATTTTTTGTATTTTGGACAAAAGTACTTTTTGTACTTTGCTTACCAGAAAATGCTAACAGTGGTGCTAGTCCGGGCCTTCTGACAGTGGTGTCGTCCAGCCTTTCTGATAATTAAACATAGTTTGATGTTGGAGCTAGGCTGATACACTGCTTAACTGCTGTGGATGAAGGACTTCTTCACTGGTGTACGTTTTGATGTCTTTGAGCCAGTGCTGGTGCTTCTCTGGCCCTTTATTGATCTGATTCAGGGAGCTAAGCTGGTAGGAGATAGTTTCTAAACTGTTTTGAAACTACTGAACTTATTTGGTAACTCCTTTTCTACTTGGTCAGCGTCTGAATGAGTTCTTGAGCTCGTGCTGGGACTGCCAGTGCTGTGTCAATGAGTTTTAGAATGGAAAACTAAATCTGCTCCATTTGGTTGCAGGCTGTCAGATCAGCACAGTCGTAATGTTGGACGTAATTCTCTTTTTTTGGAAGGTCTGTTTTCCAGGAATTTCTCTCTTCCTGTTAGACTCAATGAAGGGTCTGAACTTGACAGTTGTGTTGTTGCCATCTTCAAGACTTCATCAAGTGCTTCTGTGATTTGAAGGAGACCTTTTAGGCGGTAGCTGTGTGGCTTGTGCACGTCCCGTGCCTGCCTCCTTAAATAACACTTCCTTAAGTTCTCAGAACACACTGATAAAAGGCAATCCAGTGGATTGCTACCCTTGAACAGCTTCTTGGACATGCTCTGCTGAAAATGGAAACTAGCTTATGTGTTGATTTTTGTCAGAGTATAAAGTTGAAATATCTTTGTTCTACTGAGAATTATCGTTCCTGCGGAATGATAAAGACTTGAGCTATTAAATATGGAATGGAAACCACAATACTTCAGTTTAAAAAAAAAAAGTAGAAAATACCATTTCCGCCAAAAAAAAAAGCATTAGAGAATTGGATTGCTGCTGCTTTTATGGGATTTAGAGTATGACTTTGTTCACTGGATGGAAGACTTTAGAAGCCTGAAACATGACCAGTGAAAACTAGCAAACTTCTTAGGTTGTCTCTTTGGGCTGTGGTCACCATTTTTTAAATTTTTTTTTTTTTTCCCCTGTGGAGAACTTCTGGAGCTGAGCAACTTTTTTCATCTGCTCATCTCAAGGCCAGATGGAGGTGACATATCATTCAAGTTATAACTAAAAAGCATAATACTATTGATGTAGCAAGATGGAAAATATGCAGCTTTGCAGTCAGAAGTCTAAGAAAAACGCTCACTTTCTAGTTCTTTTTTGAAATGCAAACAGTTGCACCCTTAGTGTTTTGGCAGATGGTTACAATAGTTTAGTCTCTGGCATGCAAACCTATTTCCATACCATTTTGGGGGCTTTTGTATCTCATTTGTTGAATTACTGTAATGCTTCAGCAAAGCATGTGGATTTTAGCTTTAAAATGCTAGGGCATGCCTGTGATGTCAGGCTAATGCTGGTGCTTGGTAATAACTGTTACCCAGTGACTGACAGTGATATTTATTTTGGTAATGACTGTTCTTATGGAGTAGTATGGATTGATCCCAGTTGATAATGACTAATAGTTTCATTTGTAATTGGAATTACCTGTAGAACAAATCCTGTCTAGTATGTGTCTAGTGGCTCAAAATCTAGACCTAGTTTTTCCAGATTTCCTGATAATGCAATTACCAAATTATTTCTTTTAATCCTGTTGCTTGGGCCCAAAATGCAAAAGAAAAATGACTAATTCTGATGAAGTCTTAAAAATGTTTTAAAATTTAGAATAGTGCCTGGAGGAAACAAAGTGTCTTCAACATAAACCATTCTCAGTAGTGACAACTAAAATCTTCAATGAATGTGTTTCATCTGCATGAGTTAGTTGACTGGTTTCAGTCATTTTTTTCAAAAAGACAGATTTTGGGTTTGTCAAGTTGAATAGCAGAACCTACAGCTATTGTAAAACTTTGCTATGATAAGAAGATACTTGCCCAGTTTGAAAGTGTTTAATCTCTGATGTGCTCAGATTGATCATCGTGTCAAAGCCCTGTTGAAGCACAACTATTAGTAATGTTCATCTCATTCATGACTCCAAGAAAAGACAAGAGTCAGATGTTTTTGTACATAATGGTTTTCGATACATAGATATTGTAATGAGAAGTCACTTGGGAAGCCATTTGTTTCCATGTCTTCAGTCATTGATAAGTTAATGGTGAGGAGGGAGCTGAGGATGAGGTAGCAAAATCAAACTTGAGGCAGTATAGCTTGCTACAGTGCGAGGTTTTTATGTGTGGTGGAGCTGAAAACTCTAAAGCAATTTAAAAACATCTGTAGAAGAAAAACAACAAAATGACTAATTTAAATACAGTCTGTGCCCCCAGTTGACAAGTCGTTAATTTAAGCAAAAAATGCAAAAGCGATAAATCAGAATTTATTCAGAGTTTTGTAATCCACAGCACCCATGTGTGCTACAAAAGCACAGTAGGCCAAATCAAAGTGCTTTGTACTATTGTGATGAATAAAGTTTTCAGTTTCATTCTTGTAAGATGGTGCAGGGAGACCTTTGCCAAGCTCTGGCAAGCGTTTTACTTCTAAACTCTGTGCATAAGAATTCCTGTGTCTAAAATGTATTAGCTAGGTAACTGGAGCATCGCTGAACTTCTACATACAGTGAAGGTGGAAGATGATGTAGGAAAGCTTTCTGTGCACTTCTGGCTAATTTGGCATTAAAACTGGAATTGCGCTCAGAAAGCTGTATTTATTCTCGCAGTTCACTTTTAATAAAAAAGCATTAATCAAAGAAGATGGAGGACTATCTTGTTTATATTTTGTCTTGCCACTAAATATTTGGCTGAGGCAGTAAGAAAGTATCTGCCAACTTTGGAGTTATTAGGTATGATCTGAAAATGCATGTCAGGTAGAAATACATTTCACTGAGGGAGCCCTACAGCAGCACTTTTAAGTGCCTGTTGCAATGTATGTTGGGGTCTGGACACTCCTGATGCCGTCTTCCTCTCATCAGTTGTGTGTGGTGCTGCCAGTGCAGGGTTTCTCACTGTTTCTTGCAGCCTTCAGGAAGCTGATAGGTTGGTGTGCAAATTACTACAAGTACACTATAATCCTTAGTCCCTTTTCCTTATGTTTTATTGAAATACCTTAAGCATAAAGCCATTTTGTGCATCTGAAATACCCTCTTGCAGAATTGATACGAAGGTGGATTTTTCTCCATACAGTACACAAGTCAAGAGGGATACTCACACATGCATATATATGTTCCTTAGAGGTGTTTCTTGTTAAAAACTTGTGAACAATCTAAGTTCAAAAATATTTATTACGACATTCATGATATCTGGCATAGCTGAAAATAAATTCCTAACTCTTCTGCAGGTATTAAAAAATATGTTGTCGGCCTAATTATCAAGACCTCATCTGATCCAACATGTGTAGAAGTAAGTGAATTCTTTTCAGGGGAGGAAGAGGGAAGGGAATATTATGCATTACCTGACTCCTTATCTTCTCATCTCTAGAAAGAGAAAGTGTATATTGGAAAACTGAATATGATTCTTGTTCAGGTAAGCTAAAGTTCATAAAGTTTTAAGTCTTGTTATAAAATGTTTGGCTTTGCATAAGTATCTAACATGTGGATGCTTCACTTTTCAGATACTGAAACAGGAATGGCCAAAGCACTGGCCAACTTTTATAAGCGATATTGTGGGAGCAAGCAGGACTAGTGAAAGCCTTTGTCAGAATAATATGGTGATCCTTAAGCTATTGAGTGAAGAAGTATTTGATTTTTCCAGTGGACAGATTACTCAAGTAAAAGCTAAGCATTTGAAAGACAGGCAAGTATATATATATATATTTAAATCTTAATAAATAGGGTAAACTTTGTTGCTAAATAGTTGCTTTCACTTGAAGCTTTTGAGTGAATGCCTACAGCTTTTATTTCTGAGATTGATTACTCATCTGTCCTTAAAGCTATACTGTTAGGTGATAAAAAACTTTGTACACACAGATATTTCTACCTTACTGCAAGTATCATCTGTTGACTGCTGGTCCTGCCCTTTTAACGGAGCATTTCCAAGCCAGAATTTGCAGGCACATAGTTTTAAGCTTCTTCAAAATATGCATTATTACCATGAAAAATGGTTAAAGACAGGTGGCTTCTAAATGCCTCCATGAACATAGGTCTTTAGGACCTGTTCTGTGAGTGTAGACTTTTTGGTTGGAGTAGATAGAATGTTTCATGGAATGTGGAAATGCTTAATTTTTTTTTATTTTTTTTTTTACAGCATGTGCAATGAATTCTCTCAGATATTTCAACTGTGTCAGTTTGTGATGGTAAGTCTTATTTCTTTAATGATCTTTTTAAAAATTCCCACTGATCTTGCATAACAATATCATAAACACTACTGGCTGTTTACAGGAAAACTCCCAAAATGCTCCCTTAGTTCATGCAACTTTGGAAACTTTACTACGGTTTCTCAACTGGATTCCTCTGGGATATATATTTGAGACCAAGTTAATCAGCACACTAATATACAAGGTACTCATGAAAAATTGATGGCTCTTAAATTTGAATAAAAGTTGCAAAAAAAGCTTAGTGTGCAAGACTCTTGTAATACTCTTATTTGTTTCTTCTCTTGATAGTTCTTAAATGTTCCCATGTTTCGAAACGTCTCTTTGAAGTGCCTCACAGAGATTGCAGGTGTCAGTGTAAGCCAGTATGAAGAACAGTTCGTAACACTTTTTACATTGACCATGATGCAGTTAAAACAGGTAATGTTTTTAATAAACCTGTCTCTTGACTGTTTCATTTTGTGGTATCAATTTCAGTAGAACTTATTTCAGTTAACAAATACATATTTATTACAGAGCTTCTGATAAGACAAATAGTATTCTTTACTGATACTTATCTCTTGATCAGAAGGTGCTAAGTGTATTTTTCTGACTCTAGATCACAGCTGTATTTTTGCTGCAGTGATTAATTTAGGAGGCTTTGTGAACACTTGGGCTGTCTGATAGGGAAAGTTGAGTGAGATTCAACAAAACATGTACTGCATAACTCTTAAGACCTGAACTGACCTAACTTCTGCAGGTTGCTGTTTAATTTTTGAAACCGATAGAAACATTTGTCATAAAGCCATACTTTATCTAATTTGATGATTCCCCTCTGAGCAGTTCAGGTATATGAATTTGTAGCTTTTCTTATTGTATTATCACCTTAAGCGAACAGTTACAAGGGGTTTTTTATGATTTTTTTTCTTCTGTTTGTAATATTGGTCTGTCTTAAAGGTTCTTTAGAACAGGCATGCTGCTTTTAAAGGCCCTGTTCCTCCCAGCTTCAAGTGGAGATGTAGGATTTTTATTTAATTATATTTAAATTTTAAGGCAGGTTTTTACATACACCAAAGTTATTTTTTGTTTTAGGCATGTGAACATTACTTCCTCAGTTCTGACGGATGATACTCTTGATTTTAAATGCCAGTGTATCTGGCCTGAGTTTTGCCTCAAAACATCAGTTGAATGCGAAGTTGGATATTTGGCATGTTTTGCAGCCTGCAGGTTTTTAGCATGACTGTTGCACATGAATTTGATGCAAACTGTTGCATTTATTGCAACCATGTTCCAGTATCCTTCAGAGTCATTCTTGCCAATTCCTAAATACTGGGGAGGAGGTCCTTTCGTGTTGTTTTAACAATATTATGATGTAATGTTTTGAAACTTAATGTTATTAGGAGCAGGTAACAAACACATTTTTGGAACATCTTTGTCCCATGCCAATTGGAAATGTCTGTGATGGAGTAAATACTTCCCTTGCTTAAAGCTGCTGTTCCAAGAGGTGGAAAAAGGTTTAGTGCATCAGAACTTTCCTGTCTGTTTGCATTTCCATCTTACCGTCTGTCTTGGGCTCGAGCATGACATGAAAGAGCTGTAAGGGTTTTTTCTAAGCCGTGTAAAGAGGGGATGCCATGAAGAGCAGAGAGCTTTTTTTGCTGAAACAGCAAAATATGTCTCAATATACAGTAGTTCTACTTCTGCATAAAGTGGAAAATTCTTGATTATGTCTATAATCTTTTTATTAGATGCTTCCTTTAAATACCAATATCCGACTTGCATACTCAAATGGAAAGGATGATGAACAGAACTTCATTCAGAACCTCAGTTTGTTTCTCTGCACGTTCCTCAAGGAACATGGTCAACTTATAGAAAAAAGATTAAATCTGAGGGAAACGTTAATGGAGGTAAGTGGCTTGGTTTATCCAGTTTCAAAATGTAGCAAGTGTGTCCCTGCGTGCAAAGGATGCGATAGTAATACAATTTCTAGGTAATTGTACTTACAGCAGGTAAGAGGAAAAAAAATTCCTATTTCCTTCATGTAATTAGTAAATCACATGAATAATTCAAAACCACTTCCTAAGTTTTTGTTTCCTAGTATGCTTCAATGGCACTCAGTTTTCAGGGATCCTGTACTTCTAATACAATGTCTGAAGACCATAAGTCTGTCTGTCTCTCTTATTTAAAATAATTTCATATACTTTTTTTCCCGTGGGTCCTTACATAGCATATTTTGTGTTTAACTCTCCTATAGATAAGGTGTTGCGATGACTTTCATCAGTCTGTGTGAAGCAGCTCTTTTATGTTTTCATTCAGTATCCAAAGCTGGTTTATAGGGTATAGCAAATGCTGTAGTTCAGCATTTCCATCCTGGTGCGGTTTCTTGTCTAATTTGCAAAGTTTGACTGAAAGGCTTTAAATATAGTCTTTTTTATGTAATAAAGACTGTGTGTGTCAGTAATGTTTAATGGCAGAGCTCTACCAAATGACTATGCGTTACTTTATTTTGTAGTATTACTGGTCTTGAATGAGGACCCACATGCCTCCATTATCAGTTACCTTACTGCAGTTGCTGAGAATAAGATTTACAGTTGTCCTTCCTTCTGCTTGTTCCCTTTTTTTCTTGGATACTGCTGCATTCTTTTCAATTTAGACAGTAAAGTGCAACTTAACTGTCAAAATTACTGGGATCTGTGGAAATTACTGAAAATTCAGCTAATCGTGAAGTGTTGGCAAAGCTTAAATTCTAGGTGACCACTAAGCACTTCATACTACAGTGAGGCTAGATTACAAAATCTAGGGGGTTTTCAGCTGTGTTTTTTGAATTGGGAATAAAAAATTTGCTGAGGGTTAGTTGTTCTGTGGTGACACTTTTGCTCGCTCCCTCCCACTGCTGAGCTCCAAGGGGATGAAAGTGGTTCTGGAGCCCCTTGAAAGGCCACTGCCAAGCACCGTGCAGGTACAGAGGTGGCAGGGTGAGGGACTGCCCTGAGACAGAGGGAGAAACACAACATTACAGTCTAATCCTGGAGCCTAGGTCCCATGGGGAGGGGAAATACATCTTGCAGGTGGATTAGGTTGGACCTGACAAATGTCCATCTGAATTCTGTCTGTCTTCCGACTAGTATTCTCAATATGCTTCTTCTGGAGGTAGCCTTCTACACATAAATGTATGTTAATTAGTTGGTTGCAAATACCAAATTGTAGGTCATTTATAAGATGGACTAAGAGGAGTATAACTTTTTTTTTTTATTTTAAAGAGAACAACTATCAACAGTTCCCAAATAATTCCTGAGCTTGCAAGTAGTAAGCCTTCAAAAATAACTGAATTGAGGGAGCACAGCTCAAGCTTCTACTTCTGTTGAGGCTTGTGTAAATGCTGTTGCATGTTTGGTGCAATTGGGTGTAAGTTGGAGTGCAGTTTTTAGGTGTTGGCCTTCCTTCCCTCTTGTTTGGAATAACTGTGTTAAATTTTTCTTTAAAACTGACATCTACGAAACCCAATTCTGAATGACTGTGAGTGTTGTATGGGATGTTGAAATGCTTCACAAAGTTCCTAGGCTGGCTGAAAAGGACTGCAAATTTCACTTTTTTAAGTTGCAGTCTAATAGACCATAGTTACACAGTTACTTAAAGTTCTATGTCATTCTTACCTCTTTATTTCTGCACTTTGGATGGATCAGATCTTCCGAAACTGTTCCAGGGATTCACTGGAGCTGTGTAGTCTCATGAAGGAAGCTATATGAGTTATTGCAAGTGACATTACCAAGAAAAATTGATATGTGTAAGACTAATGGATGGCTGTTTTGACACTGTAGATACAGATGCTGAATCGGGTCCTTACCATCTAAAATGCTCTGAGTTGCTGTAGTACCTATGCTGTGAGAATGGCTTCAAGTTTTATTGTCTCATTCTGTTCGCTGGTGGGCTGTTGCTTTGATGCCTTTCACCAGAAGACTGAAAGATAAGCTGGGCAAAAAAATGTTTGGCTACTTAGTTCTTACTTCTGTGGTTGGTATCTTGGTCTGTCAGAACTGCATCAGTGGCCTTCCCTTCTCAGTCTCTCTATGGCTGTTCTGTCAGGAAAGGAGTTTAAAATGTCCTCGCAGGTGACTGCTGGGGAAAGCAAGCGAGCAGGATGGCTTTGGTTGACGTCAGTTCTTCAGGGTATAAGCATCCAGAACAACAGAGCAGTAATAAATAGCCTTGAGAGTAGCACTCATTGAAACAGGCTGTTGAGAAGTTTTTTTTTGAGGCTCTAAAAGAAAATGCCTTGCAGAAGCTCCAGAGGCTGAGAGTTTGATAATTTACAAACAGGCTGATTTGGCTGTGGCAGTTTTTAGGATGCCTTTAGCCTACTTTAGATCTAAGAATTGATACATGCTTTGAAAAGCTGGTCACACCTCTGACTTGTAAGTAATGTTAATGCCTCCTGTTCCAAAATTGGGTCTATTAATTTGGCACTTGATCAATATTTGGATAACTGCACTTGAAGCAATGTGGTTTTATCTCGGATATAATTTGTCATTGGATGTTTAAACAATACTTTTCCAGGCTCTTCATTATATGCTATTGGTATCAGAAGTTGAAGAAACTGAAATTTTCAAGATTTGTCTTGAATATTGGAATCATTTAGCTGCTGAGCTCTACAGGGAAAGTCCGTTTTCAACCTCTGCTTCTCCGTTGCTTTCGGGAAGTCAACACTTTGATGTTCCTCCAAGAAGACAGCTTTATTTGCCTGTATTGTCCAAGGTAATCCATGCTTAAGTAAAGTACTGCAAAGACTTAGATAATATTCCTGAATTAGGGATTTTGCTTCATGTAAGGAGTGACATAAGAAAACTTCTCTTGTTTTGACTAGTTGGTAACTGATGCAACTCTAGTTATTTAATTTTCTGTAATTGTGAAAATATTTTAAGATTCTACAAGTATATGACAGGAGTATTAATATGATGTTTTGGGTTTTTTTAACATACTTATTACAAATGTAAGACAAAAAGAAAATATTTAACTGTTTCTTAACAGGCAAAGGCTGGAGTGTTACAGTTGGAGGAAAAAAAAAGTGTGTATGGAAAAAGTGGTCTTTGAAAGACCCCCTAATATGACATACACATTTTGAAGCTCTAGATAGTGTACTTCATAGGTTTGGGTTTCTTTAACTACTCAGCTTGTTCATGGAGAGAGAGAAATCAGCAGGCTCTATTCTTAACAGGGCTCAATTCCTAATGGCTTTTTAGTTAACACATCTCTATAGAATGATAATAAGTGCAAATCTCATGAAGTGCTGGATATACCCTTTATGTGGGTCAGACTGCTCTGGAAACATCCGTGTGTGTTTTCACGTTACAGCTTGATTCAATTTTAACTTTGCTTTGTGACTGACATACAGGTTCGGTTGCTAATGGTTAGCCGTATGGCTAAGCCTGAAGAAGTCCTAGTTGTGGAAAATGATCAAGGGGAAGTAGTACGAGAATTCATGAAGGATACAGATTCCATAAACTTGTATAAAAATATGAGAGAAACACTGGGTAAGTGTATTTTTGCACTGTAGGTCTGGGCAGCTGTAAGAGCAGCATGCCTGTTACAGGATGTTAGCTTATGATCTGAATTACTGTGTGGATTAAGTGATTATTAGTGAAAGGAAAAGCTGTGAGCACACTGAAGAACACCAGAATCTGTATTTCAATAGCATTTAATGTAGCAAGTGTATTTTAATTTTAGCATGTCTGTATTATTACCTTTACAAGTCTCATGTACAATTATGACCATTTGTCAGTGAATTGACAGTCCCTATGTATTGTAGTGATAACAGGTTTTTTTGAGGCAAGAAAAAAATTTCAGAGTCCTAACTGCAACTTGGGGGGGGGGGAGGCGGGGATTAGAATTGTTGCATATTTAGGACACCAAACCTTCTATATTAAATATTTTTCTATCAAATGCTCTAAGGGAAGGTTGAGTGTTAAACAGCTTGATAAGCTAGGTATTGGGGGGAAAAAGCTGTGTGATGCAGAGTGTTTGTGGATTTAGCTACTTATTTTTTTATTCTCACCTTGATAGTTGTGATGTAGGTACAGCCAGTGTTAGTGTTCTAATATCTTTTCATAAGGAACTTAAAAAATGTTTTTTTCATTGATTTATTGTATTGTTTACTGTATTAAGATTATTATCGCGTGTCCTGAGCCGTAGTGATACATCCAGATACAGGATGATTTATATGGAAATGCAGATTTAGTTAGTGTTTGATTTCTGTTAACTATTGACTATAGTGCGTAATCTTTACACTGAAAAAAAAAGCAGTGAGAATGTGGTGGAAGCTGTATTCTCTGGCACAGTAAAATCTGTTTCTGAGTTTGGCCTTAGATTTAGAATATTATATTCAAGACACTAATGCTGTTAAGGGCTGATGGAAGCATCTGAATTGTGATACTTGAGCCGTACCACCTAGACTTGTTTAGGAGCACTGTCTCCATTATAATGGCGGGATATTGCAACCAGCAGATTTAATGACATTGAAATAAAGAGCAGAAGAAAACTGATTGATTTACTTCTTACACCCTGTATAATGTCCCCCATAGGCAGACCATCAGTATGTATGCCTTCTGTTAATAATTTAACTTAGCAACTTCACTGATTTGACTGGTATGTCAGACATTCATTGATTTAGAATTTTCACATCACTTTTTTTTTTTCTTAAAACAAATGTAACTTTGCCTATGGAGTTACGATCCAGGTTGTTGCTTTAAAATATACCTGTTCAATGTTGATGTCTTTCAGTTTATCTTACGCATCTGGATTATGCAGACACAGAACGAATTATGACTGAAAAACTTCACAATCAAGTGAACGGAACAGAATGGTCGTGGAAAAATTTGAATACCTTGTGTTGGGCTATAGGCTCAATCAGTGGAGCAATGCATGAAGAAGATGAAAAAAGATTCCTTGTTACAGTAATTAAGGTATCATGATGAAAAACCTAATAGCTTTGTCACACTTCTTAGTTCATGCTCAAGAAATTAAGTTTACAAAAATATTGCTGTCTGTTCTTAGTAAGTTACCTTGTACAGCAAGCAAGTTTATAAGAATAACTTAATGAGTTACCTTGTATCCTGAATTTATGGCTCATAAATCCTTTAGCCATGTGCAATGTATTAATCCAAATAGCCTTTTCACTGTTAAAACTTAGGGATAAAATTTAGTTTATGGTGAAGTATTTTTCTTTGGGGATGCAAGAGATGGAAGGGGATTGGTAACAAAATAAAGGAAAGTGGCAAAATAACCCATGCTTTTAACTAGCTGGCACCCTGCTATTTTGCCTTTTACCAAATATTCATTGATCAAAGCGAATTTTTGGTAAATATGTGTATGGAAAGACTGCAGGAACAGAACATTTTAACAAGTCATATAAAACCACACAGAAAATTTAATTTCTTTTATTTGATGTAGAATCTATATTGATATCAACTGCTTGATCAGCATTAAAAGCTGTGAGGCTTGTTGAAGTCCTCCCTACAGAAATCTTCAGTTATGTTGAAAACAGAAATTCCGTAGTTGAAAACACAGTGTTCCTGGTTTGGTTGAAACTTAAATCAAACTACCCCAATCTTAACCTACTTGGGGGGTGTGTGTGTGTGTGTGTTGTTTTTATTTGGACTTTGAACTGGATGATGCTAACCACTTCCCACCATTTTAATATGGCTCCTTGTAGAATTTTTATGCTTCATCTTTTAATTGAGCTGGACAAACTTGGAGAGGATACTCAAAATATGTTGTGTTGTAGGATCTCCTGGGACTCTGTGAACAAAAGCGAGGAAAAGACAATAAAGCCATAATTGCATCAAATATAATGTATATAGTAGGTCAATATCCACGGTTTTTGAGAGCTCACTGGAAATTTTTGAAGACTGTAGTCAACAAGCTGTTTGAATTCATGCATGGTAATTATCTGATTTTTACTTGCTGGTTTACTTGTAAAAAACATTAAAATTGATGCCCATACATGCACATCTATGGGGGGAAAATGCAAAGCAGTAACTGACTTGATTTAATTTAGAAACCCATGATGGCGTCCAGGATATGGCTTGTGATACCTTCATAAAAATAGCACAAAAATGCCGCCGACATTTTGTTCAGGTTCAAGTGGGAGAGGTCATGCCGTTTATTGATGAAATCCTGAACAATATTAATACAATCATCTGTGACCTTCAGCCACAACAGGTACGTTTAAGTCAGGGTTGTGAATAATTCCTAAAGACTAACGAAAAGTTACTTCATATTGAAATGTAGCGGCTTTCAAGGCTTGAATTGTACTCCTTAGTTCTTCGTTAGCGTTACAGTATGATCAGGTTGCATTACCGAGATCTTGATTAGAGTGCTTGGAAGGAGAATTAAGGTGCATTTAGTTGGAGTTTTGATTTCTGGAATGTTTTAACAAGTGAATAAGATACTGAATCTAATATTTGCTTAAGAGTTTAAATGGCATATGTCTGAGTTTCCTCACTTCAGGTTACAATGACTAAATGAAGATTTTTGGGGTGTATAGGGACATTTGAAAGGAAGGGGATGGAGGTTTGTTTTATACATGATGAAAATAAGGAAAGAACAGAGAAGGATTTTGTAAAGTCACGAGGGGAAAAAGATATTTAGACAGTGAAGCTTGTTTTCAACCTTCACTATTTGTTAGTGGAGAATAGTGTACAATTTTCCTTACTCCTTTTTAACCTTTCTGTTGGACTTGTTTGTTCCAATCAGGTGCATACATTCTATGAAGCAGTAGGCTACATGATTGGGGCACAGACGGACCAATCCGTGCAGGAGCATCTAATAGAAAAATACATGTTGCTACCTAATCAAGTATGGGACAGCATCATTCAACAGGCAACAAAAGTAAGCTCTTAAATTTTAAGTGTATTCTGTGTTCAGGCAAAGAAAACCTGCTACGTGTTTCTCTTACCCTGGGTTTATTCTTCACGTGATGTGAAGTGTACGTAGCTGTGGTGAGCTTTACTAACAGTTCATTCTTTGTCCTTTCTTGTCCATCATTCTTTTAAAGTACATCTTTATTTCTTATTTTATCTTCCATTTCTTTCAGTCCTTTCGAAGTACTTTATCTCCACATGTTAAAGAACAATAGTCTTGCACTGCACAAGAGATAAATCCATTTGGAGTTAATGTAATTAATTGAGCTCCTGAAACTTAAGCAAGCTTGAGTTACTTTTCTCATTCTGACTTCCCTATTAAAACAATCACAGAATCACATGGGGTTGGAGGGGACCTCTGGAGATCAAGTCCAACCCCCCTGCCAAAACAGGTCTACCCAGAGCATGTTGCATAGGAACCTGTCCAGGCGAGTTTGGAATGTCTGCGGAGAAGGAGACTCCACCACCTTTCTGGGCAGCTTATTCCAGTGCTCTGCCACCCTCAAAGTAAAGAAGTTCCTCCTCATGTTTAGGTGGAACTTCTTATGTTCAAGTTTGTGCTCATTTATTCTTGTCCTATACCTGGGCACCATTGAAAAAAAGACCAGGCCTGTCCTCTTGACACTTACCCTTTCAGTATTTATAAGCATTGATCATAGAACATACATACTGCCTTCTCATAGAACAAGAACATACTGCCTTTCCTTTGGACCACGTCTGTCTGTTTTCACCTTCCTAATTCCTCCTCCTTTGTTTTTTTCCCCCCTTTCTTCAACTGGACTAATGCTTGTATCACTTTAGTAAAATTACTTTTGCAGAAGAGCTGAGTTAGATCAATTGAAGTTTTATCCAAACTCTGTGGTAGTGACAAGTGCCATAAAGTAAACAGCAGTATATTCAAAGTCTGTAAACTTCAGTGATATGTTCTTTTAACACTCTGTAAGATAACTTGAAGTTACACTTTTATATTGAAAACCAGTTTTGTTCACTAAACAAAATGGACTCTAATTTTTTTCAACAGAATGTTGACATTCTAAAGGATCCTGAAACAGTTAAGCAGCTTGGTAGCATTCTGAAAACCAACGTAAGAGCATGTAAAGCAGTTGGCCACCCCTTTGTGATTCAGCTTGGAAGAATTTATTTAGATATGCTGAATGTGTACAAGTGCCTAAGTGAAAATATTTCTGCAGCTATTCAGGCTAACGGTAAGAAATTCCACGTTCTTCCTGAAAATGGGGGTTAGCAGTCTACGTCATCAGGTTTCGGAATACATTCCAATTAGACAAATTTTACTGTGTTCATTTTATTGTTAGGGAAAGTGGAGAAGGACTGAAAGTGCTAGTTTAGATTTTTTTTGTTAGCTAATGTTTTATTCATACAAAGAACTGATTTTAGAGGGAAGAAAAAACACCTATAAACGAGAAAGTTTAAGAAGGATGCAAACATCATAGATACTTACTTAAAATTAATAGGCATCTTGCTGAGAAAAAGTTGTAGCCTGTGTGCTTTTAGCTTACTCTGATTTTGAGTATTTAAAAATTATCTTTAAATTGAATCTCATTCACTTTTTCAAAAGATGTTGGCAGCATTTTGGTATGATACTGTGTTACTAAATAGCTTTATTACAGGAATGTAAGTGTAATAAAGATGCCCAAAAGTCATGATAAACCAGACTTGCAATCATTGGAAGGAACTACCTAACCTATTTTTACTAGATAAAATAGGCCTATGGTATCTCAGTAGAGAATGTGCTTCTGTAGTAGTTCATTGCAAGATTAAATGAGTCTGTTACTGAATTCTGTGTTATGACCGTTTTTTTTTGCCAGTGCAGATAATGATATTTGGAAATAGGAATGTTAAATACAACTTGTTAGCTGAGCAGCTGGTTTACCTTGAAGTAGCTTCTGAGAATTCAGCTGGTTTTATTATGAAAAATGGATACCTCTTGATTCTGCAGCTCTAATGGCCAGAATTTGTCCTTGTCAGAAGCAGAGCAGTTCAGGAGGCAGTTGCTGGGACTGTGGTCCTGGTGTGCCACTTGATCCCGTTTTCACAGCTAGCTCTGTATGGCTGGAGAAGGCTCTGATGGCAGCACGAGCCACCCTACCTGTCTTCTCCTGGCTGCACTCTTTGGGTTCTCCTGTGCACGTACAGTAATGGCTGTATGGCAGTGCAGTTAATTAGATCAGGTTTCACTGATGATACTACATTGACTTGGGGATAAGCAACTGAACTAAGGATAAGGCTTCTTAAGGATAAGTGTGGACTTTCTACACAAAGGCAAGCGGAAGGATTATTTCTCTTGGATGAAATCAGGAACTTCCTTGTTCTCTCCCCCATCGCTTGATGAGAAACAGATGTAAGCTCAGTCTACATGGTTAAGTGAATATATTTGATTTCCTTTACTTGAAAAGTAAGGTGCAGCTGTGTTTTTGAACTTGGTAAGTAGGGTATTGTCAGTAGTAGTTCTGTAATGCTAAATGGCAACTTGGATCTATGGGGCTAGAATGGGGAGGTTGGGATTTTTTTATTCCCACAGTACGCATAAGAAGTCTTTAGTAGTCTTTGGATATAAAAATCAAGCATTCTATGTTTTGGAATTCAATTTAAGTTAATCTTTTTGTTACCTTACCCAATTAACCGAAGCTTTAAAACCTTTCAGGTGAAATGGTAACAAAGCAGCCCTTGATTAGAAGTATGAGGACTGTAAAAAGGGAAACTTTAAAACTAATTTCTGGCTGGGTGAGCAGGTCCAATGATCCTCAGATGGTAAGTAGGTTCATTTTGTACAAATAATTTCTAATACAGAACTAAGAAGTTCTGTTTTTTGTTCTGTTGTTGACTGAATCGGTCACTCACAAGATCTTCCTTCAGGAAGTCTGTAAAATACAGAGGGGAAAGTATACAGAGGTAAGCCTGAGCTCCACTTGAGATACTTCAGTTAATTTTAGCCGAGAGTAATCTCAAAGGGAATCGAGGAGGTCTAAGAGAATCCCATTGGAAGTCTAGTTGGATGGACACAGGAGATCATATTTCAGCTTCCTTAGGAAAGTATCTCCTGTAAATAAATGCAGAACTTTGCTATAAACTTTATGCTGGAGATTCTGTTCAATAATTGCATTGCTATAACCGTGGTTTACTCTTTCAATTAGGTAGCCGAAAACTTTGTTCCTCCCTTGTTGGATGCAGTTCTCATTGACTACCAGAGAAATGTTCCAGCCGCTAGAGAACCTGAAGTACTGAGTACTATGGCCATCATTGTAAACAAGCTGGGTGGACACATTACTGCTGAAATACCTCAGATATTTGATGCTGTTTTTGAGTGCACATTAAATATGATCAACAAGGTATTTATGTTTGGGAGTGGGCAAGGCCATCTCCCTTGTGATTGAAGACCGAAAAAAAAAAAAAATGGGCCTTTATAATAAGAGTGTCCTAGTCCTGGCTGTTGGTACCTCTCGAAGTGAAAGACATCCTTTTCTTGCTATGAAGGGAGCCAGTATGTAGTGAACATGAGAGTTAAGCACACAGCCTTCATCTTATGGAAATTAAGTGGGGGTACATGCCTTTTCTGTGGATAACATTTCCATATGTGGTGTCTTTTGGACCATCTCCCTGTTTTTTTGCAGTCACAAAGTGACTGAAAGAAAAATTCTGCTCAAACTTGTTTTGAAGTCTGGTGCTCCGGTTAGATGTCTTAATCTCATTGCCTTAAATTTCTCTGCTCAGCTCTTAAGTCATTAGTAATTTTTCTGTTCTGGGGACTTGGAACGTCATGCTTCTGGAAGCAGAAGTGTATGTCAGTCAAATGTCAGTGTGGGACTATGCTAAAATTCATAAATGTTTAAAATTTTATGAATGTAAGTACTGATCAGTCACTTTGAGTATTTCCTCACTAATGCAGTTCTTAGGCTATAGTGTGCAATGTGTATTTGAATAATACTTGAGCACTACCAGCTGAATTAGTGCTACTTTGCAATAGGATGTAAGGAGAAATTGTGCCCCTGTAGCAACATGGGTGCTTAACCAGTGCCGAGACCATCTGCTGCCCTATCTGTGGGCTGAGTAGTGATTCGAGTTGTGTTCTGACAGAACGTGTCTCAGCCTGTCAGTGTTGGGTAACTCTAGAAGATTGTCTTACCAAGCTTTGGTGGGGAAAATTCAGGGGGAAAAGCTTGCTGAGAAATGTAACCTTTGCTTTTGTATTTAAGGTTATTTTAAGTTTGGAATCTAGATGGTGTTCTGTCAGCTATTGACTCTACTTAATGCAAGAGCTTATGATGGACACTTTAGGAAAATTGACTTTTTTTCCCTCCTCTCCTTCTAGGACTTTGAAGAATATCCTGAACATAGAACAAACTTCTTCTTGCTACTCCAGGCTGTAAATTCTCATTGCTTCCCAGCGTTCCTGGCCATTCCACCTGCACAGTTCAAACTTGTTCTGGATTCTATTATTTGGGCTTTCAAACATACCATGAGAAATGTTGCAGATACAGGTAAATGGAAGTGTTTAATATGCAGGCTCCGTTTGCAGTATCAGATATTTTCTGGTACAATGCTGTTTTCTTGCATCTTCTTTTTTCAGTCAACCTTAGCATGCTGGTCACATGATTCCATACTACATTTGCACAAGAGTAATATTCTTTGGTCTCAGCTTCAAGTTGTTGGCCAGTTGTACAGTAAGGGGCTGAAATACTTGGCTGCTGTTTCACTCCTGCTTGCTTGCTTTTCCATGTGAGGGCTAGAACTTTCCTGAACTGGCCAAACTGATGTAACAGCTCGCTGCTGCTAAAGCAGGTGTTACAGCTCTGTGTGCTGTCTTGACTACTGGATAAAAAATAATGTTCTCCTGAAGCCACATATTCTTTGCCGTTTGTCTTGTATCAGCGTTTGGGAGGGATGGGGATAAAAGGTACCTTTCACTTCCATTTCACCTAGTAATTTAAATTTTCATGTAATTGTAAGAACTGAAACATTTTCTCTTCGTAAATAAGCAAACACTTCTTTTGGTAGAGGGTCTCTCTCACCTTCATTAGTACCAATAAATGTGACTGGTTCGTTACGCTTCTGTCACCTAAGAATGCAAGTAAGAGAGACATGCCACGGTGCCGTGTCAGTGTGGAGAGGGCCCTCTAGCGGCTACTTGAGGAAATGTCTGAGAAAATCATTGCACACACTGTGTCTGTACTGCTTGTCTTTTTGGTGCCTTTAAGAATTTCTTGGAATATTTCTATCGTTTGGAAAAGGCAGAAATACGCACACAGGTTTTAACATTGTTCTATTGGTAACTTAGTTTTTTTAATGCATATTTTCCAGGACTTCAGATACTTTATACTCTACTACAGAATGTTGCACAAGAAGAGACTGCTGCCCAGAGTTTCTACCAGACGTATTTCTGTGATATCCTTCAGCACATTTTCTCAGTTGTAACAGACACCTCACACACTGCTGGTAAGAATGCATATATGTGTGTATATATATATCTGCCAATTGATTCAAATACTGTTATGCATCCTGTTGTGAATAATAACTGCATGTGTATAACTTTGATCTTTTCAGGTTTGACAATGCACGCATCAATCCTCGCGTACATGTTCAACTTAGTAGAAGAGGGAAAAATAAGTACTCCATTAAACCCTGGAAATCCATTGAACAACCAAATGTTTATTCAGGAGTATGTTGCTAATCTTCTCAAATCTGCGTTTCCTCACCTGCAAGAGTAAGTGTGTTTAAGCCGTGATTCTTTAATACTTTGAAGTGGTTCTTGTGTCTTGTAATACTCACGGATGTGTTTGCTGTTAGTGCCCAGGTTAAGCTGTTTGTAACGGGACTCTTCAGTTTAAACCAGGATATTCCTGCCTTCAAGGAACACCTAAGGGATTTCCTGGTCCAAATCAAGGTATGTTTGGCATGCTGTTTTCAAGGCATGAAAAATGATTATTCATCAAGGTGATATTGTTGGAAAGGACCTGGACAGTGCTCATTCGGTGTTCATTTAGGAGACAGAAGTTATTTTGCAGCTGTTTTAAATGTAGCCAGAACTGTCAAATGGCTTGTGTGACTCTGATGTATCATATAATCCATTTCAGTGTGATTTCATAAATTAGTGCTTAAATGTCATCCCTTGTACCTTACGCCATGCAGACAATTCATATGTCTAAGATAGCTGCAAAACTTAACTCTAAATTGGAAACAAAGCAAGTTGATTTTTAACCATACTTGGTTTCAGGTCGACTTGAGACCGGGATGTGTTTTGAAATTTTCCAGAGTAATGCTATGCTTTTATTTTTCTGAAGATGCTAGAATTCAAGATTGTAGGAAAGAGTTTGTTAATTAGTTTTTAGGCTGCAAGTATCAGGTATTTCAAAATTGTAATGGTGCTGCTTTAATGGTGATACGCTCCAAACTCTGGGTTACTGTAGCATCCTACTCTGTAACACATTGTGAAAATCTTAATATAAAGGAATGTAAAATATTTTAATTCTGACCTTGGGAACCGAAAGCAAAACAAATAAATAGCCTGGCAGGGAATGCAAAGGGAGGATGTTTTCCGTATCGTTTTGGAAGCTTACTGCTCTGCCTTAAGCACTTGACATGAAACTAATGATTTTATGTGAATTATACAGGAATTTGCAGGTGAAGACACATCAGATTTGTTCTTGGAAGAAAGAGAAACAGCCCTTCGGCAGGCTCAAGAGGAGAAGCATAAACTTCAGATGTCTGTACCTGGCATCCTTAATCCACATGAAATTCCTGAGGAGATGTGCGATTAAAAAAAAATAAATAATAAAACAAGTTTTGCAGTTTTCTTTCTGTACAGCTACTTTGTTGTGATAGAAGAAAACAGCACTTGGATATTTGTTGACCAAAATGATGCCAATTTGTAAATTAAAATGTCACCTAGTGGCCCTTTTTCTTATGTGTTTTTTGTATAAGAAATTTTCTGTGAAATATCCTTTCATTGTTTAAGCTTTTGTTTGGTCATCTTTATTTAGATTTGCATGAAGTTGAAAATTAAGGCATTTTCAAAGTAATTACTTCATGCCCATTTTGTGGCTAAGGGGAAAATAGGCAAAACATAACTTGTAAAAGACTATATTGCGAAATAATACAATTTCCTGTAAGAGTATCAATTTTTAATTCGGGATCATTTTCTTTCTGGTCTGTCTTGCAGTCTAGGAGAAAAGGTAATGAGTAAAACAGATTGAATTAATTGTTAAGCAGAGGATTATAGTGCTGCATTTGTTTTGATGAGTTAGCAGCTTTCTGGACTGAGTGGTAAGGCTAGGCTACGTGTATTTGCAAGTTGTATGGCAAGTTTGCAGCAAGATCGTGTGCATATCATCCCATTGTAAAGCAACTTCTAAAGAGTATGGGAACACAGTACAGTTAGTTATTTTTACACAGTTCTTTTGTTTTTGTGTGTGTGCTGTCGCTTTGTCGACAACAGCTTTTTGTTTTCCTCAATGAGGAGTGTTGCTCATTTGTGAGCCTTCATTAACTCGAAGTGAAATGGTTAAAATATTTATCCTGTTAGAATAGGCTGCATCTTTTTAACAACTCATAAAATAATAAAAAAAAAAACTGGCTTTTGAGATGACTTATACTAATTTACATTGTTTACCATGCTGTAGTGCTTAAAGAACACTACTTAAAAGCAAAATAAACTTGGTTTACATTTATTTTTCTTTCTTTGGCTTATTCTTTTATTGGATGAAAACGCTGTGATCATATTTAAGATTTGTATCCTGAAGGCGTAGGAAAAGTTCCTTGAGGCCTAGATAACTGTTGCTTCTGGCTTGCCTCATCTCAAGGACGTTGGCTGCACTTGAAGCCAACATGAATTAAGTTGGGCTCCATTTGGAAGTACAGTAGCTGCTCTGACTTACCGCCATGAATAAATATTCCTTACTGTGTTACTCTGAAACGCCAGGTATAAGGTACTCTTGCTCTCTATATGGACTCTTTGCAGTTTATTTCAAAGAGGTATTGCACTGTATCTTGACTAAACAATTGATACTAGTACATGTTAGCACGTGTAGACGAGATCTACAGTTATTTTTCTACCTAAAGTTTTGTAATTAAACCATTTTCAGACTTATGAAAGACAGATACAAAAAGCAGTATGAACACTAAGATTTTGTGTATGGTCTTGGCTTCCCCATTTTTGTAATGTCTTGTCTCTGTTTTCTAACAGTTGATGTTAAGCCCTCCCCAAGTTTTTTCATTTATTTGGATTCTAATCTTGTTACTATGATGCAAAGTATAGCCATTCACACAGAGCTGTAAAACAAGGTTTGTGAAGGTGTTTTATGTAAGTTTGGATACTGTAGTTAACTTTGTGCTGTATATTCCTTTTGAAGTAGAAGTGCATGAGTTAGCAGTGTTCATGTAGAATTTAGCTGTGGCCAGCACGTTTCCAGTCTTGGGTATTGGTCCTTTTCTGTTCATGAACATCTCTCTGTTTGTTTTACTCGGCTGGTCCTAGAAAGTGCAGCTGCTTCTGCCTGAAGGTCATTTGGCAACTTAAATGTTGTGAGCTGGCAGTTGCTAATCTTTCGAGAGAAAGTTCCTCAAACCCTTTATGGCTAGGCCTTAGAGTGTAGCCTACCACAAATGTTAATTATTTTGATAGTTACAAAACTGATTTCATTCTCTCCTGAAGTTCATGATTTAACCTTTTTATGTCTTCCTGTCCCATTGATGTATAGCTTTCTGTTCTGCTCTGTGAAGGCGGTATCATCTTTAATAGGCAGTTTAAAGAAAAATATTTGAAGTACTGTTGAAGGATGTGTCCAGAATGGACATTAAATGGCTTGTGACCAGGCTGAGTCGCGGCATAATAGAGCTACAGATTATCAAAAGCTGTGCAGAGAAGAAAATCTTACTAAAATGGAAATAAATACCACTGATAGCGTGACATCAGAATGATCGTATCCCACGAGTCACAGAACTAAATATGGAATTGGTTCTGACATGCAGTGGCATTAACAGCGCATTGAAAATAGTTTTGAACAAAAAATACACATATGCTTTTATGCATGTTAATTCTTTCCGTATTTAAGATTCAAGTTAGATTGAGGCTCGTGGTCTGGTTCTTTACTGAAGAATTAACTCTGACCTAAACTCTAAACAAATCTGAAATGTATTTTTAAAGTTGATTCAGAGAAGAGTTGTTTCATTATTTTGATACCTTTTGGATTATCTAGTAACAAAATTTTAATCTTAGTTCCTGCCTCCCTTTTAGATATAAAACCTTAACTGTGGTCTTGACTTGTTATCTTAAGAATTGGTGCCTTTCACTGGTCTCTGCAGATGCTATAAAAATGCAGCTTATGCAGAGTTCTGGATACCATTAAAGATTTGACTTGTGTGTGTGCAGATTTCTAGTGCATTTATCCTGAATGTGGACAAAATAATTACAATGTACATCTTTAAGAAAGTTCTAGTTCTAATGCACACTCTGTAAATTAAAATATATGGATAAAAAGCATGAACCATCATATAAACATCTACGTAACTTGTAACTATATGTAAACCAATGTTTTGTGCATATTTCTATACAAATTTTTCAAAGAAAACCCAATTCTGTGTACTCCAGGTGTACTCCAGGTACATTCATAGAGATATTACAGGGTGTTTTCTGTGTTTACATGAATGGATTGCCTGTCAGCTGACGAAGACACCCCCAAGTACTTGTTTCAGGCTACCATGATGTGTTTGCTACTGTAACTGAAGCAGATTATTTTCCAAAGCATTTTAGGTTAGTTTGTTTTGTTTTTAACTAGAATAATTTGGTGTGTGTTAATCTGATTGGTTAAGTGAACTATTTTCCAATAAAGCTAATATTTATGCAAAAAAAAAAAGCTTTAGAAATGCTCATCTCTCAAGGAAGCTCAAGAGTTACTTTAACAGTCTTTAGCACTGGAAAGGCAGTAAGACTTCAGCTGTGGGTTTATAATGGGAAAAAAGGAAAAGATGCTGAAAGTAATGCATTAAAATGTAGAGAGGCTGTGACTGAAGTGGGGAGCCCGCATTAGTGCTGCATTGTGACCGGGGGCCAGTCTGTCCCATAGTCCATTTATCGTTGGATAAATGATTATGTCTGATCCAAGAGTTGCGGAGTAGTACCCTTTGTATTTGCTGGAAGACACGTCTAGACTTTTTCCCCTTTCTCCCTGCTTACTGGGTTTGTCTCCAAATGTTAGGAAGCAAAAACTGAAATGTTGGAGATGGCTTTTTAAAAAACACTTTAGTGCCAAAAATGAGTAAAAGAACATCCCTCTCTCTTTATCTGCCCTTCATGAATGCACCTCTGCACTTGATTTCTTGAGAGTGAATTTATTTTTAGAATTGGGTAGATTTAGGAGATCCTTGCTCATTATCCGAGGTTGATTATGGCCAGCGGTGTTCCTTTGGGAAAAGGCTTAGCCATTCTGGCTGAGGGATTCATTTTCCAGGTAAGATACATACAATGCACCGTAATTACCTAAAGCATATTAAATCATTGATTTCATCACGCAGACCTGCCCCGTGCACTCCTATTGGTCTTTGTAGGTGTGTTTCTCACGCCTGTCAGTGCCTGTTAATGCTGTGAGTGGGTACAAGAAAATGGGGCCCTACAGAAAGATGGGGCTGGAGGAGCAAGGTTTTGGAAATCAGGAGTATGGATGAGAATGACAGATGACAGAAAGATGAACATAAGACCTGTTTTCTCCTTTCTTTGTCCCTTGTAAGTTAGAAGTTTCACAGTGCTTTTTCCTAAACAATACATTGGGTGGTCTCTTCCTAGTCCTCTGTATGTCAAGAGGCCTGCTGAACAAACTCTTTTAAATACTCAGGTTTTTTCCAAGTTTTGAGAATTCTGTCATTAGTCTTGCATGGAGTCTGTAATTTCTGCAAAGGCTATCAGGAAAGATCAGCTAATTTATGTTGGAGGATGGGAGGAGGAGTCATTTTCTCTGATGTAACTATGCAACAAGGTGAAGTGTGTGTGTGTGCTGTGAGGAGCTGACTTGCAGCCCACTTACTACCACGGCTGATTATTTATAAGATGCATATTGATAATCAGGCAGTAATGACGATTTTTTTTTTCTTGTGGCATCTCTTTAGTGGTAGATCTGGCTTAAGCATTTTTGCATCAACCTTCATAACTGGCTCATACCTTTGTAATTAGCTCATGAACTCTCCCCAGAGCTTTACCTCTGAGCAGTTTGCTTTCAGGGTTAACTTTTACTATTGTACACTTGCAAGGTGCAAGTTCTCCACAGGAACATTGTAAATATGTGTCTTACAAGTAAAAAGTCCAAAAGAGATCCAAACGTATAATAAAAAAAAAAAAAGGTGCAGTCTGAGCTCTCCCTTTGACTGGTACAAAGTTTCAGTTGCTGATGGCACTGTCACTCATGCTTAGAAATGTAGCTGTTGTCTTGCTTTCCAATCAAAGGGATGACTGTTCACCTGTGACTACTTTATAGGCTGGAATAATCAACAAGATGGACACATACTGTGAGGGATATCTCAGAATGAGGTTGAGAACATGGATATCATCTTCAGACTGTCTCATCTGGAAAAAGCACTGTAGACTATAGCACTGAATTATGAGTTCCTACAGTCAAATCCGGACCTTTATGGGTACAGAAGCACTCAAAATAACCGCAACTGAATTTCTAACCATAGAATAGTTTGGGTTGGAAGGCACATTTAAAGGCCATTTAGTCCACCCCTCCCTGAAATGAGCAGGGACATCTTCAACTAGAGCAGGCTGCTCAGAGACCCCATCCAACCTGACCTCAGATGTTTCCAGGGATGGGGCATCTACCATCTCTGTAGGCAACCTGGGCCAGTGTTTCACCACCCTCTTTGTAAAAAATTTCTTCCTTCTATCTAGTCTAAATCTTCCTTCTTTGAGTTTAAAGCCATTACCCCTTGTCCTATTGCAAGAGGCAGGCCCTCCTAAAAAATTTGCACCCATCTTAACCAAGATCACAGCAGTGGAGCTCGCCCTGGTTACCTGCTGTACCGTGTGACTCTTGCCACACCCAGTAGCTGATAATAATGTTTATTAGAATGCAGACTGTTTTCCTGCTAAAATGCTGAGCAGCCAGTTAGGCAGCTGATTCTGGAGCAAACTGTTTAATGTAGCTTGGTGGTGCAATGAGCATTATCTCTTCTTACATGACATGGTTTTGGCCTAATAGGGCTTTGAATTATTTTGAGTGTATTCTCTAATATTTGGGGTAAGCCAAACTAATTTGTCTTCACAGCGTGCTGTGATATCAAAGTCTAGTTAGACATGAACCTTGTTAAAAAATTTAAAATGTTAACAGAGCAATAAAAGTCAAGTGTTGAAACTGACAATTGTGTATATTTGAAGTGATGGTGTTGCACTTCAGCCAAGTTCTATTGTTAACTTTACATTACGCAGGCAGAGACTTCACATTTAGTGAAATGAAAGATTTCTTAGGCAACGGATTCCAACCATTTCCAGCATCATTTCAGACTGGAGGTCACAGATCTAACTGGACTGGCTGGAATTCACCTTTTTGACACTATCCCCTGTATAGCAGAAATTACTTCCTTGCTTTCCAGCTGCCACGGCTCCCATCTCCTCTTAGCATCTGCTGAAATCCCTGGCAGTTTACCTTTCGCTGTGACTCGTGGCAGCAGGGCAGTAAGCATGCCATCCGCTCACCCGTTGCTGCTACAGGCAGGAGAACCTACAGCAGAGCAACAGAGTTCAAACAGAATATATAATTAATCTATCCCACATCAGACAAAGCTCTGGTTAAAGTAATTGATGTGACTGATGTTCTTAAAAAAAAAAATAAATTAAAAAATTTGGTTAAATCTTTCACATTCCACAATTACTGTTCTCAGGTTAAACGATGAACTATTTATGTTCATATAGAGAACGAAGGCTTAAAAATAGAAACTACAAGGCTGGCCAGGAGAGGCTGAAGTGCCCCGAGAAAGGAACAGGGGCAGTGGCCAGTCTTACTGCCTCAGCCCCTAATCCTCCCCACGGCTGCTGGTTTGGGGTTTGTTCTGTTGGGGTTTTTTCTTAATCTTCATGAAGGGTTAATTCCATCTTTACCTTCAAGAAAAAACAGGATTATGGTATTAGTTCAGTGTTGGGGTAGAGTGGGACATCACTAACTTTGCAGCGTAATGTATATATATTTTCAAGCTCCTAATCCAGTCCTAAATTTGGATTAAGAACTTTAATTTTGCTCAGGTCTTGTGTTCATCTAAGTTACTCCTTTAGAAGAACTGTGCTGGCAGTTTACCAGAGCGAGTATTTCCAGGTTAGGAGAATTGTAGTCAGGGAAGGAAGGAGGGCCTCCTGGGGACCAACCAACCTTGCAAGGACGGCATGTGAGGAGAGAACAAAGGTCAACAGGAGAGAGGAAAGAAAAGAAAAAACACAACACGCAGAAGATGGGGTGGCTGGGGCTCACTATACCCAGGCCAGTTGCAGCTCCTGCTGCCTTTTCTTTGGAAGCTAACATTTCACCTTTAAAAAAAAATAAAAGAAACTTCATCTCTATTTAAAAAAAAAAGAAAAAAAAGATTGTGTGCAGCAAAAAGAATTTGGCTGGCACTATTCCAGTCTGCACAAAATAGGAGTGACTCAAGGTCACCCATACTCTTCTGATGTATTCAGTGAACTTGGCATGTGATACCTCGCATGTGATACCCCTTCTTGTGCCGACTCGGGTGGTTACGTGGTGCTGCAATCGGATCAAAGAGCTAATTTGTCAGAAAAACAATCTTTTAAGTTGTTCTGGCTGTTGATTTTGGTTCTGTTATAAAACTTACTGCAATAACTTACTGTATAAGGAGGGAACAGGGGAAAGAAAAGTACAAATTAAAATCTGATTATGCAGACTGTAGAGCTACACTGTCTTGTCAAAAAATGTGGTGTTCTCCCAAGACACAGACAACTCACTCGCGTGGTACAGCTACAGACCGATCCCATGCTGGCGGGGATACCTGTGCAATGCGATGTTAAAGGTTAAGGAAGGGAATGAGCACAGTTCCTTGGAGATACAGGTTTTATATTATCTTAGTGTGACAAAGTTATTTTCTAAGCTTCCCTTTGTGCAGCTCTGGCTTCCAACTTCAGTTTCAGTAACATGTGATGTGAATTAGTGACAGACAACAAAGAATTTGTGTCTCATGTAGACTCTCAAATAAGTTAGTTTTCTCTATTAATTTGATTCAGTAAATGGAAATTTGAGCAGGGAATGTTTAAGAATATTCTTGTTGATAATCCCAACTTGGAAAGTATTTAAAAAAAACAAGTAGTGACAAGAAGTCTGGGTGAAAGATCATTCTAGTATATTCCACAGTAGTTGAAGCTAGGTCTTTTCGTTACAATAACTTGTCTCTTGTTTTTAAAGGCTAGTGGAGTTCTTTTGTCTTAACAAACTGATGCCCTGAGGATTGTTAGGAGGAGAGCGTTCTGTGCCCTGGAGTGGGAGGCTACACACAACCACCAGTGTACCAGCCGGTGTAAATATGCTTATGGAAATAAATATTAAAAAACAGACAACTGTATTTCCACAATGATATCAGAACTAGGCATATTTCTTCCATTTAAGTCAGTAACTGAAAACAGCTCTCATTTTTTTTTTCTAATTTGGCAATTTTGATTTTTTTTTTTATTTTCTACTAAACCATATCGCATCTGCATTGCGGCTATTAATAGATTTGTTTCCTTAATCCTATGTACAAGTCGGTAAACTGGAAGCATTGGGAATAATACACTAACTGGCCGCTGGGTGGTACTACAGAAATAAAAACCACTAGGTGATACTAGGGAAGTCCCTACTTTGGGGAGAAAAAGCAGACAGGAGTTGCATCACGTGATGCATATCCCAATTCCACGTGCCCGGGCGAGTGAGCATGTGAGTGCCCAAGATTAATAGATGGCAAAAAAAAAAGGGGGGGGGGGGGGGAGTTTGTTATATGGAAAAAATGCCGTTTGCCAGAAAACGTGTCTTCCAGAGGTCTGAAATCCTGTTAACAACGTGCCTAAGAGTTAACCGCAGTTGAAAACCAGCATAAATTATGTAACTTTAACCGAAATCTTTTCGGTTGTTAAGAAATCTTAAGTTATTTCCAGAGACAGACTTTCTCTTAAGGAGAACGCAGCATTTCCAACTGTTCATATATGCTGTACTTGCCATTAAGATATTTATTATGCAGAGTAGACCACTGTCCGGAGGTGGAAGAAGGAGCGAACAGGGTCGAATATCGGGCCACGTATGAGGTAAAATTAATACAATTTTGTGCATACACCGCTACCGTGGCGCTCCAGACGCCTGTTTTGGGGAGGGGGGAACGGGGAATTACCCCCCACGTCCTGCCCGTCCCTGCGGCTCCCCTCAGCCGGGGCTGGGCGGGAAGGAGATGGCTGATGGTGGCTCTTCCGTCCGGAACTACCCACAGACCCGAAAACCCGCCTAGAGCAGAGGAAGCCTCCTTCCCTCACAGCCCGCCGGCAGCAAGCGCTCCCTTCAGGCCGGAGGTCCCACGGGGCCTCCGCTGCTCCCCCTCTCCTCGCCGGCCCCGTCCCCTCGGCAGCCCGCCGCGCTCTAGGAGGCCGTCTCTAGCTCGGCCAACGTATATATAAAACATATAAAATAAAATAATGATGATGAGGGAGTAACCGGGCAGCGGTGCGTTATTGGAGGAGAATCCCTCCCTCCCGGGAGGCGGGAAGAGGGCAGGGATACGCGCTTCCCGCCCTACGCCAGGCGCGCGCCGAGCCGCAACCGCCGCCGCCATTTTACCTCGCCGGGTCCCGGCTGCCGGCCCGCCCCTTCCTCCTCCTCCTCCTCCTCCCCACTCGGCAGCCCGCCGCTCGGCCCGGGGTGGGAAGGCGGGGCGAAGGGAAAGGGAGGAGGGACTCGGGACACCTTCGCCTCCCGCCTGGTCGGAAACTGCCGAGCTGAGCCCGAGCGCCCTGTCCCCCCTCGCTCGCGTCCCCTCCTCCTTCTCCTTCCCCCTCAGCAAAATGGCGGCGCGTGGAGTCACTGGGAGCCAGTGAGTGACTCGGATTCTCCTCCCCACCGCTACCGCCGCCGCCACAGGCTCATTTGCATTGATCAGCCGCCCCATCCCCCGCTTCCCCGGATCCCAGACCGGCCCCGGCCTCTCCCCCTTCCCCCCCACCCCCCTTCTTCCTATTCCTTCCCGCCCCCTCCTTCCCCTCCCCCCCCCGGCTGACCCCCGCCCCGGCCCCCATCAATCATCAATCAGCAGCACCGAGTGGATCAATCAATGGTCGGGAGGAGGCGGCGGCGGCGGCTGCTGCTGTTAATGAACAATGTGTGAGAGCTGCGCCGAGCTGCTGGAGGTGTTAAATGAGAGTAAGTGCGGCCGCCCTCCCCCGCTACCCTCCCCCCAACACTCCTCGCCCCGGGCCGGGACCCCACGTACCCTCCTCTATACGGCCTGGGTTATAACCCTGCTCCATCTCCTTCCCCCCCCCAACCCTTGCCTTTCCCCGCTCGGGCCTCCTGGGCGCGGGGTTACCTCTCTGTGGGGTGGCCATAGAGGGAGCGACTGTCCGGCTCTGCGGCTTCTTCTTCC
>JAOTQQ010000023.1:2405393-2504386 GCA_026546715.1 Gallinago undulata
CCCCCCCCCCCCCCCCCCCCCTTTCCCCTCCTTTCCCCTCCTCTCCGTACCGGGGCCGGGCGACTTGCGGCCTGGAGAGGGTGCGCCGAGGGGCTGTCCCCGCCGGGCCTTCCGCAGACACCCCCCCACCCCCCCCCGGCTCCTTTTCCCGCTCTCCCCCTTTCCCGCCTGCCCCCCGGGTGTCTGCGTGTGGGGCCGGGCGGGGACGTGACCCTGCCGTTGGCGTGAGGAGCCCGCTCCTCGCCCTGCATCCCCGGGAAAGCCGCAGCGGGGCCTAGCTGGCTCCCGGCTGGGCTGAGGAGGTGCCTGGGAGCCGCTCCGGTGGCTGCTGAGCAGCTGGAGGCCGGGCCTGGACTGGGTCCCTTTTAAGCGGCAGACAAGGCGGCTCTGAGTGATCCTGCCTCCCCCCTCCCCCTCGCGGTGTGCTGTGGTGGAGGGGAAGGGGGGGGAGGCGAAGGTTTTCGGGTACTGATTTTTTTTCTTCTAATCGGCTGCTGGGCTGTGAAGGAACCGGCGCCTCAAGGAGCCTGGCTCGGCTTTGCCAGGGCCGGGCTGTCGGCTGTGGCGGTGGGGGGAGGGCGATGGAGCTGCCGGGTGCTTCGCTTCTGAGGGTGGTCTCTTGCCTCCTTCCGAAGTTTCCTCTTTACAGGTGTTGCCTAAGGAGCCGGGAGGGTCGGAGGGTTAATACGGCAGGTATTCCTCCTGGCAGCTCTGGGCTCCGTTTGCATTCGGGGCACGAAATCCCCTTTACTCCTATGCAGTAGGCCTTGTGTATCCCTGGGAACCTGCTCTTCGTTCTCCCTGGCAGGCAAGGTACCTTCCCCGCTTCTCCGAGCCTTGCCTCTGTGCACTGCTTCATGAACAAGGATTAAAAACCATGATTTCTAGAGATGCTGGGGAATTTAATGAACTTACCAGTTGAAGTTTGTGATTAGCAGGAAGTTTAGCTATCTCCGAGCTTAAACATTTTTCCTGGTTGCCCACTGCAGTCTGCTTAGGGGCAAATCATGTTCCAATAAAGTGAAGCACAGAATGCTTCCTAGAGCAGCATTTGGATAGAGTTTTCTTTTCCTGAACTCTTTTGAGGTCCAGTTGTATGTGGTGTGTGTTCTTTCCTAAGGCGTATGAGTAGATACTATGGTAGCTGAATGTTGGCCTCTTTCCTGCTGGGGAAATAGGATATTCAGTGATGACCAGCGTTTTATTTGAAAAGTAAATATGTATGTGTAAAACTAACTTTCAGGAGAGCCCAGAGGCTGGAATAAATCAGATTAAAAGGTTAAATCAGAGAACTGTTGGGTTGTTAAAATCGTTTGCCAAGTTTGGCTAGGCTTGCAATTCCAATGCAATATCTTGTTTTGTACAATCTCTGTGATGTTTACTTAATTTAGCTTGTGTGTCTTATCTTTCTCAATTGGAGAGGTGGGGAATATGCTGGTATTATAGATTGAATGCTTATTTAAACAGTAGGTTCAAAATAAGACTAAGCTATCAATGGTGTACTGATGTTGGAAGAGATAACTTCACTTGGTTTTGATGGATTGATAAATAATAATTATTTAAACTTGATCAAATTGATATGATCAAACAGAAAAGTTGTAATGTTAAATTTGCTGTTTCAAGAAATCTTTGAAATTCCATTATGAATTTATTTTTAGAACCATTTTAAGGTAATTGGGCAGTTAGATATTCCCTTTTAGATATAGCAGTATCTTAAATAACTTTAACATTTTTTTTTTAAATATATAACTAGGGTATGGATACTTTAATGGTTCTGTATAATTTAAGATATAAGACTGCTATTTCTGAAACAGAAATTTTATTTTTAAGGTCAAATTTATTGGGGAAATCATGCACTACTATTGCTATGTAGTTAACTTACAAGAAAGCTGTTCAGTTAACGTTAAATGTGGCACACTCTAATAAACATAACTATTTTGTGTGTGTTTGGATATGAAGGCATATATGATGGTATATTGTATGTGCTACCTACCTTCTCACTGCATGAGGATGAGTTATGAGGGAGATGAGCTTTCTTTTATAACTTACCAGTTGTGTTTTTTGCAGTTCTTAAGTAATAATTAAAGGTAACATACAAAAATCACGTCAAGCCTTGGTTTTCAAAACACTGCAGCAAAAATGAAAAGTGGTAGTAAAGAATGAGGTCATGCCCAAAATGTGTGAGCCAGAGACTGCCAGCAGTTTCCTTTTCTGCCCGCTGAGCATTTGGGATCGCCTCTTCACCGAAACTACTGAAACAGTGTTTTGAAAGAGGTCCAGGAAACATAATCTAGTTTGTTTTAGAAATTTCTTGCTAAACTAAATATTTTTACATGGAACACGTACTGTCCTTTGTCTTCATTTACCCTGATGTTTACAAAATAATTATTTGGTATCAATTGTATGACAGGTCACTTAGAAAGTGAATTGACTAACAACTCTTAATGTACTGTTTTGAAAAGAACATGTGGGAAGCTCCAGTTTTCTTCAGAAGAAGTTACCAACATACAGATGACAGAAGGATGGAATTTAACAATTCTGCAAACAGACAGGCGTCTTTTTATTATCAGCATATTAGTCCACTGTAAACTGCTGCAATATTAATCCATACCCCATAACAATGTGCAGAGCTGGAGCTTTTGGCTAGCAGTGACCTTGTTTAGGCCCAGGGTTACGTCTTGCTAGAGCTCTTTTCCTTACAAAATGCCATGTCCTTAGGCATGGCTATCTTTTATAGCAGATAGTCAATGGGCCTGCTTCTGTGGAACTCCTAAGGGCCATCTGAGATCTTGTGGAACTGGAAACCTGTAGTTTGAAATTAATTTTTGGTCATTAGATCCATATGCAAGTGAATATATATTTAACACAAGACTTCGTTACTACACTTAAGCATGAGAAGCAGGCAATGTTTTATGGACAGAAGCAGTAATACTTGTTTTGGTGTTTTTTTTCTTTTACTCTTGCAGCATCTTTATTTTCAGTATTTGATATGAAGTGTGAATCCCAGTAAATTCCCTGATCTTGAAGTTATTTCCTGATAAGTAGTAGTTTCAAGTTACTATTTGATCCAGGAACTCAGTAAACCACATATTACTCTGTGAAATGTCCAAGCTTTAAAGCAGTTTTTGCATTGCAAGGTAATCTGTTGTTCACTCAGAGCAAATAGTCTATAATTTCTTGCTAAATGCTCTAGGTATGTTAGCATCACTTATGTTTTTCCAGGCAGGGTTTTAATAGGAGTAAAGTCTTCATAAAGTCTGGTCTGATTTCTGAATTAATCTTCCACAACATAAACATTTTTAGTAGCTTTAAATAGAAAGGAAAAAAAAAGAAAAAGGAAGATACAATTGTTTACTTTTTAATAAGGGCACTTCTTTACAGAAGACTTAAGAACAGATTGTCATGGCATTAATTATAAGGACTCATTTAAATGTACACACTTCGTACAGGAAAAATGCGTGGAGGACATTATATGCTTTTATGTTAACTTACAGTATTCTGTATCCCAAAATGAACCCTGATATTGACACACTGTGCATTCCTTGGTTTCTTTGGATGCCAATTCTTGTCAGTCTAGGAGGGATTATATTGAGTTTCATTTGTTCTTCAGTAATATTTACATTACTCTGCTGTCCAGAGGCCCTGATCAGGCTAGTTCTGTTTTGCTAGGCACTGTGCAGATATCCAGATAGTCTTAACCCTAAAGTAGGACAGAAAATACGGAAATGTAACAATAAATATGGATTTTTCTGTCTCAGGTCTTTTACACCATGGTTTTGCAAGTCGCTGTGTCAGACCTGAAGCCACAGCAATAGTTTGAGTTACCTATAGAACCGTGCTATCACTGGATGCTTACACAGGCTTCACTTCAAAGTATAGAGTACGTGATGCTCCATGATAAGATTACACTCCTGTTGAGTGTAAGATTGTCATTGCCTGGGAGTGCCTCTTCTTAGCTTAAAGTGGAAATCGAGTTCTCAGACTGGTCGTGAGTCAGTTGTGCTTGTAGTCCTGGCTGTGGTATGTCCCAGAGAGCCTGACTGGGCTTGGTTGCCCGAGAGGCTTTCCTTTGGGACTGCAGCTGGGGTTGATATGTTGGCTTAAAACTCTATAGACGGTTTAGGTTGAGATTTGTTGTGTTCTTTTTGTTTGGTTCAGTTTTTATAAAAATAGGGAAAAAAATTACAGCATGTATAATAGCTTTTATTATACAGTGGCTGTTATGGGTTTAGGTAACCTCGGTAGGCCTAGGTTATTCCCAGTTCTTTGTTTCTGTTTGTTTTATTCCCAGCATTCTGCTTCACTTGCTTTGATCATTACCTCTTTAGTCCATTTTTTTTTTTCCTAGCAGCTCTGAAATCTTGTAAAATCAGTTCACGTTGATGAGTAGAGGTTTCTAGGTATTATTCTCCTAGACAAGCTTGCAGGCCATTTTTTGTCATTACATTTTCTCTTAAACCTTTAGGAAAACATAAAAAACCAAACCAAACAAAAAAACCTCACACAGTGTACTCAAGTACAAGAGATGGATGTAGACTAATGTTACAGTTTTCTTTCCGTTTTCACTGACAGCTGGGAGCAGAAGTGCTCCCAATGTGATCAGGTCTATAAAACACTGGAGATACTGGTGTGTTTTACTATTTGTGTAGCTTCGGGGTAGCCCTGAATTTGGATGCTGAAGATGTTTGACTTGACTTCTTGTCACGTAATTCTGGCATCTAGGAAGTACAAAGACTAGACTTAGAGGTTGAGTGAGGCAATGTTTACCTTGAGGTAGATAAGAAATCAAACTATTCCAAAGCATTGCAGCATTCAGTTTGCTCTTTGGGATCTGGAAAGTCTGAATGTTTTATGCTGTGAATATTCATGTTGTATTTTAGATATTGAGTATATGTTATAAGAATATTACTACAAATATTGCATAATTGACATCATGTGATCCACAAGAGCTGTTGTTACTTGTGCAGTGGTTGCCTGTAAGCTTTCCTTTTTTGGCCTCTTTTTAAAATTTCGTGTTTTCTTTCCACTTACATGACATTTCCGTGTTCAGAACCTCTGCAGAGACTCTATGGAGGAGTTATAGGGGTAACTGCCCAACTTTATTTATTACATTACCCTAAATCTTAACCATCTCCTATTGAAGAAAAGATGCTCAATTGCTTATGAAATTCAACTTCAGTGATTTTTTTTTTTTCATTTTTACTTTTGTCTTTGACCCTTTTTAAGGGGGTGAGCAGCCAGATTTAGAGGAAAATGAAAATAACTACAATTTGGCAATACTTCTATAAAGGGAAAGTTACCATGGACTGCAGGGTGAAGTGCTACTCCAAATGAATCAGAGTAACCAGAGAAAAAAATTGGAAGGAGGAACTTGTATGCTTTCTAATGGTGAACTTTCTAAAGCAAAAGTGAAGGTTACACTAAGATAAAGTTGTTCTATCTTGTTGGATGTAATTGTAAAGCAGTTGAAGGAAAAACTCAGTGACTTTAATAGCTAAAAGACTTCTATATTTAGAAAGATATTTCAGCTTTTATGATGTGCAGTGATTTTGGTTCATGTTGTTTGATGTGATCAAAAATGATTTTGTGCTGAAACTTTTCCTGTTCGGGCTGCCGAAGACTGGCTCTTTCTCATTTATCAAGCTGCTTGATCATTGATGCTGAAGATGAGTTACGTAAATCCCATTCTGCTGGATTTTGATATGAGTTATGGACCATTGACATGTATTTACTGAGATCTTTCTGATTGTATGTAGGGACATCTTATGTTGGGTAAGTACTTGTTACAATATCCTTAAAGCTTAAGAAAGCCATGGAAGCTAACATCCTCACATTAGTTACAACGTGTAATATTAAGGAAATTAATTCCTTTATAGGGATTCTCAAATTTTATGCTCTAGGAGCTCTCGGCCTTCCTAGTAAGGGGGCTGCACAGTGTCCACAGTTAAATTCCTGCTTAGTTATTTGAATAACTTCAATGAAATTCAAGAATAATAAAAAAAAAAAAGGGATGTTTTTCTAAGATACTTGACTAGTGTAGAACTTGAAGTCATTTCATTCCTAGTGTAAGAAAACTTCCTGTTGTGGGTTGTTTTTTTTTTTTTATACCTTCTGGTGGTGTATGGCTTTTCGTCTATAAGGATAGTTTTCTCAGCTTATGGAAGTCCCAAGCAGTTCCTGAGATGTGTCCAAGATAATGTGTTTTAGGCTATCCCGGATGTTGTCAGTGTCAGCTCTTGAGAGAGGCTACCTGCTCTAAGTGCCCTTGGATGCTCAGGTGATGGGGAGTGTCATGGGATGTTACCAGTAAGAGGATGCTCGTCTGGAGATTCTGAGCCGAGGTGGACGGGGCAGTACCTTGGAGAGCAGATGCTGGCCCTGCTCCCCTCTGCCTGACTTGGGGGTGACGTGTGTCTTTTGGAGGACCAACAAGTTTGACTTTCATAGGGGCACTTGTGTGACTTCTGGGGATTGTGAGACTCTCTCTTTGTTTTAATTTGTAGAACTCCTTTTTCTTGTTTTTCTTCCATGTTAAACAGTAAAATATATTTCTTCATTGTTAATACCGACTTTTCACTTTGTGGCTTTTAATTTGTTGCGACTTTGATTTCTGTCACTTCAGTTTGCTTCTGTCTTCCTGTGTTCAAGTAACATTGAGTCAGAAAAGCAGATTTTGCTTCTTGGAATCATGCTCCATGGACAAGTGATGAATAATCTGCAATTTGGTATTTCAGAGATTGGAAGGGGAAAGCAGTGTTTACTACTTGGTTCCTATTATTTCTTGTATTTTCTTATTTGAGTATTTAGTTTCATCTAAATACTTGATCAGATTCATGCTCTATCCTGCACTTCATCTTTGTTGTAACTCTTCTATTAGCCTTTGAAGTTGTTATTTTTCAGCGCTCATGATTTTTTTCCATTTCTCAGTTTCCGTTCTGCTTACTCATATGCTCTTTCTGCTCTTCTGTCTATCTTCCACCCTGCTTAATTCTTCAGTGTTGCTTTATTTATAGTTCTGTGTCTCCATATTACTGTTTCCTTTAGCAGGCTTCCATAAGAGATGGAAGTATTCTCTTGTTGACTGTTCAGGTCTGGTTCAGAAAAGATGAGAAATACCAGTCAGAAGTTGCCTGTAGAAGATGGCAGTGCTGCATTTGTGTCTCGCTGCTTCCACAAGTCCTTAAGTCTCCCACTGTGTAGAAGAGAGATACTTACCGAGGGAGAGAGAGATATTCTCTGTATAGAATGACTTTTATGATGTACTTTTTTTCATGTAGCTCATCTTTTAGGTGGAGCAGCTCAGGTTGGATAAGTAAGGATTTTTGCAGGCTAAGCTATGCATTTATAGTTGTCAGGATGCTGGGACAACCTGGAAAATAATCTTACCATCGTCCGGAGCAAGTAATTGTGATAATTACTGAATGCTGCTTTTACTAATAATAGCATGCTGCAATTAAACATAATTGTGGCCATTTAATTTCTGTTGTTCAGGCATATGTTGTGGTAACTTTTTTCATTTTGTGTAGCAAATTGGCAGTGTCTAGAATCTAATCTGTGAAGAGGTGAGAAGCCATTCTTTTTACTTTCTTCCTTTCATTGTGTGGGAATTATTTTGCAATCTGAATGCTAAACATGGACATAGAACTATAAGAATCTCTGTGGCTTTCTTAACACTTGGTTACAATACTCAGGTTATTTGTAGTTTTACAAAGTGTTACTTTGGCGATTTTCCAAATCTGGCATGTATGGTGAAAGGTGAACTTCTTGAGAAAATTTGCTGCAAATGCATTACAGCTATTTTCAGGTAATATTAGAAGAGGAAATGCTTGCTCTGTTTACCTATATGTATTTGTATGAGTATGTATAGAAATCCTCTGTGAGATTTAGTGCTGGAACAACTGGTTGAAGAAGTTGAAACTTGTTAGAAAAAGTCTTTGTGGAAGAAGTGCCTTGAGTGTTGACCTTTAGCTAATTTGTAGAACATCTGTAAATAAGACTTCAACAACACATGGAAATTGAGGCATGATTTCTAGATCGGCATCCATGCAGATTATCAGTTCCTGTCTAGGAAGTGAGTGGCAAAGCTTTTTTTGCCTCTCTTCACACTAGATTAAAGAAGCCTCTGATTCTTTGCACTATTTTGTTAACTTAATTCCACTTGAGAGTTTTTAATCTATGTAATGGTATACAGGAACAGGGAAAAGTTTAGGATGAAAACTAAAGCAGAGCAGGGCTCTGTCTTCCTAAATATGTTAGCCAAAAGGCTTATTGTATACACTGCTCTTAAGAACTATGTAGATTCCCTAATAGCTGAGAATGTGCTACTTCCGTATCTGCTGTGCTATTCAGCAGATGAAGATTGTTTCTTGTAGTTGCTTTTTGGCATTTTTGTGAAGAACAACTGAAGCACTGGAGCTTTCTGCAAGCCTTGAAAAAGTTGGGACTCCAGTGTGGTTTTTTGGGGTTTTTTTTTGGTTCTTTTTTTTTCTTCTTCCAGCTATAGAAGTGCATCATTTTTAATTTCTTACTTTGTGTAAAACTAGTGCCCATGAAATGTGAAGTATTTCTCTACACTTACAGGAGTCACACTTTTTAAGCTGCAGGTGGATTTTTCCTGAGGAGGTAGTCTGTTAACCTCTTTTGTGTTCCTCTGTAAGAAATCATGGGTTACAAGAACTGTACTAATTGCGTGGTATTGGTGTGTGTGCTTTATTCTGTGTTGTGCAACACTCCTTGTCTTTATCTTTCTATTGTACTTCCCAACTCATTTTGGGGGGATTTGATAGTCTTTAATGAGAGCTTAATTTCATTTTCAGGAAGTGGTCAGTTGCCTTTTTATTTATTTGTTACATGTAACTTAAATTCTACTTAAGTTAAAATACAACCACTAGTGAATTTTTTTTTAAATCTATGTGAGGGGGTGTGAACTGAAAAAATAGTTGGTTTCAGAGTCCTCTTTTGCCAGTAGTGTCTGTGTTCTGCAAATCTAGCGATCAGGTCTAATTCTGGACACCAACAAAACCGACAGAGCTTTCACTTCTATACTTCTTCTGCTTGTAGAATTATGAACAGTGCTGGAAATGGCATGTTTGCAAGAGAGGACAACTGCGGAAAAGCTGTAGAAGGGCCAGAACATCAAGATCTACTGGGGAATTAGGGAAATGTTCACTGTAAAAGGCTTACAGAGTACAGCTTATGCCACCCTTTTCAGTCACTTGTTTTTTTCGACAGGGGAGGTGTATGGTGGAATTACATTCTAGGATAGCAGTCATCAGTTGATACAAGAGTCTAAACAACTTTATTTTTCCTTCTTGGAACTCCTATAGGACAGTAGTGGGGAGTGTGAGCTCGAAAGCTCAATAAAAGTAAGTTCTTTTACTTGGTTTAAGGATGGTCAATGCAGTAGATTCTTCACTGCACGTGCCAGTCTCTGACGTCTTTCACAGTTAAGTAAACTAGCACTAGGATATTCTTATGGTTGAAGTAGGTTATGGTTGGTTGTCCCTGAGCTACTTTTGTTTCTTAATCTTTGAAACTAATTTTTTACCACAAAGTGTTTAAAGTCGTAAGTCTCAATCTGCTGATGTAATATTTAAAGTAGATAGAGTCTGGTCAAGTTGATCAGATTTGAGATCAATTTTCATCACTATCTTGGAAACTCACTAAGTCATAACAACAGTCCCAGTTTGAATCTTTCCTAAGTGAATTGACTTTGTACATTGTGTCTAGCCATAGTTACAGGTATTGAACCTGTGTGCACTTGCTGATATGTGACTTGCAAAATAATCGTTTATATCAAAATGACATCTGTAAATACATTTTCTGATTGGGGGGGATCCTTGTCTTGGATATACTTGTGTAGACCATAGACATTGTCCTCAGCCATCTCTTATTTCTTTCAGTCTACTGTCTTTCAAGAAAAATTATATAATTCTGCTTTAACCAATAAATCACTGAATACACCACGTCTTTCAGTGAATCATTAAATGCAGTTTATATAATGAAAGTGAATGCAAAATTTGAGTATATGTTTGAAAGTTGAAAGATAATCCAACTTTGCTGCTTGTCTATCCCTTCTCAATATTTTATTCTTCTTTTTGAATGAGAGTTGCTTGTGTCTGTGTTGATGAAAACAAATAATGCCTTGGAGTTCAAATGCTCAGGAACCTTTCTTGGGCTTTCAATGAACTGTCTGAAGCTCCATTTAGTATAATGACCCTTTGGCCATTTATCCATCTTATTTCCTTGTTTAAGGAGATAGATATACTTTGTAAGAATATACTCAAATATACTTTGTAAGAAATAATTTAATCATATTTGCCTCTCACAGATTTTGTCCCTAAAACTTGGAGCACAGTCATTAGGTGCTTCTGTGATAAATCTGCTGATAGTCTGTTGCTTTTTACTGGCTGTGGTGGCTCAGGTGTGGGCTCTGGCCTTTTCTTTCTGTTTCTGGGTGTGGGGCAAAAACTGCTGTTGAATCAGTTACAGAATACGTAGTCTGATGAGTAGTACAGCTGAACTAATTTGCGAGGTTCTGTCTTGAAAATAGAATGCTTCCTGGAGTATGTATTTTAGGGTTTGCATTCCTTGCTACTTTTAATTAAGATTGATAGAAAACCTCTCCAGCTTTTGGAACCTTATTCTAGAACCTCATGCAGTTAAATCTTTGTTCTACTTATAAAATAGTTTGATAAACTTTGAGTTCTATGTTTTCACTTCAAAGTAGTATTTTAAAAAAAGGCCAGAGGTGGAGTATTTATTTAAAGAAAAATAATTGAAAACCGGATTCATTCAAGCAGTGACATTATATTCTGAGTTATTAAAAGGAAAGAATGCAAAAAGTACTCTATTTTAAACAGAAGGTAAGCAAGCCTTTATCAGAGCAATAGTTTTGGCATTGACAGTGTCAGTCCTAGCTTTGAAATTTACCTTAGGGTAATTAATGATATGCTAGGAAATTTTTGTTTTATGCAATGCTTGTCCCATCCTGAATTGATTCCTTAAGAAACATGTGGCCATTGTCAAGATATGATGAGCATCCAGACCCTCTGCATCTAGCCTACATTTTGGTGATGTCAAGCAGACTTGATTCTATGGGAATACTACATAAATTAAGCTGATTTTTTTTTTTTTTAATGAAAAGAGGCACTATAACAGCTTTAATATAAAGATGAAAATACAGTCTTCCCAGAATTGTTATGTCTGATCTTGGAGTCAGAGACAATTTACAATACTGTGTTAAAATAGGACTCTAAAATAAGGCTACTACTGGTTTTTATTATTCTCCAGCGAGCGGCACAAATGCTTTGAAATTGCTTTGTAGGTTTTTTCCTTAGTAATACGTAACTTGCCTTTCCCTGGAGAGGGAGGGCTGCAGTATCTTTGCTGCTGAAAATCCCGAGATAATAGAAGCATTAGGAACTACAGTGCAAAGATACCACAGATCTTTTCCAAGATGCCTTCTGTTGGATGTGACTAACATTGATCCGGAGCTGACAAACCTGGATCCAGGCTCACCCATGCTGTACCACCAGGCTGCCACTCCTTTCCCACAGGTGTCCATGGAAATGCAACAGCCTGGACAGGACACCAGACTTGAGTGGGCTTTGCGCGTTCATGCTGTGTGGTGCTGGCTTCAGTGAGCCCTTTCAGAAGGTGGAAGTTGAAAATGTTGAGACTCCTGGTGGGTCTTCCTGGGCCAACAAAGCCAGAGCAATGTGCAGGTTGTCCTGTTTTATTCGAGTCACAGCCACGTCATCCACAAGTTGATCTTACATCATTCGTACTAGTGTGATCAGACAAGCCATAATCTCCATTACAACATTACAACTGATGCAAGCTCGTTCTGTTCCTTAAATGTTTTGGTGGTAGTCTTATACTTCTCTGTATCCATGCCACTCCATGCTGGACGTGATACTGCTGCTTCTCCTGCTGTTGGCATAACCCAACCCGAACTCTATATTTCATACACTCCCATCTAGTCCAGATTAAGTTTCTGCTGCTCCATAGTACTACATGGATTCAGCATTTGTGAACTTTGAACTGTGGCTGACTGTGTGGGAGCAGTGTGGTTCGGGCAGCACAGTAACTTAGGCTTTGCTTTGTCTGAAAGTTGCAGTGCTGCTTCTGGATGTGAACTGGCCAATGAAGCAGCACAGTTGTGTTTCGTGTTTGAGATGGTATATCTAAGAGTTCATTTAAAATATAATTCATCTGGGTAGTTCTGGGCAGAACCAACTCCAGGTAAATTATCATCTCATAATTGAGATTTGACTGTATTTAAAATTTCATGTGGAACTGTTCTCCTTGGAAGCAGTTGCTGTGACATGTTCTCTTTGGAAAGGTGAAAATCATAAGATGCCCTTAATAAGGATAATTGTTGGGTTAAGTAGACATCTACGGCCTTTCTAAAGGGGGCATTTTAACAATTGTGACCTAGCACACTGAAAACTGCAGGATGGCATCACTTTTGAAAGATAACAATTTTTAAATTTCATACAGCTTTTCAGAGCCTGTTCTGCTGCAGGCTGACTTAGTTTATTATAGGAAAAAGGAAAAGAAGTGTTTGCTGGAGAAGATGAGGGAGATAGGATAGAAAGGGAAATACACATTAAGAGAGTGAGATTCAAAGAGAAAGAACTTGGTGGTGTTTGCAGAGAAACAGGGAGATGTATAAAGGTAGCAATTACCTAAGATCAGCTAACTTGCCCTGTTCTGGTGAAGTTGTGTCTTCCAAGTGCTGTCTATCTGATGGACACACCAAGGCTTGTGTTACTTGTAGATCTATGCTATGCACTGGAATACTGAATTAAAGCTCTTCAAGCCTTCCTGATCCTGTGGTGGCTACAAAGAATTATGCGGGTGCTGAATAAGCAGCAGGTGACTGACTTTGGGGATGGTTGGGGCACCAGTTGCAACTGCTTTTTCCTTGCTCTTCTGAGTAGCTTCTGTATTTCTATTCATCAGAACACAGTACTGCTTAGACTTGCAAACCTTTGTCATATTTGTTGAAATTGCTTTTATGTTCAAAAGTTTAAGTGTCTGACAGGTCAGTAATGTGATCACAGTTTGGTTTTTTAGGGAAATGAGACTTTAAAAGGGTTACTAATTCCTGTCTTTAAGCTGTTATGTCTCTGTAATATTGGCTTTGTAATTTCTCTGTACTTTGTAATCGAAAGCTTGCAGGAAAGAAATAAATTTACCAAGTTGAAGTATTTATAAATATAAGAAAATTTGAGTTTGATTTGACTTAAAATGAATTCAGGTGTGTTATGGGATGGAAGTGGGCATAGTTGTTGATAATGCAGTAGTGATATGATGAGGGTGGACATTGACAAGTCAGTATCATGAAGATAACATAAAAACAATCAGAAGCACCTTAACAATTATAGAATTTTATTACTACTGTTTTGTGTTAAAGATCTGATTTTTCCTGTGTTAACCTGACGTTTGAGCAATGTTTCTAATACTGGAGAATTAACTTGATTTTATTATTTCATAGTATGTTCTACAGTAATATTTCAGCCCTCTTTGATTACGTGTGTCTAGACAGTGTTCTGGGGCACTTTTATTTTGTGGAGACTGAGGAGTGAAAAGGCGACTTTTTCTCACTGAATAGTTGTAGAAGAGCTTGGACAGTTAAACTATTGCCATTGAACTTCAAGCTGACTGTCCTTTTAGACACTTGCAAGGGTGATTTTGTAAATGTCTGGAAGATCTCTGGTAAATAAATCTAAGACAGCCATGAAATCTTAATAATAAAAAAGGAGTAATTCCAATAGATGAGAGCAGAAAGAGAGAGGGGGACACTAAGCTTTGTGGCTATCATCTTATTTACTATTGTTCATAAACAAAAAGAAGCCTCCTACAAATAACAGAAGGCATCCCAGTGCATGTATGTTTAAAAAAACTAATGTGCTGGTTCTCTGTGTGAACAATGGTACTAGAAGATTAAGTATATATTTCTTTCAAGATTAGTATTATTGTCCCTAATACTGTTTCGTTTAATGTATGGCTGTTTCATCTGTTTAGCCTGTATCAGGAAACAATTTCTGCGAATAATATCAATTTTGAAAGTGATCTACTCATTCCCATGAGAAGCTGATATCAGATGAGGCTTGGGGGAGAAGGGGGAGGGAGCAGAATCTGTATGCAATTGTACCTTGTTGCAGTTTAAAATATGTAGAAAATACAGATTTCTATATTAAAGCATTTTCTGTTGTTTATTTTTACTATTTTATGTTTCTGAAAGTAGAGAAAGTACTTTTAAAAAATTATTTTTACTTGCCATTTGATTTTGTACTTGGTGTGATAAGTGACCTTTGGATATAAGATATTCCTTGTAAGTCTAGCATGATAGTTGTCCTTGAGGTCTAATTACAGTCTGTTCCTCTAGCTCTGAAGTTCTTGCTAAAAATGCACTTATGATCTGAGCTTCGTTTGTTCACTGTTGAAATTGTACTGCCCCCTTCTTTGCATTTGATTTATATTTTTCTCATCTTCTGTAATTTTCTGGGTTTAGTAGCTTTATTAATAGTTTTTTTTCTTGGCTTAGATTGCGTTGTTTCTGGTACTATGATACACTTTTAGCAAATCACCCTTTTGTGGAAGGTTAAGTAAATCACACAAGTTTTCTTATGAAGTTAGCCAAGTAAAATGGAAGACTGAGGAAACAGCAAGGAAATGTTCTTTTTTTGTGAAATGTTTTACATTTTTACTTTGACCATCATGTGTTTTGGCTTCTCATCAGCTACCTGAATAAAATATCACTTTTTAATATGTCTGAATTTTTTTTTAGGAATATCTGAAAACTAACACACTAGAAAATGGTAAAAACTAATTAAGTAATTATTAATTATTACTTTGGGTTAGTCAAGCAGTTCATCTCTTTCTTAGGTGTTATTACTATGACAAGAAGATCTCTAAACCACTTTGTAAAGATTCAATTGAAATGAGGCATTGCAAGTATGCAGAAAGACTCCATTTCTTACTTTATATTTATAGAATATATTTAGCTGGAATTTACCTACACACTAATCTGTCCTCTTTCTGCTGGTTAGTTCTGTCTTGGATCTGTTTAAGGCCTTCACCGTTCTGTTTTTTCCATGCTCTGACAGTAGCTGTATCTTCAATTTCTTTGCCTATAGATATGAGCTGTATTAGGGTGAAGTCTCTCCAGCTGGGGTGGGGCAATTTTCCCTTTGCTGTCACTGCAAAGGTGTTTTACTTCCCTCAGCCTCACGCTTCCCTTCCCAACCACCCCTCCTGTTTCTATAGCTACCACCCTGAGTATTCATCGGCTTACAAAGCCAACGAAAAAGTGAGTAGTTTTTTGTTGGATTGGTAAATTGGATTTGCTGGGTCCCCAGTCTGACTCTCTGGGTTCCCACAGGAGCGCTAATAATCGTTAGGAGCAGTTGAAATGCAATGGCTATGGATGCTGTTAGTAGTGTGGACTTGAACTGGGTTATGTTGATCGTGAAATTTAATCTAGTGTGGGGAAAAGGTGTTTGTGTGGAAAGCAAGGGAGAAAAGGAAAGACTGGAGGGTGAGAAGCTCTAAGAGGCTTTGAGTAAAAAAAACTTGCTAGAGCAAATTTAAGGAAGGAGAAGGAAGTTGAGCCCAGAGAGTTTAGGAGTAAATTAGGGAAGGCACTCTAACATTGCTAGCTTGGAGAAAGGAGCCTGGAGAAAGAAGCAGCCACTGCAGACAGGGATGAAGGGGCTGAGCCTAGAATTGGTGTGCTACCGCTAAATGTGACACTAATATCTCATGGAATGACTGGCTATAGAGCTCTGGAGCACATATTATCAATTCTTATTGATGAAAGCACACAAGCTGTTGCTTTGCCATGCTACAGATGCTCTCAAAGCATACAAGTATGCCTTAGCATGTCCTGTGGGACTCATTGCCTTAGGTATGAAACTAGGGGAAAGCCTTATCCACCAAATCAAATTTACGAGGGGGCTTGTCATAGTAAAATTTTTTTTAAAAGTTTGACATTACACAAATTTGACATTATTACTGCTGGTTTTGAAATACTGGGAAATGTGGGAGACTGGAGAGATAGCAGATTGAGGATCTAAGGCATGCAGGATGCTTGAATGTGGGAGAGACTAGAGGATAATGCTTTATTTACAAGTGGATGAGTCTGTTTTAACTGCTGGCCCATTCAAGGTAGAAGAAAACTAGTTTGAAAAGAGGCGCACATCAATTGGAAGAGAAATCATATGCAGTAAGGGAGCCCTTATAGAACTGGCTGAAATCAACAAATACACAGGGATGATAGTGAGTGCAATTGTTCCTGTAGCTTTTCTGTCTGTACTTATTTCAATTAAAAAATATTACAAAGGCTTCCTAACCAATTGTTGTTGTTCTTCAAGTTGCATGTATCCCTGAAGAGAGGTGCTGTCAATCAAGAGCATCCACAAAGTTGATATTTAGAATAAGACAGGAGCTCGAAAGCCTAAGATATAAGCTTTGGTTGTGAGGACATAAATTAGCTGAGCTGAAAAATATAATTTCTGCTAAGGTGCAAAAGAGAGAGCTTCAGCTGAGGTCCAGTAGCAGAAGCCCTGCGGGATGTGTCACTGGCCCTTTTGGTCGTGACACAGACTTAGATCAGCTTAAATTCAGTGGAATGCTGCAGCCTCGGTGTGGTTGCTCCTGTTTAGAACTTCTTGAGTATTTTCAGGAACGAGAACAATATTATTTCTAGGTACAGAAAACAGAAGTGAAATAGTGTATGTAGCCACTACATTAATTAGCAACAATTAGTAAATAAAACCCGTTGAAATTGGCCTAGATGTGAGATGTAGAATGTGTAAACAGGGGATCAACACGTTTCTCCAACTGTTGCATATACCTCCCAACTTTTTTGACCTGGGGCATACACTTTCAGTATTTCCGTAACTTCTACATTCTGTACACTTTATGTGACAATTGTAGCTTTTAAGGCACCAGTTTACTTAATTTTCAGTTCTTCAGTTTTTATTGATCTCATAGAGGGAGATTTGAGAGTGTTTCAAACTAGTGCAGTGAAAAGGCTGCCCTGGAAGTTAGGAGCTACTGTGCTACTTGAGACTGTGTGTGTTTTTTAAGTGGGGTGGTGTGGGAATGAAGGAAGTTTTATAAAAGTGTATTTAAAATCCTACAAGTTAAAACTAGGTTGTTGCTACTAAATTAATGTCAACGGTTTTTGTGTCAAGTTTGAAGGAATTCATCATAATGAAACAATGCTCACAATATTCAGAAAACAAAGGTTTTATGAAACTTTTATGCTGGGCAGGTCTTTTTTTAGGTACTATCTATAGTTAAGGATCTGTGTTTGGTGGTCAGCTTGACCTAAATTGCTTTACAGAGTTGTTAGTTTCTTCAGCACTGTGCTTTGGTCTTAAGAGAGTCAAGTGTCATGGTAATTTGTGGTGTTTAAATTAAAAAGTAGTATCAAGAGATACTCATCTTTTAGTCTGCTTGTCAATTTTGTACTTTGTCCAGTGTTAGGTAGGGATCTTTAAAGCAGCCTAGCTGAGAAACAGAAAAGTGATTTTTAAAGTTCAATGGTATTCTATTGAGAGACTGCTTTGTGTGTATTTTGGTACCTGTGCGTGTGCATATATATGAAAATATCGATGTATGTTGTTGTGGCTTAACCCCAGCCAGCAACTAGGATCATGCAGCCACTTGCTTCCTCCTCCACAGTAGGGTAGGGAGAAAAGGAGGGGGCAAAACAACTTATGAGTTGAAATAAAGGTACTTTAAAAGAACAGCAAAAGGAGAGGAAAAGAGCAATAATAATTGTAATAATGATAAAAGTATATTAAAAATAAAGTGATCCAACACAAGTCCCTCTCACCACCTAGGGACACAGCCCTCTCACAGTCCCTCTCACAGCCTAGGCTGTCCCAAGCAGTAATTGTGGATTCCTGCCCCCCGGCTACCCCCCATTTCTATACTGAGCATGACACCTATGGTGTGGAATATTCCTTTGGCCAGCATGTCTTGTCTGTGCTCCCTCTCAGCTTCTGTGGGAAGCTGAAAGAGTCCTTGACTAATGTAAGCATCACTTAGCAGCATCTGAATATGTGTTATCAACATTATTCTCATATTAAATCCAAAGCACAGCAGCTGCTGTTAAAAAAAGAAAATTAACTCTATCCCAGTTGAAAGCAGAACAGTTATGTGCATACGTAATGTCCTTATTTCAAAGAAGTCACAATTTGCTTTGTGGGATTATTCTGTGAAGTGATATTTTTCTGAACTTTCTGATCTGTGCCAGCAGACTTTCATTAGCTTTAGTTGTTGGTAACTTGTATTGATAGATCACATAGGACCTTGCAAGGATGAGGCTGGAAAAGAGATTGAGGTAGGGATTCTGAAGAGCTTGCTTCTGTTAGAGAACCTTTCCCACAAAGCTTGCTTGTGTAGTAGTTTTTTAATCATGTAATACTTGAAATCTCACATGAAATGTGAAAATGAATACTAATTTTTGTATAAGTTAAATGGTTAAAAGGAATGCTGACATTCTCAATTTGTGTAGCGATTAGATAACTAGAAGTATATGGAGAGTTAGAACAGGGAGGAAATGAGAATTGTGCATTGATAGAGAAAGGTATGTGGCCAGTAGACAGAATCTAGTGCCCTAATGATTGGGTGATGCATAAGTGGAAAAGTAGACTACTACTGACATTTGGCTTATTACCGTGGATAAGCATTTTGGGACATTTGAAATTGAAATATTTGGGTTTTGAATTCAGTACATATCTGTTTTGTTTTCCAGCCATAATAAATACAGTAACCATTTATCATTTTGCCAATAAGCAATTCATTTATGGTTAAATGTCAGTATAGACATGTCTATATTTGAAACTAATAATCATCAACTTAGTCTGAAATAACTTTATACATTGTTCTTATCTTGATAGTTTTGTTGTGGGATATTTTTTTTGGTATTTTTCCCAATCTTTATCTGATCAGAAAAAGGAAGTTAAGATTTCGTCGTCATCTCAAAATGCAGTCTTTTTAAATCAGGTTGGCAGGGGGAAAGGATCTGGTTAATGAGCGGAATCTTTGAAGAAGATTCATATCTGAAAGTGCACATCAGTCATTAGTTCCCATTGAAGCTTATGAATAGTATTTCATAAGAAGATTAGGAGAAAGGGCTGTTATCAATCAATGATTTTTACAGCAGTATCCAAGAATGCTGTGTGATTTTCTGTTTTCAAGTAAGTTGCATCTAACCCCTACCTCTGTTTACTGAAGCAAAAAACATGTAGATTTGAGGACTTCAGTTTCCCATGCAAAAATCTATTTGCAAAATATATTTATTTTTCATGGTATCAAAGATAATTTCTAATAAAAATAAAGCAATCGCACTGTTTTTTTGCTGAAAATATGTTTATGTTTTTGTTCTCTTTAGTATCAGACATTGAAGGTGCTGATGGGTTGCAGCTCAGAAAGGAACATGCCCTCAAGATATTTGCTTACATCAATTCCTGGACACAAAGGTAATTTTGGAATGAGTTTGAGTGTTGATGATACTGGATCTCAACAATAGATTTCCATTTTTGAAAAATACAGTAGAGTAGATTAGAATGGGTGCATTATTAAGGTGTAACAAAATGATACGTAGAGAGTGAAGGACATGTTAGTACTTAGAAAGTAACAATAAATAGTGCATTTTGGGCAAAACATTTTGGATCAGATTGGCATTTTGGATGTTGTAATACTTGTGTAGCAATAAATAGCTATATTGCAATAACAAAAAATGCTTTAACATGAAAATTTCTGACCACCTTCTATGGGCGCCAGGGTAGAGTAAGAAGAATCTTAAGAAAAGATGACTCTGAATGGGACCATCATCGTACATTTTTCTCAATTCCTGATACTCAGTCAAGATGACAAACAATTGCGGCTCATGGGTACTAAACTGATGCAGAAGATCCTTTGCACGTTATCTTAAATCAACTATGTTATTCCTTTAAATCTATTATTTAAATTACTGTTGTTGTTTTATTAAAGTGGTTATATCAGCTGTTCTGCTTGCCTCACACCTACTTATTTTTTTCCAGTACGAGGAATTGGATATATTTATATTAGTTTTCAGAAAAAGTCTACGATAAGAATGTTTGGAATTTAGTGTTCAGAAGTGGTCACAAGATCAAACTGAATTGAAAGAAATATTGTAAACAGCATAGAGAATAAATTGAAAAACATCATTCTAGTTTTTTTTTTTTAAAAAGGAATGTTACATTTTGGATACCTATAAAAGCAGAGTTCTTCCTCATTCTGCCCAAAGAAGCACTCCAAGCAAGTTCGTTATCTTTTGCAATATGCTTTTAAACACAGAGAAGGAATTTTAAATCAAAATAAACAGCAGCAACAGAAACCAGAACCTTGTCATTTCTTGACAGGTCCTAAATGCCAAGTATGTCTGAGAACAATTGCAACCTAGTCGTTTTCCAGGTCATCATCTGTTTAGAGTTTTGTCCTATTCAACAGCTATAGCATGACAAATCCAACCTGAAGAAAAACCAAAGAATGGCTAACATCTACCTCTTTATTTTCTTCTTGTTTCTTTTTACATAGCACATGTATGGTTGCATACTAAGAAAAAAAGAGCATCATAAGCAGTCCTTAATGTATTCAAAGCAGAGTCTAGCAAAGAGGTCACAAGAAGGAGTTTTACTTTACATTTTAATTTCATGTCCTGTTTCTACTCTGCCAAATGTGCTTTTGAGAGCTCTGCTGCTTGTTTTGTGCTTGAAGCCTTCATTAAGAACTATTTCACTTTGTTACCTGTAGTTTAAATCTCTGCTTTCCTTCAGAGCATCAGTTGGCAACTCAGCCTGAACAATACCTTTTTCTTGCATCTGTATGTTGTGTTTCCATTTCAGTTTTCTTCTGGAAATTGTGTTCAAAGAAATCATATTTGTACCATACTTGCTTTTTCATAGATCTTTAATTTTTGGTGGAGCTCTTCTTCCTGTGAACACATTCAGATACACAAAGACTTTGAGGTTTTGCACATACCTCCATCTTGGGGGAAAAAAAAAGTGCCTTTGCCCAATAGAGACTTTCCAATGGTGGTCGGCGGTCAAATACAGATATATGAGAAGTATTCACCAGACTTTGTTTTCATTATTATTGAGAATAATTTGTTACAGCCAAGTGGGTTACTAATTTGTAGGCATAAGTGATGGACTTACTGTACTTTGTTTTCCCCAAGGATAAATGGTTGAGGATACACTTGGTTTTGCCTGCAATTTTTTGTTGTCATTTGTTAATATGAAAATACATTTACAAGTAAATCACAAAATCTGTTTTTCAAATGAGTAAAGATACTCTGCTTACACCATATTAAAAGAATTTTTCTTCCTGAATAGATGGAACAAAAGGTTTTAGAAGCTTCCATCACTGTATCTGTGCTGGAATTGGAGAATACTGAATGTTATCTTTGTCTAACCCACTGAAAAAAACCCACCCTGTATTTCAAACTTACATGCTTTAAGAGCTGTAGTTCAAGGGCATATTTGTGTTCCCTCAAGAGAGGCAGGACCCTCTACCTTTGATAGTTCTGAGTTCTGTCTTTGTTTCCCCTTACAAATTATAATTTTAAGCCCAGTTTCCAGATCAAATGCTATGCTTTGGAGAAGAATTTTTTAATCACTTCTCATTGGTAACTTCTTACTCTATCTTTTGCCTGCTAATTTCTTTGAGAAATGGTAATTTTTGTATTATTTTAGTATCTGAGAACTCTAGTCATGGACTGGAGTCCATTGTGTTCCATGTAAGTGGGGAGGGGTCTCTACTGCACGACTGCTACCAGTTTATATAGCACTTACATCGTTCAGTAGACTTTCATAGAATCATATGGGGTTGGCAGGGACCATCTAGTCCAACCCCCCCACTGGAGTGGGTCTACCTACAACACATTGCACAGGAACGTGTCCAGGTGGGTTTTGAATGTCTCCAGAGAATCCATCACCTCTCTGGGCAGCCTCTGCCAGTGTTCTACCACTCTCACAGTAAAGAAGTTCCTCCTCATGTTTAGGTGGAACTTCTTATACTCAAGTTTGTGCCCATTTCCTCTTGTCCTGTCACTGAGCACCACTGAGAAAAGACCAGCCCTGTCCTCCTGACACCCTCCCTTTAGGTTTGTAAGCATTGATCAGATCCCCCCTACATCTTCTCTTCTCAAGACTAAAAAGACCCAAGTCCCTCAGCCTTTCCTTATAGGAGAGATGTTCCAGGCCCCTAATCATCTTTGTGTCCCTCTCCAACAGTTCCCTGTCCTTCTTGAACTGGGGAGCCCAGAACTGGCCACAGTACTCCAGATGGGAGTAGAGGGCAGAGTAGAGGGGCAGGATGACCTCCCTCGACCAGCTGGCCATATTCTTCTTGATGTACCCCAGGATGCTATTGGCCTTCTTGGCCACAAGGGCACATTGCTGGCTCATGGTTATCCTGTTGTCCACAAGAACTCCTAGGTCTTTTTGCTCAGAGCTGCTCTCCATCAGGTCAGCCCCCAACCTGTACTGGTGCTTGGGGTTAAATTGTTAAATTTCACTAGGTTTCTCTTGGCCCAACTCTCCAGCCTGTCCAGGTCCTGCTGGATGGTGGCGCAGCCTTCTGGGTGTCAGCCACCCCTCCTAGTTTTGTGTCATCAGCAAACCTGCTGAGGGTACATCCCATCCCTTCGTCCAGGTCATTGATGAATATATTGAAGAAGACTGGACCCAGTACTGACCCCTGGGGTACACCACGTGTTACAGACTTCCAGCTGGATTCTGTGCCCCTAATCACAACCCTCTGGGTTCTGTCTTTTAGCCAGTTTTCAATCCACTTAACTGTCCATTCATCTAACCCACACTTCCTAAGCTTAGCTATGAGGATGCTGTGGGAGACTGTGTCAAAAGCCAAAAGCCTTGCTGAAGTCAAGGTAGACAGCATCCACTGCCCTCTTCTCATCTGATGACATCATAGAAAGCTATCAGGTTAGTAAACTGACTAGACCGTGAGTGAGAAGAGTTGAGTCCATCTCAAAGATTCTGTAATTCTTATTGGTAAAGGGTACCAATATGCATGGAATTTCTACCAAAATAAAAGACAAAAGTGACCTTAAGTATCCAGTTAAAAATACAATTATTTTGCAGCCCTGTTGATTTAAAAATAACAATCTTACACAGCTGACAAGCAAATCAGGTGGTTTATTGCAGTAAATATCAGTAGAGAAAACCAGATGAAGAAATGGATTCAGGAACATGCTGAAGAACACTGCTGCTTTAGTAGTAACAGTGACCTTGCCCCTAAGATGTCTTTTGTATATTTTACTCAGAGTAGGAGCTGCTAAACGATAAGAGGGACTTCATAGTTTTGGTAAGCATTTGGAAGTAATGAGATGTTCACAGGGTTTAAGGAAGGCTTTGTGACTCCCACTTGCTGCTGTATAGAGTCTGATTTAGTTGGATTTCCTTACTTTCACAGGTCTGTCAAATATTTTGCTGTTTAAAATGTTTTAATGTGGAGAGTCCTTGTGGTCAGTTACCTGTTCTGATTTTAGCAACTTTAGAGATTTTTATTTTCTTTTTTCTTTTTTCTTACAGACAATGTCTGTGCTGTTTCAAGGAGTATAAACATTTGGAGATCTTTAACCAAGTAGTATGTGCGCTTATTAACTTAGTGATTGCCCAAGTTCAAGCTCTTCGGGACCAGCTCTGTAAACATTGCGCTATTAATATAGATTCAACATGGCAAGATCACAGTAACCATGCTGATGAGCCCCTGAATGTAGAAAGAGAGTCTCGTGAAGAAGAAAATGAAGAACGGCAAAAATCTATAGAGAAAAAGTTAGATTCTGGAAGAACTTGTATCCTGACAGAGGAGGAGTCTGCAAAGAACACTGATGCTTTTAGCTTGTGGAGCACTGATGAGAAGGAAAAGTTGTTGCTGTGCGTGGCAAAAATCTTTCAGATTCAGTTTCCTCTGTACACTGCTTATAAGCATAATACCCATCCCACAATAGAGGTATACCTTATCTTTATGTGTATATTTAATTATTTTGTGGAAGGTTATTTGTTCTTATGTAATGAGTAGACTGTGTGTGTTTGGTGATAGTTGCTTTCACGCAGGATGGGCAAATTGAGCTCTCCTGTTGACTTCAGTAGAACTTTTCAGAGAAACTTTTTAAATGACACATACTCTTACACTTTCTTTAAAATATGCTTAATTGTTATAGGTAATATATTGATAAGTGTTGGATGGAACTGTACACTGAATTATTGTACTGTTTAAATAACAGGAAGGCAAAAAGGGGACTATAGCGAAGCCTTTCTTCCAGAAGGTAACCTGTTAATAGTTTACTAATTTCTTTTCATTGCAATCTATGGTTCTAGAAGCAAAGCTTCATAATCTAAACTTTGTGCAAGACCAAACTTGTTAGAATAGCTGTTTATTGACTGGAATAACTGAGCTCTACACAAGTAGCTTTGTTCTACGGTGCTGACTTTTCTCTGTGATATTTGTTATTGCTACCATTCGCATTTTCCATATTTTCTTCTAAAAAAACACCAACCAAAAAAAATTTAAAAAATAATGCAATGTATAATTTCTGAAATAAATATGATTATGTTAGCATTTCCTGGTTGAAACAATATAGTTCTTGGAAAGGCTGGTTTTTGGTCCAACTTGTGGTAGTCTAGTAACAGGTGACAGTTAATAACACTTCTTTTACAATATTTGTGTGCAAAGATGATATATATTTAGCTATATGAAGAATGCTTCTATCCAACGCACTTTTGAGAAAGTCACAGTAGAGAATCAAACTACAGTTAACCCAGTTCTTTTGAATTTTTTTATTTAGAGAGTTTGGGGAGTTCTGTTGGAGCTCTGCATGGTTAAGTTTGCTTTTTAAACTTAAGTCTGAAATGAGAAGATACCAAGCCATATATTATTTTTGGTTATGCATGCTAGAGTGAGTGATCATAAGATAGGATCTGTTTTTATTGAATGAATCCTGCCATATCTGACAATAAATCTAGTTAAAACCCACAACATAGTGGGATTTTTTGGGTGGGCTGGATTTTGGTCTTACTGCAAAACATATTGGCATAAGCGAACAGAGGTTTCACATGTGTGTGTGCATAGAAGAATAAGGCAAAGTTAGGATTCGTGAATTTCAGGTTTCCCATCATATATTTTGGCCTGCCTTTTAAACTTTCACTGTACATAAATAAATCAGTAGTTCAGCCTCTGCGAGTAGGAACTGTAGAGGGTAGATCTATCTTGTCAGTTAAAAAAAAAAATTAAAAAAATCAATGACTACTTAAGTGATTTATATTCTGTACTCCTGTGGGACGCCTACTGAAACTAGCTTCATAGGAATATGCAATGAACAATTATGGACCAGCTCTTCTATGTGTATGCACACTTGCTTCTTTTAAATGACAATTTAATGTATTTTTTTTCTTCCCTTTCAATATCACTTCCAAATGTCAAAAAGAAAACCTCAGAGTGCCTGGTGGGATTTCTTTTTCACTTGATGTGCAGCCATAAAGTGATTTGGACACAGATACACTGTAGAGTGCTGTCCTGTGACTGGCTATCACTCTAGACATACTGGTATATATCATGTTGGTAGATATAATTGGAATTATTGAGTACATTGATTAGCTATCCTAATAACGTAACTTAAAGGGAAGCTGAAACAAAAAACACTTTCCTGAGGTACAGACAAATGAAAGCTTTTTACTTTTCTGCTAGACTTTTTGTGTTTCCAGGTGTGGGTTAGGGTGATGTGCAAACCTGACATACTTGTGTACCTTCTTCCTTTTTGAGGGGGAGAATTTTTTCATTTATATTTAAAAGGTCCCAGCATCAGTCATCTTTCTCATAAACTGAGATTTGCTATATTTAGGAAGCACTAGGGTTCTATTATTCTAAAGTAGTACTCTTAGCTATTTTAATGTCAAAACTTTCTGCTACCATTAATAACTTTTTACTGAGGTGTAGAGTTTAATTTTGGATTGCAGTCTACAGCACATCTTAGTTGAATGGAGACAAATTATTAGTCCCAGTAATGGGAGTACTTTTTGGTTTAGATCAGGCTTGGACTCAGTCCTCAAGGGATCACAAAATAGAAATCTCTGTTTTAAGTGTATCGTCTATACTTGTAAGCTGAACAGATTCCTGAACAGATCAAATCTGTTCAGCATTTGTTGGGAGAAGCTTGTGTAGCTCTTTTGTATATCTTTTGCCCTGGAAAAAAGGAAGTTTTCTCATGTAAAACAGATTCCAATCTCCGTTCTCACTGACTTCAGAATTTCCTTGTTCTAGATTCTTGAGATGAATTTACACAATTTAATTAAGCCATCATGTCCAGTTAAGCTTTTACTTTGCCTAGAAAGGACCATTTAGGCTGTCATTTAAAAATTTCCAAGGTAAGGCTTTCACATGACATTAACACCTTCTGCTAATGATTGGCAGTTAGTATTACTGCCATTGCTCTACATGCACCACCAAGATCTTTATTCTTAATGACAGAAGTCTTGAACTCTGATCCCCTTATCAGGTGCTTGCTGAAGCCATTTTACACTTTCACATCTACGGCAGAAGAAAATAATTAATGTGAAAGTAGGAAGCTTTCCCTAGTTTAGGAGTTCGCAAAGTTGCATGAAAATGAACAACAAAGTGAGATTTGTTGGTAGTAAAAAGGGTATCTGACTGTACATGATCCTACAGATTCTCTCCTTAAATGATATGGGTTAAGAATTATTTTGTCCCTTATGACATTTTTAAAGTGAGAGTGAAGACCATGGAAGCCTGAGTGGTAGCCAGAAGGGCTGTCTACTTTTGACAGCAGAAGCTACCTTAAACAAGTGGCCTTTCAGAGGGCAAAAATGTCACAGAAGCATGTTATATACAAGGACATGATGTGAAACTAAACTACATCATAGGGAAGTAAATCAAGCATATTGACAAGTATATGTTCTTGACCTGTGTATAATGAATATGAGTCTGTTTGGACAGAATGTTTGTCTCAATTTTTCTTAAACTGATGAGAAGCCTAATGAAATATATCTTTCTACTAAGTTTGAATTTACAAAATGGCACAATAGGTTGCAGTCAGTTAGAGGTCAGCCCACTTCAGGAAATAGATATTAAAAATGCCAGTAAAGATAACATCTGGCAACACACCATTTGCTTCTGTTGAAATCTACCTATGTTTTTGGTGCCCAGAGAGAGCGCCCTTTGTGTCTGTTTTTCATCCTAAAGAAAACTCAAAATACTTTCATAGATATGGTTGGTTGTTTTTTGAGAAATGTTCATACTTTGGATTTTTTTTTTTTTATTTATGTATTATCTTTTAAGAGATCTTGCATACTTTATATGCCCTATTCTTCTTTTCACACTTACTCTGTGCAGCAAGTGTAATACCTAGAATGGACACTTCAGAAGGGAAAAAAAAAATACCCAGAAAATGGAGGCTCTTAAAATCCTGTAAAGAAAGAAGCAATGGTGTAAAGTGTGCTCCTGAATTTTGTACTGTCTCAGAATGAACAAGGAAGCAGTTCTTGAAAGAGAATAAAATGAAAGAGGGAAAAAATCAGTTGTTTAGGTGTTTGTAGTCCCTGATTCTTTGGACTCTTGCTGCCTCTGCTTCTCCTTCTCAAGTAAATATTTTCTTGAAAGGTATCCCTAATTAAGTGCCCTCCACTGAGAATATCTCCATGTCAGACCTCAGCTAGTACATTTTATCTGGAAGTATGGTATCTTTTAACCATATTAGATTCCCATGAGAAATTATTTTCTTTTCCTATAAAGTTGATCTTAAGGAATTCTTGATCTCTGTTCTCTTTCTCCTCTGCAACGACAGAAGTCGTGTTTTCAGACTCGGTCTTTCAGCCACACCACTTTCAGTCAGCTTTGCAGGACTCATGCAAAGTTTTTGATTTCTGTATTCTAAGAGCTGTACTTCACTGGACAAGAAGTCTCCATCTTATTCAAGAAAACTAATGAAATTTCTCACACTACTTCGGCAGGTTTTATGAGCAGAGCGCTGAACACCTTTTCTTGCTACTTGAAAACATACCACCTACTGGCTTCAAAGCTGTTTTAAAAATAACTGTTAAGAGTATCACGAGTTCAGGCATGACTTAGAGTTCAGCAGAAGTAAAAAGAAAATAAGTGCTTAGATATAATGTGAGCATATTGAATAATTCAAAATGTTTGTATCACACTTAATCCATCCAAAATTGCTTGCCTCCAGCATCCTCTGGTAGAGTTTTAAGAAGCTTACTCCTACACAGCTATTTGAAATATATTCAGGAAATTTCATTTAAAAACTTAATATTAAACTTAGATTGGATTTGTGAATATGAGAATTGGGTGTTTGGTATGGAGGGATGGGAAGGAAAAGAATGTGTGCTGTAACTACCTGCAAGTACCCATGGCAATGTTGTGGTTTTGCTGGCAGGCTTTATGTTATCTTCCATGCCCTTTTGCCTGCAGCCATATGCAAGATACACACAGTATGTAAAACAACCATAATAAATAAAATTCTTGCTTTATACTGGCCAACAAGTGGGTGTTGTGAATGTTAAAAAGAAAAGCTATTTTTCAAAACCCTTTTCAGTTTAGTCATTATACAAAATATCTAATAAATAGTAGCAAATAGCTAACAGATTGATAGGGTGATACAGTTCCCCCTCTTCAGTTAGCTTAATCATGTAAAGGGTATTAAACACTTACTTTATATGATCCGTTTTGTTATATTTGAAAGAATATAGTAGTTGAAGTTAAAGAATGTTAATATTCTGATAGGAATGAGTAATTTGATGGCTTAGTCCCTTAAGTCATTAAGTGTAGGATTGTAGAACATCCTACATTTCATCTAAGTTCAAATCTTCAGATATATGCCTCATCTTTATGCAAAAATTGCATTCAAAAGTACCTAGATTGGTCTATTCTCTAATTCTCAGGCTGGTGTGCAGCCAGTGTGCCTGGCTATCTCCTTTGCAGTGTCCTTGTTGAAAAAAGTTGCAGATCTGAAGGGAGGTGGGATTGAAGAACGATTGAGAGCCACTGCTGAGATGCTACGCTAAGCGTATATTTAACAAAGGTTAAACAATGAACCAAAAAAGTATGTTTTGCAATGTAAAAGTGGGGCAAAACTTGAGCTTCTGTTGTCTTCTAAATTAGGGGTTTGTTTTTTTTCTGTTAGTTGACAATATCTGCTAATGGTCAGTTATTTTTTGTTCTATAAGTGTATTTTTATTGCTCAGTTAATTTTATGTTTTTTCTTTTTAAACAGGATATTTCTGCTCAAGAAAGCAATATATTAGGGGCATTCTGTGATATGAATGTAAGTTGTCCATTTTTATTTAGGTGCGCATTTTTTAGAAACTTAAAATAGCCATGTTCTTTCCTGTATAGATTTGTATTATACTAATGTTGCTTTTGAATTTCCTGTGTGTGTGAATGGATCTAGTATTGATTATTCAAATATTTTTTTTCCCTATCTATTTCTAGGATGTAGAAGTACCATTGCACTTGCTTCGTTACGTTTGTCTGTTTTGTGGAAAAAATGGCCTTTCCCTCATGAAGGATTGTTTTGAATACGGAACCCCTGACACACTGCCATTTCTTATAGCACATGCGTTTATCACAGTTGTATCTAATGTAAGTATTGTCTTTCAATTGTTCAATGATAAACACCAAAAGGAAAAGTCTGATGTCTGGAAGAATTGTATAGGACCAGGGAGGGAGAAAACCACTATAAGATTTTCCACGTTAGAAGTGTGAGGTTTGCTGGTCCAATGAGCATTTCATTGTCCAAACCTTATACATCTCCTGTAAGCACACAAGTAGTTTTGCAAGTTTGTACCTAGATACCAAGATGGTAGCAGCGCCAGAAAATACTTACAAGAAAATTGTCAGAGGTCATTTCTGACCTCTGCCTGAAATTGTTTCATGGGAATGTTTTAAGCTTCTTCAGGATATATTAACCATGAGGCACAAAAGAAAAGCCTATGGATTTCTTTTCTTCTCAATATTGTGTGATTTTATATCATTATACATATTTGCAGCATAGAGGTAACTATCTTGTATTTTCACCTAGTTTTAGAATACACATCCATCATTCTTTCTCCACTTTGAAATAGTAGTGATTTCTGACTAGCAGAATTACAATCTGATTTTGGTGGAGAATCAAAGGAGATTGGTGATAGAAATAAAAAACAGTCCCTGAAGGAGCGTGTATGAAGACTAATGTTACAATATGAAATCGTGATCTGTCTTGTGAATGTTACATACGAATAAAAAGGAAAATAATAGTTTGTTACACCTTGTATAAAGTGAGTTTAACATAATTTTGACATCGATTGCAATTCTGAGTACTTAAAATCAGGTCCTTCCTTCCACACACCTTCCCTTTATCCTTGTTGCTGTTACTGGCCAGGTAGGATGACGTTCTAAATAAGTTTTATAAGTATCACTTGTTTCTGATCCTTTTAGCATAATGGTTCTTAGCCGGTACATCAGAGAACAAGTGAGAAAGGCCATGATGTGCTTTGTTCTTGTAAGCTTGCACAGAAGGATTGATGCAGGACCTCTGTTAAATTGTGGAGATGTTCTCTTCTGGCACTTTCTGTATGATCTGATGAGCTTTCAGGTGATAGTCTGAGGAGTTCTTCGTCTCTACCTGTTGTTAGTGCAGCCTGCAGTCTTCATCAAACAATCTGCTGAAAATGTATGGTCTTGTAGGTTATTCTGGCGTAGAAGTAAATTTTGGTCATGAAATCAGACATTCTTGCATGTCAGATTTTTGTTGGGCTTTTTTTTGAGGATGGGCAAAATCGTTTGGAACAGCAAGTGGCAGCTCCCTATCACACCAGCATTTTCTTCAACAAGCATTCTGACTGCAAATCCCATTTCCTAGATATCCTATACCAGTAGCATGTTTATAAATTGTATCTGCCTTTCTTCTTTGTCCTTTTTGAAGTCTTTATTTTTCTCCACATAAATTGTTTACTTACTTTATTCTTAGTGATGTACCCTAATCCAAAATACTTCTCAGCAAAGTTTCTCCTTTCAGATAATTACTTAGCAACTTTGCATTTATCTTTTGTTCTAGTAGGTAATAGATTTAGCTGTCTCTTGCGTCTATTTTAGATTAATGCTAAGGTTAAACCTGCCAGATAAAATGAAACTAAACCCAAAGCATAACCAGTAGACATACTGTTTCTTCACCCTCTTCCAGCATTGTACCTTTTACCAATCAACTAGAATCTTTCTTTTGAACTCTGTCTGGCTTTGCTGGCTGTGTGAATTAGAGGAAAACTGTTCTAGAAAAATTTTCATCTTCAGATTTTATCTGTCAGTTCACTACAGAAAGTATAAGAAAATGATATATGTGTAATGTGCTTTATTCATCCATTTCCTGCATTTTGGTGTAACTCAGATTACTTGTCAGCAGTGCTCTGACTTTCAAATGCAATATGTTTATTAGTTCTAAATGAGGAAGCTAATCTTTTTGACAAAATACATTTTACCTTGCTGATATTAAAAAAAAATATAATTTTTCTCTACCTCTACAACAGTGCATAAGCTTCTAATTTTGATGTAATGTTTCTCTTTCCGTTTCTTTTTGTATCATCCCATAAATAATTTAATAATTTTTTTTCCTTTTGTCTGTGAAATGATGTACCAAACTCCAATAAAACAAAAATAAAAATTCACAAAATGGTATTTTTTGTGAGCAAAACATTGGTGGTCTCAGTAAGAACACTGCTAATTTGACTTGGTTTTACCCCAGTGCATTTATAGGTAGTGTGAGATCTGTGAATGACCCTGTCAATAATAACTCAGTGAACAGCTCTGCAATGTCAACTGGTAACTGGTTCACAACATGTAAAGCCGGAACCATAGTGCACAGTAATTCTTAAATACATTTTCACGATCGTACTAACTCTTGAGAATGGCAGTTAAGTGGCCATTATCGTAAAGACTCTGAGAAAGGTCTTTGCTGGAATTTATTTTAAAGTCTGTGAGAAGAATGAATCGTTTAGCTAATACCTTAAATGTTTCAGAAGTATTTTCAGAAAGATTGTAGTGTGGGTGAACCAGTCGATTTCCTATTAAAAAGTTAGGCTTAGTAGTGAGACCCAGGAAGTAGAATAGGTGAAGCTGGAAATAGTAAACAGAAGTCAAAGAAATCATTTGCTAATGACCAGTAACAGTCAGCTGCTAATAGATGAGGCTGCATAGTGGCGTGGAAAGCATTTGCTCTGTTTCTCCCACAAAGGAAGGTGAATATCGCATTAAGTGCACTCTATAGGTGTATGTAAGAGAAGACCAGTACCATAAATTAGTAAGGTCTGTGGGGAACTGAGCTATTTGTTTGTAATTACTGGTGTCTCCTTTTCTTACTTCACACAGGGGGTTGCCTAGTTGGTACTCTTCTTTTTAATCCAGCTCATGGCTCTGCAAGAATCTTTCAACCTGTGTTGTGGAAGGACTGTTCCTTCTTAGGAAATTTCTTTGCTGTCTTTTTTAGTTAGATACTTGGTTCCTCCTTTCTTCCCACATTTCATATTCCATGGTATCTGCTCTGTTTAACTACCTGAGGTTGTGGTGGTCTTCTTAAAAAAAACTAACAGATGCAGAGAAGTCCATGACCTACAGCTTTCTATGTGGAGAGTTTAAACCTCACTGAAAGACCCTGTCATTACATCATTCTGTATTGTTTCAGTTTTGGTGAATGTTGTGGGGGAATAACTGCCCTCTCAGTGGAGATTAATTAATTGAAATAATGCTGATGGTTTCCAAAATGTTGGTTAAATTTTACTGTATGAAACTTCAAAACTCAAGTCAGAAGCAAAAACTGTTGAGAGACTTGAGAGTCTTTTAGAAATTAATTACCTATGATAAAGAGCAAATAAATAAAAAAAACAAGAAACCTCTGAAGCTTGAGAATAGAGCAGATGCAGAAAATACTTTGTCTTAAAAGCAAGTGGAAGCAAAAAAAAAGTGTGATGAAAGTTGTGGATTTATAATGTAATTCTATAGATGTTATTTTTATGTATTTATATATATATTTATTTAAATAATTTAGTATATTTACAGTTGAGTTTATGATGAAGATTACATTTTCATTTATAATATGTACAATTGTCCATTAATTCAATTCGGATTATGAAGGTTTATGTAATGCAAGTATACAGATGAATGAAATGGCTTTAGAAATTTGAATTAATCAGAGTGAAAATTATTGTGAACAATGAAAGCTTTAAAGCCAAAATTTCCTACTTCTATTTCACAACAAAAGATATTTGGTTTTGTGTTTGATACTAGCATATGAAAAGAGCACATTGTTGTGTTAAAAATCAAATTGTGTAAATATAATAGTATCTTTGTCATCCTTGCAATTCCTTGTCAAAATATTATTTAATTCCTGTTCCTAGAACAATCATCTTCTAGTTACACTTTATGTCTTTGGGATGTTAGTATTTTTTTCTTCCTGCGACTGCCAGTAGCATCAGACACCTGTCCCAAATGTGGTCTTTTTTGCAATGTGAAGATTTGGCTGTTTTGTCTTGCAAAGCAGGGTATTATTGTTATTCTGTAGTGTTAGTTACATTGTAGAAAGTGAGCCTGAAAATATTTTTTTTCAGAACTGACTCTTAAAGTTACTTGGCTAATTCTGGAAATGTTTAAAATAAATGCTGATGATACAGTTTTACTACACCCTAATATTTTTCTCTCCTGGCAAGAAGGAGAACTTAGATTTTCGGCATACAGAATTTTCCAAAATCCTGGTGAGAATTTAGTCCTCAGCCAGAATGTATTGCATCAGTTGCAAAGATTAAACATTCTTTTAAGAACAAACATGGAGATGTAAATTGACATGACAGCTCTGAGTGACTAACAGTCTTAGCTGTTCACAAGATTTGTGTGTGCACATGATTAAAATTATGTGAGGAGTAGTAGCAGCTGCTAATGTTTCATCTGTGCTAGATCCCTTACCTGGCACGCAGTTGTCTCTCTGTAACAGGTTTAACAGGCTCAGCATTCCTTTTTGAAATGCAGATGGAACTTCTAACTTTGCCTGTGTAAGTAGTTTGGTTGGTCCTCTCTTCCTCACAGTGGTGTTAAATAGCTGTTTCAGGGTTTTTTTCTCTGTATACATTTTCTTCCTGCATGCAGATTTGCAAGAATAGTAAAGGCAGAATGGTAAATATGGGAATACAAATATGGTGGTAAAAAAACTGTTCTTAGTCACTGCTTATAAAACATAGTTTTATATTATGGGATATATAAGCCCTAAGAAACAAAACATCAACACAAGGCAAATAATTTTACTTGATTTAGGAGAGATTTGCAAGGAACAGAGAGAATGTAATCATTTTCTTGTAAACTTTAAAAGAAAAAGAAAAAAGAAACCCCACAAGGCTGAGTAGCAGTTTTTCCTACTGAAGAAACTGGGAAAAAATCAAAAATGAGACATCTGGGCAGTATGATACTATTTATACAAAGTTTGTGTTTTCCAGTTGAGTAAAGTAAAAGATGTAACTCCTGTTTGTAAGTCACAGAAACATTCCTCAGATAACAGCTTTCAAAATCACAAAATTAAGTAGTTGAATGACAAACAACAAAGCCTTTTTTTAAAGTGGGGTTGCATGTGCAAATGTACCAGCAATAGTTCATTTTTTACCATTCTCATTGAATGTCATTAATGAAATTTTTATCTATTTATGTTTTTGCATTATAGATCAGAATATGGCTACACATCCCTGCTGTCATGCAGCACATTATACCCTTTAGGACTTATGTTATCAGGTAAATTTTTAATTTAAGAATTTTTCTTGTGGGACTTTTTGGCAGCACCTATTTGTAATTTCAGCTGATACACTTCTAATTGTTCAAGTTGTTGCTCTGACTGTATCATTTCAACAAGGAGACTCAAGGTAATGTTTAGAGTTAGTTTGGGCAGCTGCTCACATCTATCTGATTTCAGTATCAGTCAAATCAATCTTAATAGCATTTTTAGTGTGACATCCAGCCCCATTCTGATGTGTTATGTCGGGTTCGACTATAGTACAGTTTCACAAACTTTGCATAAAGTTTGCAATGAGATGATGTAAGTAGAAGAGTAATATGTAGTCATTGAGATTTTCTGTACTGAGTTTCACTGAGTTTTAACACTGCTTCACATTTTGATGTTCTGTGTTTCCAGCTGGCAGGAACTGAAGTGTGATCAAAAGTCTACTTGCACTTTTATGTATCTAAATATATCTAGTCCTAAAGATTTTCTTTACATCAAGCTGACTATAATGAAAAACACTTTAAAATTAAAGGACTTATATTTAAATATACAAGCAATTTATTTATATTGGCTTTATCGGGACAATAGAAAAAAATCCAATGAGCTGCTGATGAAATTGTCTTGTGTATTTGTATCTGGTGGAGGGGTGTGGTCACAGTTAATTCTCCTTCCAGTGGTCTAACATTAAACTTTACTGGTGCAGACAACCTAAAAGATCACTGCTTTTGCATGGGCCCACAGCTCCTCCAAGGCTTTGGATTTCCTATGATAGTAATATTACAAATGCTCTTACATTGGTTATAACTTACTTCCCTGATAGCAATAAATGTGCCTTTATGGAATATATTGTCTTAACTACACCAGTATAAAATCACAATCTTAACAAAAATAATTACATTGGCAACAAAAAAGTGCACAGAACAATGAGGCTCAGAAGTATATTTTGTATTTTAAAATGTTCTGGCTTTAATGGTAAAGAATTTTCACTGTAAAAATTTAAGTACTGGCTTGGCTATCGATCTTTCTTGCTATAATCATTTGGTCTGTACCAAAATGATATCAGCAGAGTATATCAGTATTGTGATCTTTTCTTAAAACATACCACTTTGGAGTTACAGTCCAGCTGTCTGCACTCTATTAATGCTGATGTATTTTCTTTGAATTCTTACAAAGGTAATTATTAATCATGAAACAGTCTAGGAAGGACAGATAGAGAATCTTCAGGTTCTTGTCTCCATACCTATTCCATTAATGTTTGTTTGTGAATCTGGGACTTTGGTTCATGAGCTTTACCTATCTTCTTGCAATGTATGGAAATTAAAAAGAGCACTGAGGGATCAATTATTAGAGATAGGCTGGTAAGAAGGAACTTGAGTAAGACAGAGTAACACAGCCTGCAGTCTTTGCTGTTAATCCTCACTTGCTTGTCATCCTATAATTCTTAAAGAATTTTCTAACTGTAGGTGTAATTAGGGTCACTGGAATGAATAGAGGATTTTTTTCCTGTGTTCTCCTCCTCTCTTCGCCTTTACCCATAGAATATTTGCATCTGATTTAAAACATGATTTGTCAGCAGCTTCTTGCCATAAATAATGCCCCTGATGTTCTTAGCATTTACAATTCGTTCATGTCAGTCAGAACAGTAAAACTGTTACAGGACACACATGTGGAAAAGAGGACACCTATGGTTTAGAGAAGGAAGGGGGCGTTCTCCCAGTTTCTGTTTTTCACAACTGAATCCTGATGGGAGATCTGGGATTTCATAACATCATGAACTGCAAAGCTTTGATTGTGAAGATGCACTTACAGAGTGGGACGTGAAGCTTGGAGGCTGTATAACAAAAATAACCTGTAGTGCTGTACCTTTATATGGGACAGAAGTTAACACAGATGCCTTCAGTAAGAGATTAATTTCTTGATCTATGTAGCTCACCCCGTGTGGTTGTCAAGCTTACAGATCTTGTCTCAGCAGCTTGGGTCTTTAGGTCTCCATCTGATTTTTACTTTAGTTAACAAATAAAAAAAAAAAACCAAGGCAAACATAATCCTGGGCACAGCACCTTTGAAAAAAATCCTGCAATAGCTTCTGCTGCCATGCAAAGTAAGAAAGAGGTCTTGGAGAGGGTTTTAGTCTAGATTGAGATCTTGGGGCTATAATTGACTGTTAGTCCAAGTTGCTGCTCATGTAGATTCCTTGCAAGAACTGCGTTTTGGAATGCTGATCAGCATAAGCAGGAAGAAACATCACCCGACTGGCATCTTAGCAGCATCTTTCATCAGATGAGGTTAACCTTTATGTTCCTGTTCTGTGGTTATTTCTACTAGGAGTGGATGAAATGAATAAAAGTGTGTATTTGTGTAGAGACGTCCACAGGTGGAATTTGCAAAGATCATGGACACAATCCTGCCATTATTGCTGCTACTAAAAAAAGACTAATAAATGTTATTTTCTGCCTGGGGAGTGGAGCACTGGCAATCCTATCTTGCCTCTGAAGGGCCTGTGGTTTTAAGCAGTTTAGGAAAGAAATAAAGGACATGCTTTTAGTAAGTAAGCAAAGTGTTTCTGACCTTCTCGTAAGGAAGCTTTTATTGATCCTAATACTTTAGAATTCTGCATTTCAAATTGCAAAATTTTCATGAAAAAAAGGGGACTTATTGGCAAAGTGACTCAAGAAAATATGCCATAGCTTATTGCAAATATAAATGAGGGCAAATTGTCTCTTTATAAAAGACATTGGTTCCAGCTGACTTCCTCGAGATCAGAGTTGAGGGATGCTGTACATGGTTCCAGGTATTGAATGCCTCAATAAAGCAGTAGCTATGAACAGTGGTGTTTTGAGGGCAATGTTTTTTCAGTGGCAAGATTGTTGATTGAAAATGTCATGGATAGTTCTGTCCTTCAGAAAGAAGACAACTAGCAATGAAGTCTAGTTTTATGAGAAGCAAGAGATAAAGTTGTATGTCTGATATTGTAAGTGTCTCTACAAGCCACCATAAAATGCTCAATAGTATCAAGGAAAAGACCTAAAATTCTTCTTTCTTTGACATCACAGTTGGTATCACCCACTTAATGTTCCTCTGGTAAAATCTGAGAGCTATATGTAGTATTAGCACTGACCAATATAATATTTAGTTCTAACCCTTTTAGCTCCCCTCCCTTTTTCCTCTCTCCTGCTTCAAGACAGAACTTGAGAGATTTTTTGTGAAGGATTAACGTCTCTGCCCCAGATAGGGAGAAAAGAGAACATTCTGTGCTGAAGCGCAGTGAGAGAATATTGCAAGTGGCAGTAGCTCCTATGTTAGCTGTGCAGTCTCGGCACAGGACACAAGCGTGGTGCTGATGTGTGCAGAGGAAGTGGAAGCTCCGAACAGAGTCGTTGATGCATGATGCTTCCTGTGGAATACAGTGAGAGAGAATGGAGCTTAAAGAATTCAAATTATTATTCTGCTTAAAAATACTTTTCTTAAGAGTTTGGGTTTTATGGAGGTGCCTGAGACTATGCTTTGCTATTAAATGTCATAAAAAATTCTTGTAATATGACTTGGAAGTTTTCAAATGCAAAAAAATACTTTGCTCCTCCAAAAATCTGAAAATTTATGCTGTAGGTACAAAGGATAGGCAAGCCAGGAAACAATAGCCAGGCATTCTGCTTGATACCCCTCTTGCAGCTGTGGTCCAAAGGAGTCATATTAAGGAAAAAAGATTATTTCACAGCTGAGTAGCTGAAGTCCTGAAGCGTAAGATATGATTGTAAGCATTCACATTAACGTGTAAAACTGAACTCTCTCTATCCCCAAATTCAGCAAAATTAAATAATTTCAGTAGATTAAAATTGATTTTTTTTTAATTAATGTCTATGTGTTGCTTAAATTTAGATAATATATATTTACTGATTATTTTAATTATGCCAGGCTGGCAGGACAAGTACTATACATATATAGACAGACTGTCCTTATATATGTATAAAAAGAGGTACGTTTGTTTCCAAAAGTCTCATCTAGGCAAAAATGTCAGATTTACTAGATCACACAGATCCTGAAGTATCATTCATATATTACTCTAAGACTTAATGCTCATCAGAATCAAAGTGACCAAAATTTATGAATTAAAAAAAGGATGAAGGACAAAATGAAAGCCATTATTAAGCCATCATATGAATTAGTCACATTCACATTTATATTATATACAGTTCTTACTGTTCCATCTCACAGAGATAATAACTGAACTACCTAAATATGGTGGGAAGGGTGACAGAGAAGGTAGGAAATAAAAAAAGTTATGATGATAGGAGGAGAGACATAGTCTAGGATTTATTTTTTTTGTCATGGATGTGGCTGTTATACAGGTGATACGAAGACAATATGTAGGGAATTATAATCACAGTTTTTCAAAAAATAAGAAATGGAAAGTATGCAATATAATTGTCAGGTTGCAGACTTGAAATGAAAGGAGATTGGTTTTCATGTGAACATGTTTCTGAAACTAACTAGCACAGGCTAATGAGAAGGCCAAAAGTATAAATAGAAAGAGAGAAATGAACTTACAGTGGTAGGTAGGTTAATCAATTTTTTTTATATATGGGATAAGTCTTTCATCTGCTTTTAGAGTGGCGATTTTGAGCTACACAGACCTTTTGCCTTGCTCCAGTATCACTGTTCTTATATAAGGCAATGCAGTAAATTTGCAGTTAGCGTAAGGAATGATGGGTGTTAATTACCAGCACTACCTAAAGATTTATTTTTTGTTAATAATAACATTCTACTGGTAAAAGTATAAAATGGCCCAATTTACTGATACAGACGGGCTTAGGCCACTGTATCTTTCCACAATTAAAAATGAGACTGCAAGTTTCTGTAGTTTTAATAGTAGTAAAGATACGATCATATTTGGTTTATGACCAGTGTAGTAGTGCTAATAAATTTTGTAGTGTAGATGCAGTTATACTTGTAAAGATAATGATGCTATCTTCTGCATTTATACTGTGCCTAGTTATAATAACCCAGTTGCTTTAAAAAAACCTAGGCTTCTGGTTATCAAATAAAAAGTGCTCTTTTCCCTGTACCATTCTTTAGGTTTTGGCAAAACAGATTATACTGTTGAAGTACTTCTGTAGCTGTGAAAATGTACCTACACAGCAGTTTCAGTTATTATTAAGTGGGATTTGTTTAAAACACTGTCTCTTAATGATACTACAATACAGAAAACATGACACAAGTCTGATTCAGGCTTGGATTAAATATAGTAAACCTTAAAAATGTTGTAGTATGAATTTTCTGAATAAAAGTAGGCTTATACTGATACTGTTGCATTACAATAGAAAACATTTTGTTATAAAAACTAGATTAGTATAGTGGCTTCACCAAACTTTCTAGTGTGAGGAAGATTTCAAGTGAAAGTCCTGTTACAGAAATGTAGTAAAGCCACAAAAGCCACCCTCCTTTCTTTCTATGTAGATCTGTGTTCATTCCCACATGTTGCATAAAAGCACTCTTTATCTGTCCTATGTAGAATGAGAAAATTCATATATTTATTCTAATGTCTTTCAGATCCTTCACAAAACAGTTGAGTATGACTTGGTGTGCATTATGAACATTGAAGAGCTTTGGGAACTAGGGCTGAATGTAGTTTGCATATAAAAAAGGGGAGATAAAAACTGGTCTGAGGTTGCTGCTAGTTATATTGAGGTGATTACGTTTTAGCATGGACCAATGCCTTTTTTTCATCAGACTGTAACTCCTCTCACCAGCCTGTAGATCACTGGGTCTGGTTTGCTGCTGAACTTTTCGAAATGAGTATCCCTTTCTCATTGCTACTTTTCTTTTGTTTAGAAATCGTAGCACAGAAGCATTACTTTCTTGCCATGATCTGATTTCCAGTGCTCCCCATGAGAAGACAAATTTCACAATTAATAACAGTGAAAGATCTGATTGCCTTGGCCCTGAATGGACCTTCTTTTGTCCTATTGTTACTTTTGCCATGTCTATTGTAGTTTTACAGTCTTTGTTTGCCCTGAAGTCTCTTTTCTATGTTTGACAATGTTAAGTACCATTTAAGTGTGTTTATTTTAAGGCCTCTACACAAGAACTGTGAAAATGGGCCTCAATCTAAATAAGAATCAGAGCCTGTGTTTTGCCTTTTTAAAAAAAATTACTATTTATATGAAGTAAATGCAAAGGAATGGTGCATAAATCTAGTTAAGTGTAGTTTAATATCTCCTGTGTTTTTTAAAAGATCCATTCATCTAATTGGCTGGTCTCCAAGGACATATCCAGGGTTAGGCTGTCAAACAAATGGATTTTTAGCACATTTCTGTGTAGTTAAATCTAGTTTGGATGTAGTTGAAACTTCAAAATGCAGAAGTATAGCAGAAAAAAATAATTATGCTAACCTTGTATGTTTGTACCTTTCACTGTGCATTCTTTAACTGCTTCGAAATAAACTCAGGAAAGCTAATTTCTAAACATTTTTCTCTCATGCATTCAGTTTAGAAGAAATTCTCAACTGTGTCAGTGTTTTATATTTGAACTTTACAGGCATTTCAGTATAGATTTTCTTGGTACATCTCGAACTTGTAGTTGCTTAGAGAAGACTGAGGTTGCGCTGGCTTCTCCAAGTGAATTCTTAAAGATGATTATTTCTTCTGCCTCCCATTTGCAAAGAATATCTGTTTTGTGACTCATCGTGCATGATTAAAAGATGACCCCTTATCTGAGATCACTGCAGTAGGAAGAACCTAGCAGTTTAAAATTCTTTAGCATTTTTGATTTCTTTGGCAAGATTCCTAGGATCCTTGGTGATGCTTAAAGAAAGTAATTATTGTCAATAGAGGAAACAACTTGGGCATGTGTTCTTGTACTAACCTATTGCGAAAGCAGCACCGTGGCACAGGGAGTGCTGATGTACAAGCACAGATGACATATGGTTAAGGCAGAAAAAATGTGCATGTACCGCATTTACTCTTAATTGTATCAGAACATGATTGCGCAATTATACTTTTTTTTCTGTTTTGACTGAGGCCACAAACAGGGATATATTCATCTCCAGAGGATTCTCACTGTCAGAGCATGCTGTTTGTGGTGTACTGACAGTGATTCTGGAAATGCAGTTTTAAAGTATATTAATACATTAAGCATATTGTGACACTTCAGTTTTCAATAAAATAAATAAAAGTGGTGCAGCTGTCTGGAGAGGGCACCTTCCCATGAAACAGATTTGAGGTTTAGGCTTTCAACATACATATCTGAAGAAATTAATGAATTTCCTGTCTTTTTGTAGAGTGAAAGAAATCTGAAAAGGTTTAAATTAAGAAATTTATTTACTTTTTAAAATATTCTGCAAAATTCTGTTTTTCCACAGTGTTTGTTTTTATTATTGCCAACTTTTGTTTATGGTATTTCATTCAAGGCTTAGTGCTCATACAGCTATTGAGAATATATATTTGCTATAATCAGGATGTTCCAAGTATGTTCTAGTTTGACCAATAACCTTTTTTTTTTCCCCCTCCCATTTGTAATTTATTCCAGGTATTTATGTAAACTGTCAGACCAGGAGTTGCGACAGAGTGCAGCCCGGAACATGGCAGATTTAATGTGGAGCACAGTTAAAGAACCATTGGATACAGCCTTGTGTTTTGATAAAGAAAGTCTTGATCTTGCATTTAAATACTTTATGTCTCCAACTCTAACAATGAGATTGGCTGGGCTGAGTCAAATAACAGTAAGAACTTTTTAAAAATATAAATAATATTTAGAAAAAATGTTTCTTTTTGTGTTCTATTAGTTTCAGACTTGTTTTGGGGCATTTTTTAATGTGTGAAAACGGCAGAATCCTCTTATCTTCAGTCTTAGGAAGTTATAGTCATGATTGTGAATATAGGATTCACTGAGACATAAGTCCAAGTGATGGCTATGGTCTGCAGCATATAGAACTGTAATACATATCCTGAACAATTTACCATGCTAAACAAAACTCTTATAACCATGTTTTGTGACAGCTATGTGAATCTAAGTCCCTTTACATGGCTGTATTTGTTGTTTACAAAGGCCTTCAATCTGCTTTCATTTTTACCTTTACAGTGTCTTGTCTCTACTGTAATTAGCTGCTCCTTTGTATTGTACATACCTCTTTTTCCTGTTTGTTTAGTATAGTCTGTTTCTCAAGAAAGAGCATATCTGCATTAATTAGCAGAGGACTGAGTTGAATCAGTCTTCATCAAATAAAAGTAGGTTAAAATGAAAAAACCCACCCTTCTCTTTCCCATGGAAATGTTCCACGTTGCACCAGTCAGGAGACTTTGTGCATCCTTTGTTTGTCATTGCCATAACATGTGTGTATTATACCCATAGACAGACAGTTGGACAGAAGGTCAAAAGTCAACTTCTTTATTCATCTGAGCCTTTTCAAATCGTGCTGCTTCTGACACTTTTGTATTTAAGATTTATAGCTCATAGTCATGTTTGCCTTGATGCATAAAATGATGAATTATTATAATCACAAAATGATAAACGGTTAATGCACAGATGATTGTAGGATGAACAAACATGTTCTTCGTAAGTTTTGTAGTATTTTCTGAATGCATTCAGCCGCCTCTGTTCTAGCTGATTACATAGTATCACTCAGTGACTCTAGTCATCACTGACTGTTAGTAAATACAAGTTTACTTAAATTTGATTTTGCTTCTCTTTATATTTATATATAGAAGTACTTACAATTGTTGTAATAAATGGTAAAGTACCCTGTAAATATTTCCAGTCAGATTATTAGTGGTTTTTAACCAAAGTAAATATTTAATTTACATAGGTATGTGACCTACGAAGTTAAAAAAAAACAGTCTGTGAACTACATCCACTCAGTGTTAATCAAATGGTGTTCTAAGGGTAACTGCATTTATTGAACTGCGTTGTCCATTCAGTTTTGCGTTTATCTGAATTAAAACATAGTGCAGTTATCTAGTAGAGATGCTAAAGCAAGAACCAGAGAAAGTTAACTTTTGGAAGAAATAGTGACATTACTGTAAATATAATTTCTATATGTAAGTAATTTATATAACTTTATATGAATACTGCATATACTACACTCACTGCCTCAATTCTAATCTTCTGTCATAATAAATTATTGTAAAGTGAACGTTCAGGGTTCTTTTTGGGTAATAAGAAGCTTTCAGAGAGTTGATGAAGTCTTAGGTGAAAGTATAACATATTTTTGTTTTGATTTTTCATTGCCATGTGCTTTATTGTTTATACAGTTACAGACATAATCTCAGGCAGATACATATTAAAATATAGCCATTAACTTGGCGTAAAAGTAACTTCCTTTTTTTTCTTTAATTCTGCACAGTTTTGGAAGTGTTATTTTTCGTATTGATTTGAAAGTAAATTTCCAATGTTTGCATCATTCCAGTTACTTTAGATATTTATTCCTATAAGTACTTACCTTTGGTTTTTGTACAGTTGTCCTTGTTCAGCTACTAATGTATGTCTTTTTGTGTATCCTTATCAAAAGAGAGTCTGAAAATAAGAATGCATTAGATTGTTTATTTTTTCAGGTATGTAGTTCATTTAAGGGGGTGTGAAATTGTGTAATATTAAGTAATTATAATAAGTTTTGACCTGTTGTGATTGATAAATATCACTGTAAAAGTGAGATTTTTTTTTAATAACAGATGTATTTTTAGACTGAAACAAGTAGGGTTTACCTTGGAAAAAACCCCACGGAATATTGTTTGTTAATTACCTATGAGTCCTCTTTAATATGAATAGTCTCTAAAACTGCTCTTGAACTTCGCTGTTTCATTCTTTCTCATTCAAATCAAAGGCGATTTTCTCTTTTATTCTCTTTTTAAAGATTCTATGAAGAGGTTTTTGGAAGAAGCATCTTTTGGTTTAACTTGTTTGACTTTTGAGTTTGAGAGGCATTTTGGTTTATTTAGTTTTGTCTGCTAGGTCTGTGCAACTTTGAGTGTGAAATCTGAACCAAAAGTTCTAGTAATTTTTACTGCCTTTTTACTGAAGTTTTCTGTCCTATTTGCAAAGATGTGCTTACAAAGGTGTAGTTCCACTTCATTAGTTAGTGTTTTCACACCACCTTCTCTATTACAGATGTAACTTCATGACTACTTTTTTGAAGTTTCCTTTTCTATTCATGTCTTTGGTGGCTAGTCAAATTTGTCAAAATAATTTCATTGAAACATTCTTCTCAACCAACACAATTTCAGCTTCCTGTTTTGGATTTCAAGACTGTAGAACTGCAATATCAACAACTGCAAAATGTTTTCCTTTCCTGGACTTGGATTTATCAAAAGTTGAGCATTTAGCATTGAAGGAATTCTTCATTTTGTTTTGAAAATAGACGTGAAGATTCAGAGAAAACTTTTAGCAAAATTATGTGCAAACTATTTTGAAGTGTGAACTTTTCAATATATACTTTATTTCAAAGAAATGTTTCTTCTGAAAATTCATATGGAAAGGTGACTCAGATGCAGATTCTGATTTCGACTCAGGAGATGAAGACTAAAATACGTTTTGGTGTTGATGGCTTGCCTGATTGTTCCTTTTGCAAGATAAATGTACTTTTGCTCTCATTGTGGAGACAGAAATCTTTGGCCAAAACTATCAGTGAAACTAAACAGATGAATGTCTTCTAACACAGAGGTGTTGACTTGTGTCTGCCAAGAGATATTTTTTTTTTCTTGTCTGAAAGCTAATGTGACCAGTTCTAAAATTAAACCTTTCAGTTTTGTGGAACCTCTTGAGACTTAGAGAATACATGCTGTATGGCATACAGGGATTATATTTGGTTACCAGCAAATACAGACTTGCCTCCCTTGAAGAGAAGCATATACATAATGTGTTATCTCATCTGACTAAAGTTCTTATTTACCAAACAAGGTTGAAGACAGTTACATGGAAGTTAATTTTAGCAAAGTGGGAGCTTGAGTCGTTGAATATGAACTTGGATATAGCTACAGAAAAGAACAGGAAAATATGAACCAAAATATACCTAAAGCTTTATTTTTGTTGTTATATTGTTTGTCTTTGATTTCATCTCCCAATCATCTCTTGAGGTGGTTCAGCTCCAAAATACCCTCTTCTCTCTACTTTCTACTCACAAAGAGAACACACCGTTCTCCTGTCCTTCCACTTACAGATCATCTTATCTATGTGAAAGTGAAAGCTTGTAACTGATCTGGCCATCCTTCCTTTTTGATTTTTTCAACCCCTTTTTATTGGCTTCTATGCATTAGTGAAAATGCAAGTGCAAATGCAACATTGTTAGGATTTTCCAGAACAAATTTAGTGCAAAACTTGAACAGTGCATATTTATATTTCATGTATTAGGTTCCTGTGTAGAAAGTTTAATTACCTATGATGGCTATGTCTTGAGACAAGACTGGCTCAGGAAATGACTTTTTATTCTCGGCTTTCTTTGCTGAAGAATTTATTCCTCTGTTACATTAATCAAGTGTTTTGGCACAGACCTCTTTAGTTTCTTACTGTGTTTCACATGGTAAAAATTTGTAAAAGTATTTTATTTGTTCAGTCATTTCATGTAACAAAACATGAAGTGAAAAAAATGTTGGGAGGTGAGTGAGAATAAGGTGGTGCAATACTATCTGATGTGCACTTTCTATTGTGCTATTGTGTCAGAATTCTAAGACTTGAATTGAAATTATTGGAATTTTCAAACTATTTTTACAATATGAAAAAGAACACCGTTTGTCAGAGTTCTTTTGGGTAAGGATTTTGTGGGAAAAAATTGGATCAACATTTGACTGTGGATTTAAAATTTATAGTGGTAACTCTCTCATTCACTGATGCCTCTAAAAACATTTTTGTTTTGGGGAGTAAGTCTTCAGAAAAGCCAGTGAGCTTTCACTTCTTTATTTGACCCAATTCTAATTGGTCATTACAGTTTCTTCATGAAGTTCTGTTTACGTGTTTTTCCACTCCTGACTATATTTCATTTGAAAGTATCTATTAATAACTTACCTATTAATAATTGTGTAATCAGGTTCTCGTGTCTCACTAATTTTGATGCATGTTTTCAACTTTGTTTCTTCAAAAACATTTTTTCCTATGAAAATTGTTGAGATTAGACACAAATGAATCTTTGTGCAAAGACTGCAGGAGATTAGCTGTCACATGAATTATAGAGTGCATGTACCAGCCTTGTTTCAGGAAAGAAAATAGTAAATGTTTTGACAAAGTTATGCAACAAGTTTAATTTGAATGTCAAAAATTGGCATTTCTGTTTCTTTATTTTTTTTGATAACAAATAAGTTTCATTACATAATTTTAAATATTTTTTTAAAACATTATGTACGTGTAAAGAATTGGGTACAGTGCCATCGCTGACTGGAGAGTTGATGCTGAGGGAAAGGTTGGAAGATAGATATAAAGCTTTAACTGGCTTTTCTTTTCTCTGGAATGTCCTGAATTTATCAGTTCAGATACCTTTCAAAGCTTCATTTTATATAAAAATACTTAATTTTCACTATCCAGTTTTGTAGACTTTCAGCACTGATAACATGACAAAAGGAATCTTTGCTGTTGTAGTAGGCATCACAATAATGGAGAAACTCATCTTAAAAACATCTGTTTCCTTAGTATGTGTTTCATTTCTCATGAAAACCTATGTGAAAAGTGATTGCTACACACCTTGTTTTGATTTCTGGAATGGGTGGAGTTTTGTAACATTTAATTGTTTTAGTGAAAGAAAGGTTGATGAAAAAAGAAAATTGATCCCTCTTGTCTGCTAGAATGCCGGCTGTTTAGATTTTTGTCCAAGCAGTTTATTTACAAATGTTGAAAGTACTAGAAAATATTGTTTGCTGTCACTAATACTATTTTTAAATATTAAGAACACTACTCAAAATTATTTAGATAAAATTTTAATTTTTTTCTTCCTTTTTCTAACTATAGAACCAACTTCATACCTTCAATGATGTGTGTAATAATGAGTCATTAGTTTCAGACACAGAAACGTAAGTAAGATCATTATTATGGATATTTTAAGTGCACTATATGATTGCAGTTTTTTTGTATTGTTGTTACAGATTACACACGGTGGGGAGCAGTAATAATCCAAGGTGTTTATTAGAAATACTGTAATCAGGGGGTTAATAAATAGTTTTAAATGGTAACTTCAAAATTATTTCTAACTGTTTCTTTGTTTTTACTATCTTAAAAGATAGAGTTAAGGAAACCTTAAGAAAAATGTAGGTACTGAAATAATAAATACCTACAATAGGCCATTATTCCATTGTGATGTATAAATAAGAACCAGCTAATTTATATCCAGGTAGTACTTTTGCCGTCTTCTCACTTCTCCTGATTATTTAGTTAACTAAGACATGTCTCACCATCACTGGCTCCCAGTCTTGTTATTAATTTTCCACTGAGTCTGTGAGGCTATGCTTTTAGAACTATATATTGTTTTTCTTCAGAGTCCTTATTTGTAAAATTCAGGTGTGTTTAACAATTTTAAAGGAGATTCCCATAAATCTTTGCGAATGTTCATGCGTGGGATTGTATTCCAGTGAAACGCATTGATTTTTGTAGTAACTCTAAACTTCATGGTAGAACTGTCTCGAATTTAGACAAAAGTATGTCTTTAGATAGTTGAAATAACTGTTCTTTTGAAATAATAGGCCAAGTATGAAAAAGCTGGGATTTTTCTTGTGATATACTCTTTGCATTTATCTTGGGGCGTGATGTACTCTGCATTTATTTTGGGGGTTGTATCCAAGTGCGTGTATCTGTCTCACTACAGACACAAACTCTGCGCTATCTTTTGGTCGTTAATGAGAAGTCTGTTATGGCAGGGGTTGGCTTACTTTTCTGTCTGGGTACTTTTATTACAGATGTTTTTATTTTAACACATGCTTGTTGAAATCTGGCAGCAGTCAAGACCACAATACTGTAAATTTAATGTAAATAATAACTTGACATTTTAAACAGGTTGACATTTTAAAAATAAAGAATCAGAATCTAGGGCTTTCACAAAACAGTTAACCACTCATGATCAACTTCTTCTTGTTCTTTGTCACTAAATCAATAGGTGAACATGAATCCATGCTATCCATTAATTTCAAAGTAAATTATGACAGAGAATGTCACAAAAAAATATTCTTATCAAGTATGGCACATACCTTGCTATGATCTGAAGAAACCTGAATGTAATGTCATTAACCTCATATACGTTTAAAAAAAAATCACATAATTGTAATAAATTTAAGCACACATTTATTACTTTTAAAATATAGTATTGATATAATACATACTTAATATTTTTATATTTTGTGCTCTGGGAGATGTTGGGTTTTTTCCAAAGTTTCTAGTTCTTGTAGCAGAAAAAGTAAATACTACAGGAGCGTAACACGTGGAGTATGTGAGGTGGCTTGGTGGGCTGGGGTATGCGCAATATTGTACTGCCAGGTTATGGTGTATTGTTACACTGGGACTGTCAAACCTCTATTTTATCCATTTCTTCTCCTTCTTCCTTCATGTTGAAAATCTGAAACTGAGATGTTTCTTGGTTAGCTTATCTTCTGAAACATGTGTATGAAATAGTTTGTAAGTATGAGTAACTAATTAAGGAACATCAAGAAAAAGTTATTCCACCCGTTAAACCTAATAAAAAGCTGATTGATTATCAAATGTGTAAAAGGAAAGTTATCGACAGGGGAAGAAGAGAAGGGTGCTTAAATTTCCCTGCAGCAGGGCAGATGTACTATGCAAGAACATCAGAGTTATTTTAAAGCTGAAGGAAATTGTCAAATTCTCATTTGGGATATTACTTTCTTGGCAAAGGCATCTGTAAACAGCCTGTCATTTGAAAGGAATGCAGCATGAACAGAAGACCTTCTTTTCCACTTTTGTAGTATATGATTTTATTTTTTTTTAATCTGAATTCCAGTCATTCTGGAGTTTTACCTGAAAAGTTGGGTACAAATCAGTATCAAGTATTGCTGCTCATCTGCAGATACCTTTTGAAATCACTGATTTCCAGCAAAGTAATCACAAAAGGTTGGTCAGAAGGATGGGAAAAATGTCTCACTTTTACAGTTTGTTCAGTACAAAGCTTCCCTCTCATTAGAGACTCTGTTAATGAGAAATATTTAGATGAGAAGTCACTTAACGGAGTTGGCAGTGATTGAATGAGCACCAAAAGGAAAGCTTTTCATTCCTATTTTCTTTCTGTAGTGGAGAAAGGAAGTCTTAAGATTTATTTTGTTCATTTGTAGCCTCTGCAGATTTATCGAAGGAAGATGTTTTGCATTATGTCTGGTCATCCCCATTATGTGTTTTGACTTTTCCAGATGCGTTTGGAACTGTCAACCTTTGGGATTTCTCCTTCTGTATCTTGATAAGGTGGGTTTGCGGGAGGCATCTTTTTTTTTTTTTAAAAAAAAAGCTGTCAGTTAGTCCTAGCTCTTCCTGTTTGTTTGGAAGTATCATCAGGATTTTTTAGCAAATATTTTGCAACAGTAACTTCCCACCATTATCTACATGGTTGCAAATTTTTCCATGGTAGGAAAAAAGTTGAAGCATCTTCCATTTAGGAAAAGACTGGATTTCACAATTTGCACTTGGGAGCAGCAGAAAGCTAAGACAGAGAAATCTGGTTTTTGGCTCTAGGTATCTGTTTGTCTTTTTAGATTTAGGTTACTTGACTGACTTCTCTAGGGTTGAGAGTTTGAGGTGGCTGAGTATGTGTATTGTCCAGGTATGTGCAGTGTCTCAGTGACTCAGCCCTCAGAGATGTACATTTAATTTAGCTATTCCTGCCTTTTGAGTTAAAGTGAAATTCTTTGCAATCTAAGGTACTGAAGAGTATGACATCTATTGAACTAAAAATAAGGAGACTGAAGAGAAGAGTGATTCCTAAAACTACTTTGCTGATGTTGGTTAGTGAAAAATGATCATGCCTTTCAGGGAGAGAATTATTTTTTTTTGTGTTCTGTTTGGACCACAAGAGGGAAAAGTGGTGTTTTTTCCTTAATGAGGACACTGTCAGCTTGTGGAAGTAGCATGTGTAAAGAGGTATTTTGTTTTGCTCTTCGCTTGGCAGGCAGCCAAGAATTTGAGGTTTAGGATTCAGGTTGATGCTAAGATGACCTCCTGCCTCATTTAAGAACTTGATTTCCCTCACTTTAAAAGCTTCCTACAGAGTAATTTCAGGTGTCCAAAATTCCTTTCACCTCTGAACAGAAAGATCTGGACTATTTCTTCTTCTTTCTTTTCTCTCTCTTTCCTTATTTATTGAGGTACTAAACTGCAATTTTTTTATTGCTTTTTCTTTTCAACACTATTCTCTTAGCTCATATTAACTCTTACTTTCTCAATTTTTATCTAAGCTCACCAACCAAATTTATGGCAGCATCACTTAAATGTCTTTTCCTCTTTCTCAATTCCACATTCCAGGGATCTTTTCAGATTTTCTCTGAAAAAAATAGTAGTACAATTTTAGACTCAGCTCACCAATGTTTCATTCTAGTGACATACACCTTTCTAGTGGCATACACAGTAGTTTACTAAATATTCAAGATTATGTCAGTTTGGTGATTTTGAAGTGTCAACTACGAAAATGTGTGCTCATAAAAAAAAAACCCTATGTGCTTGAATGTGCGTTGGGAAGGTGCCTGCTATATCCTCCTTGCATTTCTGATCCTAAATAGTTGAGATCAGTGTTTCTTGTCCGCTGTTGTGTTGTAGATGCTATTTCAGTGATTTTGTCAAGAAATGTTAGGCCTCATCCTTAGCAAGCTACTCATTATATTTTTACTTTTTTTCTTTTAAGGTTTTACATTCTGTTTTTTAGTGACATTGCTGACTTGATATTGTATTTCATTCAGTACTGAGCCAGTGTGTTTTTGTGGGTGCATTGGGAATTGCGTTGGGAATTGACTGGTTGGATAAATAAGTTTTTCTTTGGAGGGGAGTTATTTTGCTGTGGGATTTGTTCCTGGATTTGGGTCATCATGTGGCTACCAAGTATTGCACCACAGCCTTAGATTAAAATGTTTCTAGGACTTTAACCCAGTCCTGTTAGAGAGAGGCATTCTTTAACCTACCAGGAAAATGCGTAAACTGTAGTTTCCTTCCGGATAGTTCTATTTACAATAATGAACACAATTCAAGTTCTGGTACTTGTCTTTTGTAAGGTCACAAACATCGGGTTATATCATAAGCAGCACAGCTTTCACTCTCTTCCCCCCAGTCTCATGGAACGCTTGAGGGAACTAATGTCAAATGTACTTGAATTTCATCTTGTGGAAACAAAACAGTTATTTTTGACAGACATGAATTATCAGTGAATTTAAAAGTCTAGAGAGAAATTTTTTAAATCTAGAGATCATGAGTAGATTTCCAGTGTGAGAAAGATTCAGAGAAAACTATAGTAGCTGCTACTTTTACTATTTCAGTCTCTTTTCCTGCTCCCTCACCCACAACACAGACTCATAGAGAGTATCAAGTCTTTAAATTACTTTTCCTCTTGCTATCCCAATTAGGAAATCTATGAGAAATAGCTAATACATGTTATTACCAAGGTGAATGTTCTTACTACTAGGGTCTGTATGGCTTAGACATCTAATTTGTAAATCCATCCTTTGTACTGCTACTTTTGTTTTAGAGGGGAAACCAGTATCTATGCTTTGATTATAATGCATATTTTTCACTCTCACTGTTTCTTTCAATATGAAGGAAGAAAATTTTTCTATAACCTTTTGAAGACCGTCTTCTAAAAAGAAAATTTCAGCATATTTTTACTGAAAATTGAGTACTTGCTAAGTTGCCTGAATTCTTGTGATACCATATAGTAATACTCACACAATAATTTGCAAATTGCTCTATGAAAAAATACTTTTGAACTATGAAAAAAACAGTTATTCTGAAAAGGAATTTAGCATAGCTAGAAATTGAAATGAAACCGTATTGAAAAATACTGAAAATTACACTTTAAATCTTATAATAAATGTTCTAGGTTGCCGTCCTTATTTGAGGCAACTCACACTCAAGTTCATAAAAATTCACTTGAGTTCCATCTGCAGTTTCTCCAGGCTATAGGGCTTTTGATAATTAATAAAGTAAAAATGGGATAAGTAACAATATACAAATTTAAATCATAGGTTAACTTATCTATAGGCTGGCAGTTTATTTTTATTTATATGAAATTCTGGGGTTGCTTGTGTGTTAAGATGTTCACTGTGTTTGAAAGTGAAGAAACATACCAAGGAGCTGGAAAAACACTCCTGAAATGGAAGTGTTTAGGAAATGTCAGATGTTCTTCATTTGCACTGAAATCAGATTTCTCTGGTCAATCCTTGAATCTGCTATCATAAATATATTTCTTGGTGTATTAGAGAACAAAATACTTAGTGGTGGTGATAACTTGGTCTTTTAAAAAGGCAGTATATTTAGTGATTGGAGTGCCCTCAGCAAAACTTTCTGGGAGGAACAATTCTCTCAGGGATAACACAAAGGCTCCATTCTGCCTTTCACAAGGATCCTCTTGTTTTTGGTCATCCTCAACAAATCCATATCAAATGAATGTTTACCTTCAGAAATCTGAGATGTCATTTTATCACAGTTGAGCTCACCAGTAGGATAAAGAGTTTTTTACCACTGAGAATACATCTATTTAAAAAAGGCATTCCTTCAAAAGAATAATCCATTATTTCTCAGAAGAAAAATGTTGCAGACTAGAGATAGAGAACTGCCATACTCATTTAATAAAATGTGAAGAAACTCACTCTGAGTTTTTGTTCTTTGGAGTAGCTAAAACGCAACATATGACTGTGGATACGGTGTTTAATGGACATTGTGCCACTAGCAGAAGTATTGGATTTAAAGAGACACACGGGGCAGTATGTCCTTTGGTATTAACACTGTCCAGTGAATCTAGCAGTGTTCAGAAATTCAAATCCAAGAACAAACTAAGTGGTCCTGGAACAAAATTACCTCAGTTGACTTACAACTCAGGTGTTAAGGCTTTTGCCTCTTATGGGGGACTACATGCAATGATTTTTTTCACATTTCATTACCAGAAGTGATGAAGTTGCATATTCATTCAGGTCTGTATGTTCACTCGTATGACCATATCTGTCTACCTTTTATATGTGCAAAATGCAAACTATGAGGCTTTCTGCTTATGTTTTGGTCGTGAAGCAGGAGCACCTCTATCCACAACAAGGGGAAGCAATGGAAGAAGGAGCTGGGGGCCAACAGGCCATAACTTCAACAAACTTTTTTGCAGGCTGAATTCAGTTTTCAGAGTGTGAGTTGGGCACTTGTGATTTCAGATCAATCTGTACTGCCAAGTCTACCAGCTGTCTGACAAAATGAAAAGTGACAGGGCTATAGTCTCTTGAGCTATATGAGCAGTGCCACTATGGTCACTTGTGCTTGTCAGCATGGAGGCAGGTGGAAAGGAGCATTTTTTAGCGCCACGTTTGTTACTAAAGGAGACTGGTAGCATATATTCAAATGAATCACAAGTCATTTAGCTGTAAAATGTGCAACATCACAGCTCACATTGGAAAAGGCCTTCAAATTTTTTTAGAAATCCAAACCCTGGATTAATCTGTGATGTCTATAGTCTGAAGTTTGGTGTGGGGTAGGCATCTTTGGGGTGTTGGTTGTATTTTGGTTTCGTATTTAAATGAGGCTGTAGGAAGTGAAGTAGATCTAGATTTCATGGAACAGACCTGGTTTATCTTCTTTTATCCCTCTTTGAGCAGATACCCTGTCAAACTGACTTTACAGTATAAGAACTAAGTCATAATAAGCTGTAAAGTATACTGTTGCTAAATTGTTGCACTTTGCAAGCCAGTCATTACTTAAATGTTAGGCAACATTATCTTTTTTGAACAATATAAGAATATTTGATTCCCCATGTCTGGGAATTAGAATAGGACAGTATAGGAATAGTGTGTGTTGAGTAATATGAGCTCTGCTGAGTTCGTCCGTAGGGATCAGGCAATTCGAAACAATTGAAGAACTGGCAATATGCTTCCAGAAAATTAATCCTGTTTGGAAAACCTTTTTACCTAAAGAATCATGTTTTCTTATTGTGAATGATAAAGATAGGCAATTTTGGAATTTTAATACTGACCATAAATGTGACACAGATAGCGGTGGTAGAAATAATTCTTCCTGTAACCCTCTAAGACACCCCCTCCCTCCCATCCTCTCCTCCTTGTAAAACAGAGCACTTTTATTCCAGGGGTATTTAAACTACAGGCTGTGCTTTAAATACTGTGATGTCCTCTAATTGCTTCTGGTGCCAAAATCTGGGTAAATAAACGCTTGCTTGAAGGGAAGGAATAAAAAGGAGCTTATGCAGTAGTTTCCAGACAGGGCAGTGCTTTCTGGAAGTTCAGCTTTTCTTTTAGAAAATTCAGTTTTGTTGTCCTGTTCTGTTTGAATGTTTGATTGTGGATTGACAGTGGGTAGAGTTCCCTATTGTTATGGATGAAACAAAATGAGAATTTTGAAGTATCTGTATGCTACATGTGTGTAAGTATGACCATGTAAAACATAGGTTGTTAAAGCTACGTGAGTTGCTATTTATGCGAGAGAATCTAAACCATTTAAATGGTTTCGTTGAAAAAATAATTCCTACCAGTCTCACCTTTAGCTATGTTTGTGAATTCAATAGTTCTGGAATTTCATTATAAACTTGGGTTAAATAGCAATGTTTATCAAAATCTTGCCTGTGTCGTCTATGAAAGTGCTCTGCAGGTGCTCTATTATTAACTAATGAAATTGGTAGAGTTGTTGGTTACCTGTTTGCTAATGATACAGAGGGGTGAGTGGGAAATGTTAATAATTGGCATTAGTCTTCCAGCCAAATAAAAAATACAGAAATCATTTATTTCCTGCCTGGATGAATGAATGTTGAATATGCTTTGTATTCAAAAAGGTTTCTGTATGCTTAGTACAAATACAGATAATAATTTAAAAGATGTGCTGTGCTGGGGAAGAGCAAAATGTATATTTTATAGGCAAATAATTTTACATATATTAAAACTTTACACTCTTTTCATCTCTAGGTCAATTGCAAAAGAGCTTGCAGACTGGCTTATCAGCAACAATGTAGTTGAGCACATTTTTGGACCAAATTTACATATTGAGGTTTGTAGAAAATTATTATTATTTTTAGAATAAACATGGACGGGTAATTTCTTGTTCTAGTAAATTTTTCTTCAATATGTTCTCACTTTGCAGATCATCAAACAGTGCCAAGTGATTCTGAATTTTCTTGCAGCTGAAGGGAGACTTAGTACTCAACATATAGACTGTATTTGGGCTGCAGCACAGGTATATATACAATTTTTATAATTGCAGGAGTGATAAAAAAACAAACCAGAAAATGGCAAGTTGATTTTGTTTTATATTCGTAAAGCTGAGTTTCTTACTTTTTCTTGTCTGTCTATCTGTCTGAGTGTTTTGCTGACCAAAATTTTAAGTTAGGTAACTGCCACAATTGTTGTTTTTCATTAGATGCAAGAATTCACTTTTATACAAGAAAAAAAAAAAAAAGGAAGTTGTATAGCAAAGATGTAGTGTATTCACTAAGAACAGGGATGAAAATTGTAGGGTAGATGTAATATTTTTACTGTTATGCTAAATTGCCTTGCTCCTATGTATTGTAGCTTCCATTTCTGTTACTCCTGGTGGGAACAATCAGGTGAAAATTGTGGCAGTGAAGTTTACAGCTGTGCTACAGTGCTGGTGTTAAAATCTATAGAAGGCATTGAGATTTTGGGTTTTGCTTGGTAAAACTGGAGAGTCTGAAACGCTTTTTTTCCTTCAGAAAGATATATTTGTTTGCTACTTTAATCGATTGCTCTTTTATTTTAGGTTGTGAATTTTTTTATTCTGGGATTTGAAAACAATAGACATTTTGATTTCCTGTTGTGGAAACTGGTTTTCCATTACTTCATTCTGCCCTTATTATAAAAAAAAAAACAACAACAAATACTCCAAACATTCGCTCCTCTAATAAACCCAGAAAAAACCTCAAAGTTTCAGTGTCAATTTTTCTGAAAAATACACTCAAAATGAAGGTGGAGAAATAAAATTGATTTTTTTTCTTGAACAGGTATAGGGAACATACTTTTATACAAGTTAGAATTTGAAGGTTTGGGGTTTTTTTAATGTGTTCAGTATTTCTCTATAATTTGTTTCAATCAAATACTTCTGTACACACATTCTGAAACCTCTCTATACCGTTGTCATTGTAACATGCAGCTGGTATGTTAATAAATGCTCATTATAACAATATTCACTCTAATAGGATCCAACAGCTTTCTCTGATTATCAGAGTATTTGATAATTACTTATTTCACTTGTGTTTTTAAAGTGGTATTTTATCTTCCCTGATGTTTTCACATATACAGTAACTCACACTGCTGTTAGACCTCTGGATTTTTTTTCTATTTTTATACTACTTTAAGAACTTCATAGAATCATCCAAATGTGATAATTCTTATACATTTCACATGTTCATTTTGACATACATTTCCAAAATATGCTTGATATTAGAATTAAGTATGTCCTTATTACTTCCTGTAAAAGGTTCAATCCTCTAATGTTGTTTAAAAGACTGACGCCTTTAGACTAAAGGAATAGAATGCCTTAAAGAATACATTTTCCACTTTTTAAACTAACATTTTGACAAAAATTTATCTTCTCTGAGTTAAGCAGGTATCTCAAGATGTTTAAATGTATCCTTGTATAGGACCCACATAATTTCATTCCAGTTTGAATCCTGGGAAAGATGGCCTGTACCCTATATACTCTGAAACGGATGTTTTATATGCCAGGAAGGCAAAATAAAACAAATAAAGGATGAAAAAAACCCTTTTGAGGTGCATTAGGAATGTTTTTTTCTAGAAGCTTTCTGTAACCGTTATTTTATTTTTTGAATATCAACATCCTTACAAACATAATGAAATCCTTTGAGTGACTATGAAAGGAAGCATTTAACCTTTAATTGTGTAAATACAGTAGTTAGCTGAACATATTGGCGTAATTTTTGACATCCATTATTGGAAAGACAAAAGAATTCTAAATAAACCTCATACAGTTCACACAGTCTGTTCTCTCAGTCTCATATTAACCTGTAATATCTTTATTTGTATTTACCACTGCTAATAAGATAATAATTGCAAATATTATTTCCTTCAGGATTTAGCATATACATAAATACTTTAAAGTTATATTGAAGCTAAAATGAGTTCCAGTCCTTCTTTTCAGGTCTCTTAGAACTAGAACCAAGGAAGATATTGTAACATTTAATTTCACTAATCTTTACATGCTTAACAATATAAAGATTAAGGTTAGTCAATATTGCAAGTCTAATGTAGTTTGGAACTGCTGTACAAGAGCTTCATGAGAATTTGTGCAAAGACCTTCTTTAATTGCTGCAATTTATGTATCTTTGAATTTTGAAAAAAAGTTTATTTTGCTGTTCCTGTTATCTTCTCTGTTTGTTTGTACTTTGTAGCTAAAGCATTGCAGTCGTTACATACATGACCTGTTTCCTTCTTTGATCAAAAACTTGGACCCTGTCCCACTTAGACACCTTCTTAACCTAGTCTCAACTCTTCATCCCAGTGCTCACACTGAACAGGTAAAGACAAGGTGAACAACATCGCTGTAAGGAGAAAAGAAATTTTGTTAGTGTATTAAACAAGCGTTATGGATTTGCCTTTGTATTTCTAAAGGAATGCATGTAAAGGTGATACTCACTAAGGTGTAAGAGAGGAAACTAGATGAGTAAAGTCATGTTTCTTCAAGTAGGCCTTTTCTGGCCTTTGAATTACAGTCTTTTTCAGAGATTTTTTGAAGACTGCATAAATACCAATAGAAGATTTTAACTTCATGTCTGAAGTAAAAAGGTGTTTCACACAATGTTATTTTGTGCATTTGTTTATTTTGTTGGGTTTATTTTGGTGAACTATAGCATATTGAAAGATTAGCAGTGGATCTTTGCATACAAAGCCTACTGCTTCTTAATGACACTCTTGTTTGGTTTTGTTTATAGACCTTGTATTTGGCATCAATGCTTATAAAAGCACTGTGGAATAACGCACTAGCTGCTAAGGCTCAGCTGTCAAAACAAAGCTCTTTTGCATCGTTACTGAGTACCAATCTACCCATGGGAAACAAAAAAGGTATGTGGTTTTCCAGTAGATCTGGTAGTTAATATTTAATTTTCATAGTCTCCTTGTTGACTTTGGACAAAAAGGATGTATAGAACTTTTTACTTGACTATTTTTAAAAATTGTCATGTTGACGTGTTTTTCAAGCAGAAGTTGAGGATAAAGACAAAAGCATTAAAACTTTTTGAGCTCATTTGTAAAGCCTTTTATTTCAGATTAATTCTGTTTGTATATCTAAAGTAGTATGTATTTTCTTATACTCATTTATTCAGAGGATGGTTCGGTCCATACCTTATCAGTTAATTTATTTTTATTCTGCTGAACATCTGTTACTTACACAGCTACATAAAATTTTACAAAAGCTTTTCCAGTTTTTGCCTAGTTTTTGATATTACCTGCTGTTTCTGGGTTTGTTTTCTTTTTTTTTTTTTGACTTGACCATATATTTCCCCACAGTCATTACTAAAGGTGCTGACAAGCAATTTTACTGTAGTTTCCATTTCTTTTCCTACTGCTGATTTTTATGAATCATGGACAACTATATGCTGACAAAATGATTTTTAGTCACTTATTTTTCCATCCTGCTTTTTTCCTTCAGAAGAAGAGGAACTCAGAAGAGCAGCCCCTTCACCTTGTAAGTATAGTTTTAGAAGTTCACCACGATCTGATATGCTGCTACTACAGTGTTTTTCTACAGCTATCAAATTTGAACAGAAGAACTAGTGAAAGTTTGCAATTATGTCTTTCTGAGAAGTCAAATGAAAATTGGATTTCATGTAGGATCTACTGAATTCATATAGCTGTGCTATATACTGGCAATAAGAGACATCAGAATATAAATTCTAGAGTAAATTTCTCAATGCTCTAAAAAGAATTTTTAGTGTTTAGGTACATCAATTGTTTAAGTTATGCCCCTTGCTCAGCTGGTGACAGGGAGAATGCTGTTAAGTTCAACATCTGAGGCAGATTTACATAATGCTGTTACATTTCAATTAATACATATCACAAAGTAACTGGAAAATGTGGTTTTGAACTAGGGTCACCAGCAGCCAGTCCTCAAAGCAGTGACAATAGTGACACCCATCAGAGTGGAGGCAGTGATATTGAAATGGAGGAACAGCTCATTAACAGAACAAAACATGTACAGCAGCGACTTTCAGATACAGAGGTAAGAGTGTAAATCTTAGTCTCTGAATCTTGTTACTGAGTTGCCTATTATTAGCTATGGAAATAATTTTTTTCTGTAATAATTTCAAAACCTGAACAGGTACATAGCATGTATGCTTGCCTGCAGCAGGATAGTAGATAGCTAGAATCTTTACTTGTGATCTGTGCAGTTTACAGAGAATATATTGTACCTTGCCTATAAACAACTGTCCTGCAAAAAAACACCTCAAACAAATGGATTCCTGCATTTAAATTGTATTTCAGCAGGATTAATCTCTTAGTAAAGGAATGCATGGCATGTTCTTTATGTGTCACCATGTCACTCAATGTATGTGCAAAGCCTGCAAATACAAACCTGTTAAAAATAAGGTCATATGAAAATTAATTATTAATTATTAAATTATTAAATCTGAATCTTGCTCACAGCGTTTTGTCATTGGCAACCAAATTGAGAAAGAATGAATGAAAACTTGCAGATTTGTCACATCTCCTCATAAATGAAGAATGACATTTGAATGCTGATGATGTTGATTTTGTATTTTCAGTGGTGGTTTATTTTTCCACCAATCTTAAAAAAAGTAATAATAATTTCAGGAATCCATGCAAGGAAGCTCTGATGAGACAGCCAACAGTGGTGAGGATGGCAGTAGTGGTCCTGGTAGTAGCAGTGGCCACAGTGATGGATCCAGTAATGAGGCCAACTCGAGTCACGCAAGCCAGTCTGCTGGAAGCCCTGGCAGCGAGGTGCAGTCTGAAGACATTGCAGATATTGAAGCTCTCAAAGAGGAGGAGGATGAAGAGGAAGAAGATAGGAGTCATAATCTTCAGAAAAGCAGTAGGAGCACAGATCTACGAAGCAGAAAACTGGAATCACAAGCAGGCATTTGTCTGGGAGATTCACAAGGGGCATCGGAGAGGAGTGGTGCAAATAATGGGGCGGGAAAGGACCATGTTTTTAACACTGACTCTGTGACACCGGTGGATAATCGAATCAGAATGCTAGATGCTTGTTCTCATGCTGAGGACGCGGAGCATGATATGACAGGGGAAATGAGCACTGCTCACATTTCGCAAGGGTCTCAAGATTCCTGTATAACTCACACAGGGGACTTCCTTGGGGAAACTATTGGAAATGAGTTATTTAACTGTAGACAGTTCATTGGGCCACAGCATCACCACCACCACCATCACCACCACCACCACCATGATGGGTAGGTAGCTTGATATCTGTTCTGGTTCCTTCTATAACAGAAATATAACTGCAAATTATTCAGTTTGGGCAGAAACTTGTATGGACATTTTGCTATAGTTCAGGGCAATTTTAACTAACAGAGATGATAATTGTGGCAGGTAGTTACAGTTTGGGTTTTTTTTTTCTATTGAATAAATATGAAAACATTTAACAAAGTGTTTCAATTGTTCTGGAAAATGCTGAGTTTACTTAACATTAAAGAAGTCAACACAGTTGTCATGATAGTGAGACCTTCGGTTTTTCTCCAATTTTTTTTCAAATTGGTAAGAAGGTCTGCTGTTCAGATAGATGATTCACCTTGACTTTAGCTTTAGGGAGGTGTATACTCACTTCTAGTCTGCTATAAACAATGTTCTCTTTGATATTGTCCATTCTAATATTCTTCTTTTACAGGCATATGGTAGATGATATGTTAAGTGCAGATGATGTCAGTTGCAGTAGTTCCCAAGTTAGCGCAAAATCAGAGAAAAATATGGCTGATTTTGATGGGGAAGAGTCTGGCTGCGAAGAAGAGCTTGTACAGATTAATTCACATGCTGAGCTAACGTCTCATCTTCAGCAGCACCTTCCTAACCTTGCCTCTATCTATCATGAACATCTTAGTCAAGGTAAGAGCAATAAAAACAAAACAGAAGAACATTGTACTCAAATTTATATTTGAATTTATTTTGAGTTAGTCTCCAATAATGAACATAATCAAATTAATTTAACCATGCATGTGTATTTTCCCAAAGAAACCATGGTGCCTACTGAGATTTTACTATTTTTCCAAGAGTTTCATTTTTGTATCACATTAGATATAGCTGTGTTTTCCTTTTAAAAATATTTTTCCCATTTGTGTTGGAGCTTTTAATGCAAGTTAAAACAAATAAAGGCACCAAAGATCCCAGCAAATGTTTTTGTTTTTGTTTTTTTTTCTCATCAGTTATTACAGTAAAGAGAAATGTGGTACTGAAATGCGAGATTTTTTTTTTCTCTCTGAAACCTTATGCCATTTTTCTTTTGGTGGGTGGATCTTATTTTGTTTCTGTACATTTGTCATCTTGAATTAACCATAATGGGCTGTAAAGAGGATAATTTTGGAAACATGAGTTATATTTTAACTTGATATCTTAGGGGACTTGCCTTAAAGGGCATTTTATGCTATTTCATCTTACACTGCCAGATCTTCTCGTTTACTTCAGGGTGCAATTTAAGATGCTACTAAAAGACTTTGCAAGAATTGTATCATCTTTCCATATTCTATTGTGGCAGCTTTACTTTGTGTTTTGTGTTTAATCTTTCTTTTAAATATAATGGAGGCTATTGTTAGTGAAGGTTTGACTTTTTTCACTGGTCTGGCAGTTTGCTGTCTTCCAGCAGACTGTAAAACTAGTACATATCTTTTCCTGAAGCACAGTTGAGTAAGAAGTCTTTTTTTTTCTTTAGGCTTAACATTTCTTGTTGTGTGGAACAGAATTACAATTTCAGCCTGACATTGAAAATTGGAAAGGATATTTTTTCTACACTAGAGTTGAATAAACTACTAAAACTTTGTAGTTAAACATGCTGTAAATCAGCATATTTTTTCAATATTTTCCATAGATATTACATATCTTACTGAAGATCCAAATTGTTGTTTGAGCATGAGGCCTTCAGGTTATTTTTGACATCCCTAGTTTTGCACGTGCAAATAATTACAGTGTTCTGCACGCAATCTAAATTTTGTCCTTGACTTTGCTGTTTCATGAAAATAGTATCAAACAGTAGATAAATGAATGGTGCCAGCTGTGACCATACAGAAGGAAAATGTATCAGTATTTATGAAAACATGATGAGTTTCTGAAATCATGCACTTTGATACTCTGTTGTATATTAAAAATAGTGTTTGTTTTTCTTTTTTGTTTAGTAAGATATAGGAGATCATGCAGGATGAGGGAAATTGATTGAAATGTGCTTCTTTCTTGCTTTCTAACCATAGTAGTTATAAAGATACCTCCCTTTGGACCACAACACTACAGAAAGACTTAAGAAATATTTTAATTACACTATGAATTAAATCTAATTTAATTAAAAAGAATGGCACCTACTTCTGCAGTTCTTAGGGGCTGTTTTTAGTGTACTTTGCCATTAGATAAAAACAGTGTAAATATTGGCTTAACTGTCCTGTGAACTCCTTGTACAGTCATAACGTTTTGTCTTTTAGGAACCCATATGTGGAAAAAGGCTGCAATTCCACTGTTGTTGTATGTACTTTAAAATAGCCAAGTTTACAAATAAAGCATGTTATTGTTCATGCACTTAGTGAATAATGTTCAGATTAGATAGTTCCTTTTATTTATTCAATAACGGTCTTTATATTTTGTTCAGGACCAGCAGTTCATAAACATCAGTATAATAGCAATGCGGTGACGGACATTAATTTGGATAATGTTTGTAAGAAAGGAAATACCCTTTTGTGGGATCTGGTCCAGGATGAAGATGCAGTAAGTTGAATACCAGAAAATAATATCTTTTTTAAAGAAAATAAATATATACTATTCAGTGACCTTTCTTTCTACTTGCTGTAGATTCATCTCTCTGAAGGGTTAATAAATGAAGCAGAGAAGCTGCTCTGTTCTTTAGTGTGCTGGTTCACTGACAGACAGATTCGAATGAGATTTATTGAAGGCTGCTTAGAAAATTTAGCAAACAACAGGTAACTTAAATCATAATTTATCTGTTTTTACATTTATCTTTTTTTGCAACATACAGGAAATCCAAGGTGACTATAACAGTTATTTAACCTTACAGGAAGACAAGTCAAACCAGACAAACGCAAAAATATAAAAATAGTTTCCAAGGTATTATGGATGTATCTGATGTTCCATTTTTGTATTCTATCAGTATCCTGAATTTCTCATCTTGTTGCATTTGTCCGTTCTTCCTTCTGCCAGAGGTTACTGCCTTACTGCCAGTTGGTAAAATCAGGTGCAAATCTTAGCCAGATGAGTGCAAGGTCAGGTGCCTTAGTATAAGCACTTTGAACTGAATATTTAGATTTTACATGCAAGTGGCTGAGGAACAGATTCATTCTTTTCCGCCAAGTCTGTTGTGGGGTCTAATTTCTGTGAAGAAGCAGTTGGAGGTAGAAGTAATACCTTGACCTCAGGTAACTTGTTTTAATATCAGCCAAAGCTGTGAGATTGCACAGTTTGAAGGCTGGCAAAAATGGAATTTATTTTGTTGATGCCACCAATCAACTGCTGGTCATCACCTGCAGTGTTATGTTACCTTTTTGCTAAGAACTGTCTTTGTGAGATGATTTACAAGTGTACTGAAATATTAATTAGTAAAAGAAATGTGAAGATACTTATCACTGATACGAAAGTTTAGTTCTATGCAGTTTATGCACTTCTTGAGTTTTCCTAGATAGTTGTTTTAGAATACACATCTACTTCTGTCTATAATGAGTTTGAGGCAGGCTTATTTTTGCTGTCCTCTGTTTGTAGAAAAGCTATACTAATTTACTGAAATTTTAAAAGATAAGTTACTACAAGCCTCAAAAATAAGAATTTCTTTTAAAATTTAAACAATTTTTAATAAGAAAAATCTATACTGTTTTGTATACGGTGTGTCCAAGGTATTACATGTAAAGAATTTCAAGTATGTCTAGTTAAGATTCAGAAAACTAATTGGCTGACATGATGGTAAACTTCACACAAATATTTCCAGTGCTTCCAGTTAGCCTGTTTGCTCACTGAACCTCAACTTCTCAAAGTAGTTTTAAAAATGACTGGTTTAATTTTGTAACAGTCATATATTGTCATCATTTCTCTCTTTCTCCTTTAGATCAGTAGTAGTTTCACTTCGTCTTCTTCCAAAGCTCTTTGGTACGTTTCAGCAGTTTGGGAGCAGTTATGATACACACTGGATAACAATGTAAGTGACCCCCTGTCCTCAGAGGACTAAACGAAGAGAAGTGATGACACGTAGGGATTGCGGCAAGACTTGCTACTTCAGTGTAGTCCAAATTAATAATGACCTACGGATATCATCTGTCTGTTGTGTGGCCTAGTTATATGAGCTTGTCTAATCACTCAGGCCAAGATTTCTTCATAATACACAATCTGTCATAACTGAGGTGAAGACTGATGTGTTTGGTGTTTTTTTTTTTAAACACACCCCCCTGCTTTTAAATCCCAAATGACTTGCAGACAGTACTAGACATCCATTAATAGTCTATTGTGAAATGTTGTAATAACTTGATGTTATGTCGTTCTGTTCTGATTGTATATCACATGCTTCTCAGTAATAAAAAATTTGGTTTATAAGAAAACCTTTGAAATTTGAAGTTATATAGTATAGCATTCCATACTAGAACAAACTATATAACTAACTGGTCTAAGTGTAGAGAACTGACTGGAAGCTTCTGGGAAACATTACAGTGATTATCAGCAATTTCTGTTGGCCTTTTTGACATGATGTTTAAATATATGCCCAGTTCTGAGTTCTGGTTTAGACTTTTTCTGAATTAGGGCCTTTAGGAAAAGTTTTCATGGTCTCAAAGGGGAGTGTTCTGTCAGTCCTATGCCTGAAAATAACAACATTATGGAGTCTTATGGATGACAAGGAAGAAGAGAGTACTGTACTGGAAAATACTCCTGAATTCATGGTAGATGGAAAACTGAATGTTTACTTTGGTTTTATGTCTACACAATTTTCCTGTAATAGATGTCTAATTTGTGTAGGTTTTCTGATCTTTTTAAGCAAATTGTAATACTTTCTGCCCTTTAAATTGACACAGGTGGGCAGAGAAGGAACTTAATATGATGAAACTTTTCTTTGATAATTTGGTACACTACATTCAGGCAGTCAGGGAAGGACGACATAAACATGCATTGTAAGTACACAACTGACTTGGAGTGATATTTTATGTTTTTAAACTTCTTTTCTGCTTTGAGCTTCTGATGCTTCTGATGTGTTCTTATAAATAAATACTTTCTATAGGGACATTACATGCTTAGGGAGACAAAGGTCCGTAAAAACAGCAACGATTTAAATAGCTTTCTTTTCCTTACAAAACCCCATGCAGCTACTTTCCTGTCATCTCTGTTAGACATTATGTTGAATATTTGTTTACAAATAAAACACAAAGATATTATATATTCAAATCAGTTTAAAGTGATTTCATGTCATAAAATTATTCAGATGTTTTAGTTTTAAAATCTGTTACCTTTGCAGTAGTTTTTTTCTGTTTAACACATTCTTCTGCACTTTCCAACCTGTATGATTGAAATTAGGTGTATATACACAAGTGATACATGCTTAGCTTCTGAATCCTGGGGAATAGACTATTCCAGTTTTGACAGATGTCTAAGTCAGTATAAAATATGAGCTTCCACAATTGAAAAATGTTGCTATTTGTGGGTGAAATTTTTACTTTGTCACACACTTTTATATTTGACATTGCTCTAGTGAGAAATTACTTCAAAAGCTGATGGACAGTGGGATGAATTGCTTTAAATTCAGGCCAAACGTTGCATTGTTCTGCTCCTTGGACCATTAAGCTTTTACCTTATAAATAGCAATAAAGTTAATATATTTATGTAAGTTATAAAAATATTTTTATTAAAAGTATGTATCAGCTGGAATTGGAAATTCAGTGTAGAAATATCAGCATTTTACAAGTTAGGGAAAAAATTAAGATCAGATCCTGCAAGGTGCTAATGACAAAATGCTGCAATTGAATTGGACTATATACCAAACCGCGCCACTTACATTCCTCCAAAACCAACAAAAAAAAGAACTGTACCTTGTATTGTCTGGTGTCATTCCACATGTTTGGTGTGGTTCTATAATGTGAAAAACGGAACTATAGACTACATACTGAACTAGAAGTTCAGAAAGAAACTTATTATAAGAAAATTATTTATGCTTTTAAGAGGTATGTGTAAGAGTGGGGAAAAATGTTATGACAATTAACAATTAAATAAACTTATGTTTTTATACAAATTTAAATTTTAGATACAGCCATAGTGCAGAAGTTCAGGTTCGTCTTCAATTCCTGACGTGTGTGTTTTCGACGCTAGGATCACCAGATCATTTCAGTAAGTATTTGAAGTTATCAGAGAGGCACCTTATAGTAAGGCTCACATAATTCTTATTAATCAATATTAACTTAAATAAATATATTTTAAACAGAGTTTTAAATAATTTTATACTGTTTCAAAAGAAGATTTTTTGATGAAAGCACAGAACCAACATTGGAGTTTAGATTCTATTGCAGTTCTGTGAGAAAAAAATTTTATGTTCTCTGTGCTTCAGTTTCTCTAGATACTCGGATTGTAGTAATTACTGAAGTAAAGATAATGTGTTCTGTGTTTGTGGTTTTGGATTATGTCCATAATGTTCCCAGGGATCTCTTACTGGTGTGCGCTGTAAATAAGTTGTGATACACAAAAGGAATATTTCTTTATATTTTAATACTATCAGAAATTGCTTTACACTCCCTGTAGGGTCTTTTGCAGAAGTGGTAGTCTGTATGATAGTTGTTCTGTACAGAGGTTTAAAAATAGAACTTTTTGGTGTGGCTGATGGAATTTGAAGTTAAACATAACTTTCTGTTGTTTTAGTAACCCTTGCTGACTTTCCCTTCCATAAATTGCTTTGACCACTCTCTTCTTGAGCCCTTGTAAACTAATCTCCATCAGTGTTGTCTCAGCATTAGCTCTATGAGTTTCACTTGACTGTATATTGAGGGCATTTGTTAACATGACTGAAGGGAGAAGTCATTTGAGTAGTCTCATTATAGGTAGTCAGAGTTGGTATACGATGCATGGCTTATCCTCTGGTCATTGGAGTACAAGAAGGAAGGGAGAGTGTCTGTAGTCAAGAGGAAAAAACTTGTAATGCAGTATATGCTGTTGTTGATAGAATAGCCACAATTCTTTTTAAAGACATTTGTTTGGATCGCAGATTTTATATGCCAACTAAAAAAATAAACCTACGGCTTTCTTGAAAGGAGTAACAGTGAAATAGGTGCAGAGACTCTGTTTTCAGCCACAGTCTCAATCAATACCCAGCTCAAAGCTGTACTCTAGGTTGTGTCCAGTAATTACTTGGGAACTGGGAAAAAAACTGCAGTTTGGTACAAGATCTCAGGTCAGCCCACACTATGCATTGGTTTAGTAACAACTGACAGCACTAATGACTGAAAACTGTAGCTGATTGCCAGCTCTAAAAGTAGAAAAGTATGACAAAAACTATTTTGATTTTTTCTGTATGTGTCCTTGGGATTTGCAGAATATTGCTACATATTTGATGTTATAAAGGAGTAGTTAAAAATACTTTCCTAATTTTAGGGTTGAGTTTAGAACAAGTGGACATACTGTGGCACTGTTTAGTAGAAGATTCTGAATGTTATGATGATGCACTACACTGGTTTTTAAACCAAGTACGAAGTAAAGATCAGCATGCTATGGGCATGGAGACTTACAAACATCTTTTTTTGGAAAAGGTATGTAGAGAGTTAATTGCAACCTTATTAATTCCAATAGAAGTGTTTCTTTCCATATCATTCTTTCCATATTTAGCATATTTAAAAGAGTTTCTATGAAGTGTGTGTTCAGGAGTCTGGGAGGACCCCGTCATCATGCAATGATTTTTCTGTGCTTGGAGGGAAGAGGAGAAGGAATTAACGTGAATTATTTTCTCACTGATATTTACTTGAGTGTTTCTTTTCAGGTAGCCTGTGTGTTGTATCTAAAGTTATCTAGCTCTTCATTTCAATTTGAAAAAAAAGCCACCCAAAACTATAATTTCCTTCATAATAGATAGCCACCTGACTTAAAAAATGACTTTTCTTCTCTGTGGGAAGGGTGTATAAATTTCATCCATACAACCAGTGAAAATACGAATATGGAGCAGTAGAGCTTTTTGCAAGGTGTCCTGTGCATTTCAACAGAAGACGTTACAAAAATGTTAGATTGAGCAATAATTAACGTATTCTAGTTCTTTTTCAAGGTTATACATTTTTTGTCTAGTTTTGTAAGAGTTTCTTGTTTTGAATGAATACATCATGTATGCTAACAGCTTGTCCTGCTGTTAAGTTCAGCAGCTAATGTTACAATAGTAATTTTTGTTCCCCCTGCACTGCTACAGTCCAAATCAGTGGTAGAAAAAGGTTTGTTGAAGCCAGTTATAGGTGAAGGGTTTTTGGATTGTATATAAAATTCAGAGAGTGTGATCTTTTGCAAGCATATATTTTAATTGATCTACTAAATTGGAATATGATTGGTAGTAACAATGACATTTTTCTGTGCTAATGCAATAAGTACCCTGTAATTGCTATGCATTCCCTTTCTGAATTGGTTTTTTCCATACTAAAATGTATTTATTTTATTTAGATGCCACAATTAAAGCCTGAAACTATTAGTATGACTGGCCTAAACCTCTTCCAGCATTTGTGTAATTTGGCTCGATTGGCTACTAGTGCATATGATGGAGGCTCAAACTCAGAGGTAAGACTAGATTCTGTGCTTTTCTTCTTTCTGGGGGAAGGGGAAAGCTGAAGTACTTATCTGCACCTTCATATCACTTGAAAACTTACTGGCTTGAATATTATTTACTGGTTAGAGATAGTAATGCCACAGCCCATAGTGGTGGGGTCTGTACAGATTTCTGCCTTGAGGAGAGCCCTGGAAGCTCAGGACTCAGAAGTTCCAAATATGGGACCGAAGTGGCATTAAAAGGAGCCCAGTGATCCTGACCTTCCCTCATGACTTTAAGCGTCTGTGGATTTTGTCTCTAGAGGTAAGAGGCAGGAAGCCACAAATAAAATGACACCGGTTGCCTGTGTATCTTTGTGCAGTTTATCATATTCTTCGCATAACTGAACTGCGTTCACTATTGTGTATAAATAATGGGTTTGTAAAATTTGCTTTTCTAAGTAAGATTCAGACAGTCTGCTAGACATTTAATTCTGACTAGAAATCTGGTGTAAAATGTATCTCAGTTACATATGTTGTGCTTTAGAATTTTTTATTCTGTAGTTTTTTATACAGAGAAACTATCTTAGAAATAAGATCCTATGTAGGATTTTTTTGTGAATTGATTTGAGGCAATTTTTAATTAAAATTTCTATTCTTGCAGTGAATACCAATAATAGATAATACTCGTTGTTTTAAGGCTTCATTTAAAAGTATTCCTGTTCGTCAAAATCAAAAGTTCACTCTTTTGAATTTAACCAGTTCTCCTTATGTTTCAAAGTATGAAGATGTTTCTGCAAATGTTAGGATTCTCTAGTAATTGATGTGTGCAGTGATGAGAGCCCAAGCAGAGGAAAAATGGAGATGTTTTTAGTAATTGCATCAAGAGTTAAATAAAATGTCCAGGTCAGAAAAGCGTCACTCCCAGTAAAATAATGAGGCAATGTTTTGTTTCTGTGTTTGTTTTCCTTTTGTTAAAACAGTTGTGTGGCATGGACCAGTTCTGGGGTATTGCTTTAAGAGCACAGTCTGGTGACGTCAGTCGAGCAGCTATCCAGTATATCAATTCTTATTATATCAATGGTATGAATTTTCATTTTTATTTTTGTTTTCTGTTTAAAATGTTTTAAAGAATATCTAGTGTTACTCACTTTTTTATTCTTAGTGTTCAAATGCATGGTCTCAAAGCTGGGCTTATTTGATTTGCTTTAACTGATGTTACAGGTAAAACTGGTCTTGAAAAAGAACAGGAATTTATTAGCAAGTGTATGGAGAGTCTGATGATAGCTTCTAGTAACCTTGAGCAGGACTCTCATTCAAGTCTGACCATTATTGAAAGAGGACTCTTAATGCTGAAGACACACCTGGAGGCTTTTAGGAGAAGGTAAATAGTTCCATTGATATATTTGGATGTGGAATTTATTTCCATTCCTCTCACTGTAATAATGAATGAGTTATGAGTTATTATTAAGTAATAATTTCTTTGTTTTTCTTCCTGTAAAGTAAGGGCAGTGGTGGATAATTTTGAAAGGTAATATATAAGGTTTAAACAGTTACAAGAGTTGGCTTTTCTCCTTGTATAAAGAAGTATGGATATGGTTTATGTCTCTCCATCCCACACCAAAGAAAGTATTTCAAAGTTATTTTAGTTGTGTTTGAAAAATAGTGAGAATATCAATAACTTCCTCTTATTTTGAAGAAACAGTGAACGAAGCTGTGAGTTTTATCTTTCCTCTCATTGTTTATAGAACATTTGTGTTAAATAGATTCTGACAAAAATACTTTTTCAATGTTTTTACCTGCTTCTTAAGGTTTGCGTATCATCTGAGACAATGGCAGATTGAAGGCACTGGAATCAGCAGTCACTTGAAAGCCCTGAGTGACAAACAGTCACTGCCACTAAGAATTGTGTGTCAGCCAGCTGGACTTCCTGACAAGGTAGTTAAAAGCCCTTTTACAAGTACATCCTTACATTGTTGAATATAAAGTCCACTCGTGCACTTTAAAAAATTAAATGTGTGTTTTATTTCAGATGACTATAGAAATGTACCCTAGTGATCAGGTGGCCGATCTACGTGCAGAAGTCACCCATTGGTACGAAAATTTGCAGAAGGAGCAGATAAATCAACAAGCACAGCTTCAGGAGTTTGGCCAAAGCAGCCGCAAAGGGGATTTCCCTGGTAAGCTATAGTACTCATACCTGTATTTTTTGCCCTTATAAGGGTTCATCCATTTAGATCTTAAAAGATTATGGTCTTTTTCTTCCCCAGGTATCCTAAATAAGTAAGCATTATGATTTATTTTCTTCTAGCTGTATTTATAGTTAGTATCACCCTCACTTCTAATTAATAGCATTGTTTAAGTGCTACCATTTATTTGAAATAGCAAAGAAAACATAGATCTACCAAAGGTCCTTAGATCTAGCCAAGCTCCAAGTTCCAATAGACTAGCCCCAACATGATTTTTCTTCTTATTGCTGTTTTAATTAATTATGTTCTTTTCTGTAATTTGGAGACTGTTACAGAGAACCTTTTTCTGTGTTCTGTGAAATTCATACATTTCTGGCTCTGCCATTGATTCAGAATTTGAAGTCATAATTCAAATTCATAATTTATACTTTATGTATATGTATTCCAGTCAGGTATAAGATTTTCCTTACTCCTGCAAACTGCTTTTTAATTTATGATCATCCTGTAGCAAAAATGATCATTCATCCTCTTTTGATGCTCTTAATTTGGAATGTCACCTTGCTTCTGAGATGGTCATTGCTCACTTACAGTGTGATGAATATGCATCCTGTTGTTGTTCCCTTTCCATGTGTATTTTTGAGAGAATGAAAATTTTGCTTTATCCTTTAAGAGGAAGACATTTTCTAAATCCTACTGATGCTATATATGATAGCATTCTTATCGATTGCTGCTGTTCAAAATATTATTGCTTTCTGAATTATCTTCTCGTCAGTGTTTTCTTGTTTTATTATGAGCAAGAGCATATAATGCATATTACCTCAACAAATTCTGTCCATGAACACCTTTTTCCAACAACACTGACCACTAGTATAAGTGTAAACATGAATCTGACTTTATTTCCATAGTTTAACAACTTTTAAAAAAAAATGTTTTAGTGAGACACAGCAAACCAGACTCAACTTTAGCCATCTTAATTACCTTCTTTGTGAAATCCTTTTCCAGCCACTCATCACAAGCAGTTTTAGTGAAGAAGCTGTCTTGTTTTCACCAAGTATAGCCACATAGCAAAAAATTTTTATTTGTGTTTTAGCTGGGATTTTAGAAAGACATGATTCAGAGAATTCAGAATTGCAGTCCCACAGCAGCTGCACTTCAGTCATGTTACACATACTCCTCATCCCCTGCACCAGTAAGTAAGGGATCTGCCATTAAAAAAAAAAGAAAATACTAGGGTATAGTAAATATAAAATAAACTCTAGTTTTCATAAGGAAATTGCATATTGCATTAAATTTTTGCCTCATTTTAATTGCAGCTGAAGGGTGTACCATTAAAAATAAGTCTTAGAACTTTCATTAGAAAATGAAGCTATGATTGCAGAAGTGTATTGAAATAATGTTTTTATCCTAGGTGGCCTCATGGGACCTGTGAGAATGATTTCATCTGGGCATGAACTGACAACTGATTATGATGAAAAGACACTTCACGAATTGGGTTTTAAGGATATGCAGGTATTACCAGCATGTAGATAGCAGTCACTGAAAAAAATTGCTTGATATGTTGCTTTTGTCTTGTGCAGCTGATACATGTAGTGCTAGTGGAAAGTATATTTTTCTTTGGAAGCATTCTGCAGTTTTCTGAAATGAGCTGTTTCACACTATCCAATATGCATCTCCTGTAAGCTCAAACTAATACTGTCAGTCCTTGCTTCTGTTGTCAGTCTTTAAAATAATTAATTTTAGAAACCTAATTCTAGTTATGGTAGCAGATGTGAAAATTCAAGATGTGAAGGAAAATTTTCTTTTCTTTTTCATTCATCAAGGAAAACTAGAGGAAAACAAAATCAAGAATCAGCATTTTGTCTGAATTGTTGAACTCACATTATTTCCATGGTAGCAGTGACTAACTCTCTCCTTTCATGGGTTAAAGCTGAAGCATTTTTTAATGGTTATTTGTATTTTTTAATTTTGATTTGGAATTCCTGTTAGTGGTCTACTCATAAGTTTGCCGAAGTCTACAGTATGGAAAAGTCTAATGCAATTTGTGTAAGGGTGAATGACATGACTGTTTTAGGGAGGTGGGACTGTAACAAAGCTTAGCAGCAGATCATCATATATGTTTTTTCTATCTAAAGGAAAACAAAACTCCTACCATGCACCAGGAGGTTAGCACCATTCAGGGATCCGCTAACGTACTTCTAGAAAGATTATTGCTCTTATGTGTGCCATTGCTGGCTCTTAACAGTTGACTCTTACAGTTCCAAATGGGATGATCTGTTGGACTGTGTCTTTGTTCATTAGGTCCTTTTGATAAATGAGTTGGGTTAGTTCAAAAGCAAAACCAGATTTTAAAATACTTTTTTCTTGTTAACATAGATCATTTTACAAATTGACCTATGGTGCAGTCAGCTGAATTCTTATGTTTGCAGAACTTGAAGGAGCAGTAACATTCAGCTTGTATCAATATATAGAGGTGATAACTAGTCATCAGGAACAGTTTGTCTGAGAATGGCTTTCCACAGTGTGGTTACACCAGTATAACAAATGTCTGCTTTTCCAGCTGCACTGCTGTTTGTGTTGCTGCCCCCTCACTAGCATTCTTCCAGTCCTTTGAGCCAATTTATCTCATTTTTCCCCTGGATGAGTTTTTGTGCCATTTCATTAATGTACTGAGAAGTTAGACCACTATTAGAGCCTCCCCAGCCTTAATGGCAAATAAGGGATGATGGACAAGGAAACAGGACTGTCTACTGCAAAAAAGCAACAGCAAACAGTGTACACAGCTGCACCATGAATGGCTTAAGTGAAAGCCACACCCAGCTTTAATTATGGCAGTTGCTCAAAATGCTGCTCAGGAAAGATTTGACAACAAAGATAATGATTTATCTGTAAGTTCTTAATTCTGATACTGTTGAAAACATTCCATGGTTTTAGCATATCCATTTTTAAAGTAGTCTCTCTCCTCTTTGTTATTTCTCTCTATTTCTAGATGGTGTTTGTATCCCTGGGCGCACCAAGGAGAGAACGTAAAGGTGAAGGTGTTCAGCTTCCAGCATCTTGCCTACCTCCTCCTCAGAAGGACAACATTCCAATGCTTTTACTCCTGCAAGAACCTCATCTTACCACCCTTTTTGATTTGTTAGAGATGCTTGCCTCTTTTAAGCCTCCTTCTGGAGAAGTGGCCATGGAAGATAGTGAGGTAATTTAGAGTAATTTTCTTAAAATAATTACATTTAAGTCTTATTTAATTGGATCTATTTTTCCTGTGTAGCCTACTTCTTGTGTACTCTGTCCAATTGGTGGATATGTTTATTGCCTGTATAGTCACATTTCATGTATGGTATAATCATTATCATGATTTTTCTGATTTTCTTACAAATATTGTTCTCATATATTTAAAATGTTTTAAATATTGTAGAAGCTATTAAAAAAGTAATTCTTAAAAAAGAATATTGATTGTTTAAATAGATGTGGTGACTAAATGGGAATTAACTTGAAGAAAGTTCTGCGAAGGTTTTATTGCAAAAACTCAAGTTTTATGTCTTCTATGTCATCATTAGCATGTGGGAAATTAAATAACTACTAGTATATTCAAAACAGTAGTTTGTTTTATTTGCGCTCAAATATTTCAAAATGTGTGATAATGGAACTTAGTTTCTTGCAGGTTCAGTGAGACTTCATGTTCTGTTTATGGATTTACATTAGATAAAAACAGTTTATTAATTAGGAATAAATACATTTTTTTACTTTGAAATCTTATTTTCACAATGAAATTCACAATAAGAAAGGTTGTTCTATGGTTTGTCAGAGTGCAAGGTGTGAAGAACTCCATCTCCATGCAGAAAACTTATCCAGACGTGTCTGGGAACTGTTAATGCTCCTGCCAACGTGCCCTAATATGTTGCAGGCATTCCAGAATATTTCAGATGAGCAGGTAAACAAAGAATGCTTGTTTTATGTGTTTATTATATGTGGTTGGTTTAGTGTCTGGTGTTTTAGTTGAAATTTACCCAAAGAGGGATGCCAAATAGTAAGTATGCTGACACAGGTAAACCTAACAAACCTAGTAATTCTTATAAAATTAAACTATACAGAGATGTCAGTTTAGTTCCCCGAAGTTTATTTTTGTGATTTAAAAAAAAAATAATATTTAATAAATGAAAAGAATAGTCCATACTAATTATCGCAATCTTTTGATTTGAATTGCATCAGTTTCTTCATAAGCAGCCCTTCTTTAACATTATGACTGTTGTGATAGCAATCCTTTTGTACTCTTCTATAATTTCAAAACATAGGTATTTACTTAGTCATTTTTTCCCTATTAATGTAATTTTTGCCTTTTTAAAAAGTTGTTGAAACTACATATTACAGTTCTTAGATATTATGGTCTTTATGGTGGAAATTATAATGTAGAGTATAACATTTGGCTTCCTCTACTTTAAAATTGTGCATACAGCTTATGATAATGTTGGCGGTTTACTCAAATTTCATCACTCAATTCACATTATTCAAATTTTTTTTAATCATATATAGAAATATGCCTGAAAATGTCTAACTTCAAGTAATAGATGAAAATAAAAACCAAATAATTTGTCCATGACACTTGAAAAATTCTCTCCTTGTGTTTTTTGATAGATCAGGATTGCGTGTAATTGTGTTAATTGCTTTCTGTCTTTTTTATTTTTTAAGAGTAATGATGGCTTTAGCTGGAAGGATCTTCTGCGAATAAAAAGTGCCCATAAACTTTTGTATGCCCTGGAAATTATTGAAGCTTTAGGAAAGCCCAACAGGAGAATAAGACGTGAATCTACGGTAATAGAGTTTTTGCACAGAATATATGTTTTTCTCTCTGAACTAAAGTGTATATTGATGAGTTATTTTATAGTATTTTAATTCTTTAACTGTTTTTACGATAAATTGTTCTTGTTTATCTTTAGGGAAGTTATAGTGATCTCTACCCAGATTCAGATGATTCCAGTGAAGATCAAATAGAAAATAGTAAAAACACATGGAGCTGCAAGGTTTGAATTTCCTACAGTATTCTGTGGTACCTAATATAGATTTTCAAAAAGGGTATAAAATGAAAACAGTTTAAAACATTTTCTATGTTAAAGGTTTTGATCTCAAATTTAGGTATAATGTTTTAAAGTTTTCTTTGTTATTAGACCTGTAATTTTATCATAGTTGTGTACAGGTATTTCTTTTGATTTCCATAAAATATGCAGCTGAATAGTTTATAAGTTTGAGGGGTTTTTTAAATTTATTTATAAAAGTTAGCTTTGTATCTAAATGAACTTAGTGATGTGTTTGTATTTGCTTTTTCTCATATTGGTTCCATAATATACTTACAGTTTGTTGCTGCTGGAGGGCTCCAACAGTTACTAGAAATTTTCAATTCTGGAATCTTAGAGCCTAAAGAACAGGAGTCATGGACTGTGGTAAGTGTTTATTCACCCTTTTTCTCCAGAATAACATAGTTGTCATTTGTAGAGACTTCATTACTTTCAAACTTTGCTGTAGTTACGTTTCTGTAGTAAGCAAAATAAATTAATTCTATAATTGAAACCACCAGAGTCTGTGCAATAGCATCTTTTTATTTATTATTTATTTCCTGGAATATTATATTTTCTTTTAAAAAAAATCTTCAGGCTCCTGCTTTTTTTCTATTATAAAACTGCTCTTTGTATTTTTCTATATATTTCTTTGTCTAGTTTTAGTCAAAAGCCTAGTTTGTAGAGCACAAATTGTAGATCATGGGAATATGTGGGGGGGGGGGGGAACAATCTGGGTTACATTTTTAGGAATGATTGCAACTGCATTGCATATTGCAATTTTTTTTTAAAGTCAAAATTTTCCAAACAAGGAGGAGGTACTTTATTTTCGCCTTTTTTCTGCTTGTTCTAGGGAAGATTGTTATTTGGAGGCTTTTATTATAGTCTGGTTTTAAACAACAGTAATCTGTTAATTTTCTTCCCCTCTTAAGAGGCCAAGAAATATCATTTTCCCTTGTTAACATTGAGGCAGAAGTTGTAGCACACAGTGGCTATAGTGTTAATAAAGCCATTTTTCAATAGTGAACATTACTAGTAGTTGTTCTTATATAATGTCTTTTTTTTCATGATTATTCTATTATTAGTTTGAGCTGAACTCACATCATAATGAAACCTTTTTTAATTAGAATTAATTTTTCTCATTTTCTTTTTATTATTATGACATTTAATTAGAAAAACCTTATTGAAATATCCCATGCTCTGATCATATGTACATAAAAAGAAGTAAATGAACAAGCATACACATTTATGTGTAAAACTGATGATGCTTACTGAAATATTAAAAAGACGACAGGTAGTCTTTCTATTAAAGTTTGATAGTTTTTAACTGATTTTCATGTATTTGTTCTAAAATTATTTCAATATTTGCAACAAGTTGTCCTTCTCTCCATTCAGTATATAAGCAAAAGTTTGCATGATTGCTTTTATTGGCCTGTCCAGAAAGTACGTGCAACGCTGTGAAAATAATAACAGATGCTGCAACTAAGTGCCTTAGCAGACAGTCCTGACTTGTGCATGTATAGGTGCCGGGTAGCTGACATCTTGCTGTTACGTGGTGCTCTATTTTTATTATTTTTACTCTCATGATGCATCTTCTGTTGGTGGAGCTGAGTAGGTGCTACGCTTGGCCATAGCCCCACAGCTGAAAGCCATGAAATCTGATCTCAGGAGTTACTAAATGTCTCAGTGGTTTTCATCTCACAAGGGATGTTAAAATACAAAATGTTTTCTTAAAGTAGTATCTATTGTCTCTGCATGGTTAAATATATTCAAATTGAAGCACTTCTGTATACCGTACTTTATATCCTGTGCTGTAGTTGAATACAATGCAGGAAAAGCTCCTACCTCCTGTACCATTTCCTCTGTTATATAGAATATTCTGTTATATAGAATGCCATGAGTGCACCTGTTAATAGGACTAGATTATGAAAATATTTTCATTGTAAGAAGTAACTTTTTTTTAATACCCTTTCTCTTTAATGTCTATTCTGGTCAGGTTTTGCCAGTTAGTTCTAGCTGTTTATACCTTACTTAAGCTTTTCATTTCAAATTCTGTAATAGGCATTAGGACTATTTGTAAAACAAATCCCTGAAACAATAAAATTTCATTTTCTTCTTGTTCACAGTGGCAGCTGGACTGTCTTGCTTGCTTGCTCAAGCTGATATGCCAGTTTGCAGTTGATCCTTCAGACCTGGATTTAGCTTACCATGATGTTTTTGCCTGGTCGGGTGTAGCGGAGAGTCACAGAAAAAGAACGTGGCCTGGCAAATCAAGGAAGACAGCAAGTGACCACGCAAAGGGCCTTCATATACCTCGTTTAACAGAGGTAAGAGATAAACAGTGTATCCGTTCCATGAACTTTAGGAAAATTACTCCTTTGTTGTGTGAAGCCTTTATTTTTGTAATAATGTAGTGGAAAAGTTACTAATATTAATCTATATCCTACATGTTCTTCTCCTCTAAAACGTATTTTCATTGCTTTAAACCTGGCAGTTTTAAAAGCTGGAATAAAAATGGGTTTTGGTGATTGGCAAGCATGTGCATTGTGAGTTTCAGAATTCCAGTGCTTTAACCCTATATCTTAGATTTTGTTTCCCAAATTAATTACTCCTTTTCTTTATCGTAAGTTGTTATAGGGGCTCACTAAACCACTTTAGATTCCTTTAGTAAGCACTAAAATAACTTACTCTACTAGGGATATCTGAGTGAGTGTATGGTAAACTTACCTGAACTTGTAAACCTTCCTACCAGATTCCCGCATGCTAATGTCCTAATGTAGACCAAGTAAATGTAGGATTTTGGCATCAGAGATACAAATTGGTTGCTTTTGGGCACAGGACCAGCTGTGATTGCCAGATAGTGTAGATCTGAGCTGTGAGATGGAGCCAGACTTCCCATTTGTCATTGTTATACAATGAAAGACCTTAAGTGTGCTTTAAGTATTAGGTATTTTTAACAAAACATCCTTAAGTTGCCAAAGCTACTGTGGTACAGGGAAATTGTCAAATGTATTAAATTTTTCAATGTTGGCTGTGTGTAAATGCTGCTACCAGTCTCTATAAATGGTTTTAAATTTTTAATTGTCACTAATGAATATTTTTTATTGCAGTGGCTTTGCTATCTAAATATTTTAAAAGACCTTCTTCAACCTTTTATTTGAAAATTCTGTGTAGCCTGTTAGGTTCTCTAACAATGAGTAATTAAAGTGAATGCATAGTCAATAAAATGTGTTGATCACAGAGAGAGGCAAAATTGACGTATCCAGCCTCATCCTCAACCCTCTCTCCTCAAGCCTAAGATTTTTAAAAAGAAATGAACAGTCTGTGCTTTTACTAGTGATACTGTGTTTTGACCAAAAAGATTAAATAAATGGTTGATTTTTCTACTCAGTTAAAATGTCTTTCATAAAGAAATAAAATGAAATTTTTGCATCTAGACTTAGTCAATGAAACACAGGATTTTAGATCTGCTTTAATAAATAAGTTTTAACTATGGAGATGCGATGATTTGTCATTTGCTCTTCTTCCCTCTACACAGGTGGGTTTGTTTTAGATTCACACAGTGTGTATATTTTAAAAACAGATCAAAAAGCTTGTTGTTATATTAACTGTGTTTTTTTTTTCTTTTGACTTCAATTTTTAAAGGTGTTTCTTGTACTTGTCCAGGGAACCAGTTTGATTCAGCGACTTATGTCAGTTGCTTATACATATGACAACTTGGCACCTAGGTACAATATCTTTTGTATTTTTATAATAAAGCTAATCAAGTGTGCACATTTTCATCTCTGCTTTAAATAAAGTAAATAGCTCTTTCAGTTGTAGTCCCCATTAAATTTCTGGTACAGTTGTTACACTTGCTTTTCTTAGTCACCCCTCTTAGTCACGTTAGAGAAGAGAGTTGCAAGAACTCTCAGTGATCATCAGTGATAGAAAAACTACACAAATTGTCAGAAATGCTTTGGTTTGTTTTTTTTAAAGAGTGAAGTAATTAAGCATCATAGAATCCCTTGTTATTTAACCAGTTGTTCTCTAGGGTGTAAGACATGGAGCAACAAAACATATATGGTATGCCCTCATAAATTTTCATGCCAGAATTATTTCTTTGTTCTCTCTGTAGCAATTGGCATTCTTGATTTCAAGGCAAGATAAAGGAGAAATTAAAAGAAATTAACTTTTAAGCTGATTATTCATCTGCCAGTTTTGACTCGCTTTTCCCATCCTAATAAATTAGCTTATTGCTGTTGAAATTACCCTTATTGTTTCAGTGAGTGTGCATGTACTAAAGGGAAAATTTTACCTTCAGAACTAGACTATTAGAGATTTTTGTACTTTTTGCCTATTGTCCTGAGAAAAGCAGTTCTGTGTAAAACTGCATCATGACAGAGTCGGACTGATGGTGGGGAGGATGGATTTTTTTGCTACATTTGGTGTTGTAGAATTACTTGATTCCAAGTAATGGATACTGTGTTTTACCCTGTTTTTAAAAGACTGTTAAGGACATTGGGAGCATTTCCAGTCAAGTCTGCAAGCATGCCTAACTTTAACCTCTAGTTGAGTTGCAGGAATAATTTTAAATATATACAGTATGGTTTTAGTTTCATAACATTTTATTGCAATTTATAAAAGTGTACGTAAATAAATACAAACATTTGAAATTTGTCTAAAGTTTGGAAACGTTTGTTCGAAGTGCAGTTCCGTGAAGAATACTAGCTTTCTTCTCTATGGGTCAGTTCTCACTTCTGTTTTACATCTCTTTTTTGGATAAAATAGAAGCGGTTGTGATTATTTTTTCTTGAATTTTTATCTTATAGTCAGTAAAGTTTGAAGATTTTCAAGATTTTATTTTTTGCTAATTTTGAATACTGCAAGAAATTAATTCTTTTAAGATGAAAATTTTAGTTTCTTAGTGGATGCTTAGGAGTAACTGTGCTCTTACTTATGTGTATTTATATTTCTAAATGATAATCTGTTACGTTCTGTGATAAAGTTCAAATGGCTTTATCTTCTTCCTGTTAGGGTGTTGAAAGCTCAGTCTGATCACAGATCAAGACATGAAGGTTAGTGCTGCAAAATAGCTATATGTTATAAACTAATAGTAATGAAAGCATGCTAAAGATAACAAATTACATGTTTGTTTTATCCCAGCATTAGAATGCTATAAAATTGTGTTCCTTGGTAGCGTTATGGCTGTTATAACCCAGGTGGGAATATAGAGATGTGCTCTCCTTTGCTGGAAATTGTTTTATATGAATTGAAATTTTGTACTGTAGCTATGCTTTCATCTCCAGAAGAAGTGGTTTTGGTAGGAAAACCAGCTGTATTCTTATCTAGGTTTATAAATTGGCTTCAGTTTTACCACTTTCTTCTGCCCTGGAAATGTTAATGTCTATGAACTCAAATTCTCAGTAAATGCTTTGTATCACCTACTAAAGTGTTACTTTCAACTGCTGAGAAGAAAGGAACAGATACATTAGTGAGTCCAGGAAAAGTTAAGACATGATGCAAGCCATTAGCAAAGGACCAGCTCACTGTTAAGAAGTAGAGATGCAGGAAAGGATTGTGCCCCAGAGTGGTAATACTTCTAGACCCACAGAATGGTATGGGGTTGGAAGGGACCTCTGGAGATCATCTAGTCCAACCGCCCTGCCAGAGCAGGTCCACCTAGAGCAGGTTGCACAGGAACGTGTCCAGGCAGGTTTTAAATGTCTCCAGGGAAAGAGACTCCACCACCTCTCTGGGCAGCCTGGTTCCAGTGCTCTGCCACTCTCAAATTAAGGAAGTCCCTCCACATGTTTAGGTGTAACTTCTTAACATTCAAGTTTGTGCGCATTTCCTCTTGAAAATAAGAAGTTCCACTTAAACATGAGGAGGAACTTCTTTACTTTGAGGAGAGTACTTAGAGGACTCTAATTTAATTGTCAGCAATAGTACAATGGTCAGTATTTGGTAACCATATTAGTAAAATTCTCAGTTTAGGTAGTTTCTTTGGTACCAGTAAGTATTGAGTCTTGTACGTTAATATGAGTGAATAAATGTCATATATGCTAAAACTGTGCAACTCTTCCACCTAAAAAGCCTGTTCTCTTAGTTATAACGTGATTTACTTTCTTTCAGTCACTCATTATTCAATGTGGCTCTTGGTGAGCTGGGCTCACTGCTGTTCCTTGGTGAAATCCAGTCTGGCGGACAGTGATCATTTGCAAGAGTGGCTGAAGAAACTTACCCTTCTTATTCCAGAGGTATGTTAAAGGAGAAGTTACTGTATCACTAATTAGTGCATAATATGGAACAAGATTAATTTTTGGTTTCAAGCTACCATTAAATTGAAAACATGTCGTTTCCTGCTAAGATTATGCAGGATCTGATTCATGTTACTTGCAGTCCTGTTTAAGAAGTAATGAGTTGTAGTTAGAATACTGTGTAACATGGCATATTTGTAGTTGATTGCAAACCAGTTCATAAACTCTCATCTTTGTTCTTGGTTTCTGTTTCAATTTTTTTCAATTTTTTCATTGTAATTTGTTGAAATTTCTGGGTAATGTCCTCTAACGTGGGTTAGTCTACATATACTTCCTCCATTACGATTTTTTAGCTGTACTTTTTATCACAGAATGAGTTGAATGAGAGTTGATGTAAAAATGTTTGTCATTACCAAATCTTTGCCTAGCTTTAAGTTATTTTTTCTGATGTAAAGTCTGTCTGACTTGAAAATTGCATAAAGATATGCATGGTAGAAAAATTTGGTATTTACTAGTGATTGCTTAAAGGTGCAATATGGACATAGTGTAATAATTATTACCTCTGGCTTTATTACTCAAGCACAGAAAAAGCTTACCTGCTGACTCCATTTAAAATCCCTGCAAAAGAAAGAGTGCAAACTTCCAAAGCTGGATTAGAGATAGTCTGTGGGTATTTTTCTTAAGAAAAGTATAAAAGGAAGAAGAAAATAATTCTTTTAGTGAAATTAAACAAATTAACCATACAGTTAAGATTGAGTAAGTGTAAGTTCCAGCATCACACAAGCATACACAGCATAAGTTCCCTGATTTGCCCAAATGTGATATTTTCTACTTAGTGATATCTCTGTTTTACTGGCTGTAATCTTTACTGTAGAAAATACGTAAGTCAAGAAACAAGGGGCACAGACGAATTAGCTTTTTTTGTTAGAACAGTCTCTTTTACATTTTCTGTAAGTAATGTAAATGTTTGTTATTTGGAATATGTGCTTTTAGAAAGACATTCTGCCTTGATAACCTGATAGGTATTGTGAGAAGAACTTAACTATATACATATGAAACAAAAGTCAACAAAAGAAAAAATAGTGTAATAATAATGTGTAATCATATACTTTTATTTTTCTTAGACTGCTGTTCGCCATGAGTCTTGCAACGGTTTATACAAGTTATCTCTCTCTGGTTTGGATGGGGGAGACTCAATTAATCGATCCTTTCTGCTATTGGCTGCATCAACTTTACTAAAATTTCTCCCTGATGCTCAAGCTCTGAAACCGATCCGGGTAAGAATACAAGAAATCACAAGACTTTATCAAAGATGTATTGAAACTTACTTTTGTTAATATAAAAATGAAAAATAACAGCACATATTATCACTATGTCTGACATACTGCCTCTGATATGAGATAATAATACTTTAGATGCTTCCAGAAATGTCACAAAAGTACTTGAAGCTGTGATGCTACAGTAATTTAGAGCTTGCCTGTGCTTGGAGAAATGCAGAATAGCATTTAGGAAGTGCACTTCTGGAATTTTAGTGTCCACATAACACTCTATTAGGGAATAACAGTTTTCTTTTAAATATATATTTCAGTTTCCCTTTTAAATATAGGTAAGCCCATAAATAAATCAGTACATTGTTTTACATGTCATAGGTGCCCTCTGTTGTTGTGGCTGAATGTTAGTGTTCCCCGGTCATTTGCTGCTGGTTTTCTGTTGGAGAATACCCAAACCACAACAGAGTATTATTGTCCTCAGAAGCTCTGCTAAATAGAAGAGATGCTGTGGGTGCTGTCAAAGCTACTTCAGGAGGAGTTCTTACTGTTAACGTATGCACGTTAATAGAGACGGTTTGAACTAACCTGGATGATTTAGCCTGAAGTCAGTTAGGGGTTGTGGACCTGGCAATGCCTATCAGGGAAGGCTGTGCTGCCTCCAGCTGATGTAGTTAGATCTAAATAAGAGCACCGTTATGGAGCTGTATGGCGGTGAAGTGTAAACCTGGATCTTGGGTCTTTCAAGCAGTTATTTTGTGATCCTCCGTGGCATTTGATTTCAGGTTAGAGTGGTTCTTTCAGTTAAAGTCTGCTTTCATTTTAAACTACGTTGATATTGTAAAAAAAAAAAAAAAAAGACAAAAGTTAAAATAATCTACTGAAGATTTTGCATGATTTGACTCATTTTCAGAAAAGTTAGAATTTGAATTTTACTAACTGATGTTGAATTCACCCAAAGTTTCTTGTGTTTTGTCTAGCTTAATATTGAACATTTTGCAATTTGCACTGGTTAGGATGAAGTCAATACTATTTAAAATATTTTTTAAGTATCTGGCAGACCATCCTGTTAATCTTTCAAGAAAATTAATAAATATTTCAGAAGAAAAATAGAACGTGCACTGTTAACCATTGTAAAATACATTGTTCCTATATTTGGCTTATCTTAAATAGGGACTTGTAGAAGGCAATATTTTTGTAACAGCTACTGGGTTTACTACATTGTTTAATACACAGGGATTTTGTCTGAGGTATTTCAGAACAAAAGCAATTTCTTTTCACAGATAGAGGATTATGAAGAAGAAACAGTGCTGCGACCAGGTTGTAAGGAATATTTTTGGCTGCTGTGCAAACTGATTGATAACATACATGTCAAGGATGCAAGTCAGGTAGGTTTTGCTTTTCTTTCATGTGAATGTTTGCTTTTTTAAATTTGGGGATTCAGGCTACTCATACTTCAGCGTGAGATATTTTTACTAAAGATACAGTGAACTGCTGTGAACAGTTCTTGGAACTTTCCTATCTCCCAGCCTTCTTTACTCTCTGATGTGTATTTGGTAGCTCTTGGCCAAACAAAGCTTCAGATACTAAACCTGTAGAGTCAAGAAAGGGGAATGGGTATAATACACAGGGGGTGAACTTAGGTGAAGGTAACACATTGGGAATACCGTAATTATCTGAGAGATTCACTCTTGATAATTTCAATGTGGTCTAAGGAGAAGGTAATCAAGTATTTGACTAAAGCTGAAAGAGCAAAAAATTTTAATTAACAGCCACTTAGCAGAGGTTAGAAAACCTTTTCACAATTTAACATCTCTAAACATTTTAAGCTTCCTTTTGGGCAAACTCTGCAACTGCTTGTGCTGGCTGGTGGCCCTGCATAAATCTCTCCAGTTTATTCTCAGTCTTGTGGCAGGAGTGTAGGAAGAAAAGACAAAGCTTTAATCCTAGTTTCTCAAGAATGGAAAACTCTTATCCTCTCCTAACTCCGCGTGTTCCTGGTAGAGGCAAAAATTTTGGTTCCTCCTGTCATTCCTCTGCTCAGTTTCCTTCCATCTCTGTTTTATTAATTTAGTCTTTTTAGCTGGGCTGCAGTTCTGCCTGCTTCTGTGTGTTGCTCAAGCGAGTAATGATAATGGGACTTTTGAACCTTCTGATGGCAAATTGTGTGTTCTTGTGAGAAATAACAAACACTTTAAAATAGTACTATTATATTTATTTCTCTATGGTAGATATATTATGTTTGTGGGATCTGGAATTGAGAGAATAAATGTTACTTCATTTGAGTGGTACAGCATTGATTTTAGAGAACAGTTATATCACATTTCCAAAAATGTATTAAAATATTATTGCAAGCATGTTTGAAAGATGAGTTTTAATTAGCCCTGGTTTTCTGTGTGCAGTAACAAAATTTCATCCAAAAGCATAACCATAGTTAGACTAGGTTTATAAATTGTACTTTATAAACAGACTAGGCTTATAAATTGTAATTAATGAAGTACATAATTATTTTCTATTTATATCCCATTTTCTTTATTTTTAATCAGACCACACTGCTTGATTTAGATGCACTAGCAAGACATCTGGCTGACTGCATTCGGAGGTAAGATTTGCTAACAGTAATTTCACTTGTAAGTTGTATTATATTTATTGTTAGTGGGACAGAGTTTTAACCTTTCTTTATATATATGTCTATATATAGCAGAGAAATTCTTGACCATCAAGATGGTAACATAGAAGATGATGGACTTACAGGACTACTTCGTCTTGCAACAAGTGTTATTAAGCACAAACCACCCTTTAAATTTTCTCGTGAAGGCCAGGTAAGAAAAGGACACTGAAAGACTGTAAAGAGATCAAAATAGTGTCATCTTACACTACTTTCCTCGCTTCACTTTTTTTCTGCTATTTTGATCACAGAGCTCGATATATGACAGTATATCATATTTCTAGCCTTAGGATGATGGATAAAAACACAATTATCATTCTTTACTAAAAAGTAGCACATATTTTCCTTCCCTTCCTTCCCTTTCTAACTGTTTTTAATTTCAGGATAGAGTTCTTGCATCCTAGAAGCTTTACTTATTTTCATTTATTATCTTTAAATGTTTTTAGTATTGATCAGCATTAACTGTTTTAAAAATCATTAACAGCAGCTGCTTTTGACCATATCCTGGGATAGTTGTGACCTAAAAGCCTAAAGTTGTGACCTTAAGAGCTTAAAAGCTCTACATCTACGCAGAGGCAGACACCTATTGCAAGAATATTACATTCCACCTCTGCTTGTAAGTTGGGAGGCTGGCTAGGCAGGGGAAGCTGCTAAAAATTTCTACTTCATGGTTTGGGGCCATGTTGTCTAAAAAAAAAAATAATCAAAATTCAGGGTGTAAAAGCTGACTTACAGTGATGTTTTCAACTGGTGTAAAAGCTGTCTTAAACTGATGGTTTTTTTCTATAGACTGTACTGAGCTTATGACTAGACCGTTAGTGAGGTTTCACCAGGAAAATAATTCCCTGTATCCAATTGTGTTGCATATATCCTGTCTGTTACTCTGTCTTTTATCATAAAATGGCCCTGAAAGTAATTTTACAGTCCAAGGTTTTAACAGTGGCCTCATTGTGGACTACCTACCATAAAGTTATATCGCTGACAGCATTTTAAAAGACTAGTACTATGTTATTTTCCCAGAATAACTCTATTTTAAGTATGGAGAGCTTGCGGATTAAATTAGAGGAAGAATTCAATTCACAGAGTGCAGCGTGGAGAATGACATAGTAATTAAAATAGAAGAGATATGCGAAGATCAGATTTATGTAGGTTGGGTATATGAAAATTATAAGGAGAAAACAAAATGGAAGCTTGAGTAGAGAGAAGTGATACTATGCAGAATCCTAAAGTACGTTGCATACATGTAGTATATCACAGGGAGGCCAGAAATTTTATTTAAAAAATAGATGAATATGAATGGAGCAGTATCCACAACAAACTTCTCAAAAAGAGTTTAGCTTTGCTGAGAGTCAGGGACTTTATACATTTTCTGAGCCTAAGTCATGATGTACTGTGTACTGTTACTATTTTTTTTTTAATTCTGTACATTTTTAAATTTTTTTTTAATTAAGATCACCTATTAACTGCACATTATAAAGTGCATTAGTGAAGAATTTTGTCTTGTGTTCAACTTAATAGAACAGGATTGTGAAACCACATGCTTCCCCCTGAGCAAAGGTTGGTGAAAAAATATCCAGGAAGATACAGTGGCTAATACTGAAGATAGTTTAGACTTGTCCAGAGGATTCTGATGCTCTGCTGTGCCTTTTCTTCCCTACTGATACCTTCTCTTACTAAGTCAACAAAATTATTGTTCAGCAAATATTGTCAAACTTTAAAGGTCATGTTTTGTGGCAATAATGCATACTCGATCTACCTTCTTTGATGCCTTTTATAGATAATCACTACCTACCTTACTCTGGACTAAGTGGACAAAAATATGTTTTCAACATACACTAGCTAGCACATCTTTACTAGAAAAGTGTATCTTAAGGTCACTTTGATTGTAAAGAGATATATTTTTAACAAGATTTTGCGTTTAGCCTCTGAGCAAATTCGTCTATAAAGTTCGTTGTCTTCCCTGCTCCAACACATGAGAATTCAGTCAGCACAACTACAGGATTGGGAGTGTTAATCAGAAAAAGATAGATCTGGATTTTTGAAGTTACGGCTTTTCTGGGCTGGGACACTGTCGGGTGGCTGGTGTGTTGAAAAAGGCTGCAGCTGAAAACACAGCCTGGAACTTCACTTAGTAGATGCAGCTGATCTGCTGATGAGCTGTAATCACTGACACCTGGCAGGTATGGTCAGGCATGGACAGGAATCAGGCTGCTGCCCTACTCCTAATGAAGACTCCTAATCAAGAAAACAGCTATCTATTTATTTTTAATTTTATTCATATTTTTTCTCCAAAGCATGGAGAAATCTGGAAGAGCTTTGGCTATTCATATTGGGCAGAAGACCTCTCCATATTATTCAGCTATAAACATTAGACTCTGATTATAAGATTTTCTATTAAGACTATAGGAATTTCCCTGCTTGCTGGAACAAGGCTTTTAATGATGATTTTGCTGTGTAGTCTGCAGAAGGCCTTCTTTTGAAGTATTTAGAATTTAGTTAGATTTTACAGCAGAGTTTGGCCTTTCAACCTTAAAAGACTTCTTAACTGAATATACCTGAACGGGGAAATTCAGGAAGAATATTTTTTTAATTATAATCTAGAAATTGTAGAATGAAGTGTAGTAGCTGGATTGGTAGTCTGTGGTCTACAAGTGGAGGAAGAATTTAGTCCCTAAAAAAAATTCAAGAAGGTATCTTTGAGGAAAAAAACACATAAAAATTCTACAGAGGCAGAGGATTTATTGTCTCGTTACAGAGAGAACTGAAGTGATACACTACTAATATAATTTAATGATTAAATACAATTTGGTAAGGTTGCAGACAGCGTACAGAAGCAGCAAAGTGTAGGCTGTGGATCATGTCGTCAGACAGAAAGTATGCACATGAATTGCTGACTGTTTAAGGAAATTTATTGAAATATTGTTTTATAAATTCTGCTCAATTTCTTCTTTCATAGTCTCTCATTATACCACTTAAATGACTAATAAGTAATGTTTACTTTGTAGCTGAAAGGTGGAGGAAAGTCTTTTCTACCTTACTTTAAAGGTGCTGTGGTTGTGGAAGGGTATAACCACCTGTTCTTACAGACCTATATGGGTCTTTTTTGTTGTTGTCCTTTTAGTATTTTAATTTTGATTTCATTTTATTGAATTAAATTGCCTACATAGAAGGAAGGTACTGAAATTTAGACAGATTATTCTCAGTTATTTAGTTTATTCATTTGGGACACTAGATATAAATAAGAGTATGTATTATGTATTTGTCATTCAAAGGCAACCTGACCTGGTACAGCTGTGCTTTGTACCTTTTGTAGTTCAGTTAATACTCCAAATAAGAAACAATATGAATATACACATAGAGTACACATGGTAGGCAATTTAGTGCATGTTTTATGGTTAATTACTGATTTGTAAAACTCCGACTAGTAGAGTGATTAAGGTTACGTGCTTTCTTTCACTAGGAGAAACTAGTCTCAAAGTTACCAAAAATACATGTGTATGGCTTGACAAATTAAATTATCGATCATTAATCAAGTATAGTTTGTCATTCTTTTTCAGTGTATATGTTTTTCTTCAGGCTGTAATGTGGTTACAGTGCACTTTATGAAGTATAAAGAAAATTTTTGATATTTGTAATTCAGAACTTGTATACAAGTCAGAAGGTTCTGAAATGGTAGAGGTATAGAAAGTCTATAGAAGTTTCTAGAAGATTGTTAGTACATGACTGTCGTCTTTTAATGATGTGTTCATACTGCTAAACCTGCTGATTGAACTGTTTTACAGGAATTTCTGAGAGACATCTTCAATCTTCTGTTCTTGCTGCCAAGTTTGAAAGATAGACAACAGCCAAAATGCAAGTCACATTCTTCAAGGGCTGCTGCTTACGACTTGTTGGTAGAAATGGTAAAGGGGTCCGTGGAAAACTACAGGCTGCTCCACAACTGGGTTATGGCACAACATATGCAGTGTAAGAACCTTTATTCATGTATAGCTTTGGAGCATTTTGTGGAAAACTAGTCAATTTGCACTTCGTTTTGGTTTTGGTTTGAATTTCCAGATTTATAAAGTTCAGTAAAGAAAATGGAAGTGTACTCATAATATGGACTCCTATTCTGAAGACTGCATGTTCACTATGGGGATGGTTACCCACTATTGTGAATATTACTGCAATCAGAGAATTTCTATTTCCTCTTGAAATACATCAGAAGTGTCTGCATTTAATGACTTTCTAAAAATAATCACTTGTTAAGAATGCATAGGTAGGAACAGGGAAAGGAAAAGATGACGCAGAATATTTTTAGACTTAAACTGAATAGTCCCGCTTTCTAAAAGTAGTAGTGAAGTAAGACATTGTTGCCATTAACACTGCTCCTAAAATTCCACTTAGTAGCTCTACTACTGATCCACCATCACTGACAGTAGTGTCACAGAGAAGATAGAGGCATCTTTTGCTCACCTAGCAAACGAGTGGATTTAATGACATGTATAGTTTTCAGATCATCTGTTCTTGTATATCGGTTATTTATAGTATGTGTTCCTGTTAAATGACACTAACACATAGATAACATTGTTAGTGGGTATTTTACATGTTTCATTGGCTTGTGCTGGATTTTAGTTTCTGTTTAATATCTGTCCCTTTCTAACATAAAGAAACGTGGTATGTTTCTATGTAAACCAAAGCGTATAGGCCTCACTGAGGTACTGTAGATGTGTTGGCTATTAACAGCACTCTTGTGTTTTCAGAGCCTCCAATATCTTTGCAGTTGATCTTTAGTCTATAACCAGATGTCTTCATACAGTTCTAACACAATTTTGCTATGCCTTTTGGCTTTCATGCTTCCTGTGTTTTGGAAACTCAAGTCCTATGTATAAGATGTAAATTACCAACATTTGAAATTAGTTAATATTTTATCTTTGATTTGCATATTCTCATCATGCATTTTTAGCTTGACAGGTGTCCTTTCACTTGCCCAGTCCTGTAACCCAAGGACCTGTAATTTATTATAATCTATGGAATTGATTTAGTGCCTTACAGTTCAGGAAGCAAAAGAGAAATCTGATCATAATGATGTTTTGTGTTCTGCACTCATATGCCTGGGGCCTTCTAAAAAGTCTCCAAAGTCTCCTATATTCAAGGAGAATATTCTGAAGAATATGTTTTATGAAAATACTGGATATTTCTCTTTGCTGTGGGTACATCATCTGCTGCTGAGGTTGTCTGTATCTCTCCAGGTGCAATCATTCATTTTTACAGCTAGTATTTTTCTCACTCCAAAGTTGTCTGTGGCATTTACCACAGTTGTTACTTTATTCCAGATACTTTTCTCTGGTTTGGTTGTTCCTTCTTGAGTTCTCCAAAGCTGTCTGGTCTGTGCTCCTGCTCCATTTTCAGTGTACCTCAGTTTCATGAATGTTAATTTTATTATAAGTGGCAGAGTGCCATTGTCTCTTTCTGATGTGCAACTGACACAGGACTTCTGATACCCCATTTGTTTAAAGTCTTGTTACTCCATTGATGTGATCCAAAGACTCTTAAAACTGGATTTTTCCACTTGCTTATCTCTGAATCTTCTTAGTCTTTCAAAATCTCTTAGTCTTAGGTCTGTCTCTCCTTTCTTCTTAGGAGAAACATTAAGGAAAATATCCTGTCTTTGGTTTAATATTTTAGTTTTGTGGTTCAATGGAGAGATTTTTTGATCCTGCTGTTTGTACAGTTGTTGTCCTCTGGTCTCACCAGTTGCTGTCTCTGCTATTTTACCATTTTTTCTCACACTGATTGAAGCCAGCATGCTTTTAAGAAATGGCAGCAAAATAACATAAAATTTTCAAAAAGAAAACAGCTTATTAGGGGAAATCTAGTATATTTTCCTTGGGACAAAAAAAAAACCAACCCAAACTATTTTAGGGTTCTAATTAAAAATGCTGTTACTAAAACTTTACTCTGGCAGTCATATTAAATTGTACAACTGTATACTGTTCTTCAAACTTAAACTATGAGTAAACTAGTATGAGTAATATAAGGTAGTTGCAATAAGGTTTTAACTGCAGCAACATTTTTCTTTAAAAATTCCACTGATGTAGCTCCCTTCACTGATGGATGGAAGACGGGAATTATTGCTTGCTTTTTTCTGCTTCACAGATACATTGCTTTTTTAACTGAAGACATAGGAAAGGCTTTGTGCATTTTCAGCAAGTGATAGGTAGAAAAGGAATTGCTCAGTAGGTGCTGAGCAGCTGACTGTTCTTGCTTTTCTCAACAGGGAGGGCTTGCACTTAATGCACACTCTGATCTCGCTGAAGAGGGGATTTAGCTACCCACTGTTGTTCATAACACTGCTTCTTGCGGTGTTTTGGAGTTTTGCTTTCTTTAAAGACCAAGACTAATAAAAACATTTGGTTCAAAGGAAGGAAACAAGACCAGCTGCTTTGCTTTCCAGGAAGTTTAAGATAGTGTCTGATGATGTGTTTGACGCGGAAGCATGGTCCGAAGGTGGAATATAGAGAAATGCATAGTCATTTGAAGAGGAAGAATTTCAGTTTTATTTTGCTTAAAGTAGAATGTGAATATTGCAATTTGGTTACAAGTTTCCCTATCCCTTCCTTAGAAAAGGCTGTTTTCTATAATGACAGTGAGAAATAAAGAAGATAGACATAAATGATGCACAAATTTACCTTTCTAGATAAGAAGGAAAGCTTTTATTATCAAAATGAAGACAATTGCTTAAATATTCTAGGGTGGAGAAAGCAAGATCTTAATAAGAAATGCCTTTTCAAATTTCTGAAAACCCTTTGTCAGAAGAGGAAGATGCACCCAGTTGTTGTCAAAAAGTATAAAGGCGGCCTCTGATTTTGTTATTATTACAACTTGATGAGCTATAAGCACAGTGATAGATGCTGAGTCCTGGCATCAGAAAGGGTGAACTAAGATGTTGCAATTTAAGGATTTTGGTTAAAGGAGGGAATTTTGTATTCTTCTGTAAGGTTAATTACTTTCTTCAGGAGGTTAAACTTGGAGGAGAGCTTTGTTTCATTCAACTGGCCGATCAGCCCAATGTAACCAGGTAACATGAGGTCACACTACTGAGATTTGTTGAAACAGGAGAATTAAAACTCTTTCCTGCTCACTTGACGCTGCAGGGCTAATAGTTGTTTTGATGCTATGCCAAAATGAAGATTACAACAATTATTTGTTGTGTAATATCTTGTGGGTCTGGTCTCTGAAGATGTGAGAATGTGTTCAGAGGATGCCAAATGGTTTCCTGAATTTATAGCTGGTAGTATGAATTGAGAAGAATCCTTAATTAGCCTTTAATCTTTGACAAAATAATTAAGGATTTAAAATTTAAATCTTGAATGCACGTAGCTTTTGCGGGTTGTATAAATAAATAAATATAGATTACTTTTTTGCTTTTTTTCTATGTATCTGAGCATACATTCCAGCAGAGGTGCTGAATTATTTAAAGGACATTCTGCCTTTTTGGAGAATGATATCCTTGGAGATGAATAGCAAAGATGCGTTGCAAGTTCTTGTGTCAAACTTCTTGCCTACCAAGGAAGATAGGCTGGGATGAATTTCTTTGGACACTGGATTCGTTCCTCTGTAATTTAGTGCTTATGTCACGTAGGTGCCTCTGCAGGTCAAATGCTTAATTCCCCATTACATTCTCCTGCGTGGGATGCTAGGAGGAGAAGCCTGTCAGTGGCTAGAAGCAGTACTAATCACTTACAAATGGTTTGTCTAGTCTGGTTACCATCTTCTTGACTGGCAGATGAGGAGAACTTTCCCATTCTTCCGATTTCTTGGCAGCCATATCAGAACAAGGCTTATTAAGAAGAGTCTGTCAGACTTGCCTAACTTGTCTAGTGCCATGCTGTGTAAGAAATAGCTTGCTACATCTGGTAAGAAATACAGAGGAATAGAAAACAGGGAAAGAAAATGTCTTTTTAATCTGATTCTCCAGGCAATTCACTTCTTGCTTGGCCCTATTTTTCTTGTAGATTGCAGATTTATTTGGTACATATGGCTTTGAAGTGCAGTAAAAAACATTCCTTCTCTTCCTATGAAAACTATTCCCAAGTTTGTTCAAGCTTGTTTATAGCAAACCACTTTATTTCACTGCACTTGTGTCTTATCTCTGATAAGCACCTATCTATCTTTTGTACTGGTCAAAAAGATCTTTTGCTAGCCTGGCATTCGTTATAGTAGATGTCATTCTTAAACCAGCTTCTCTTCTGAAAAAAAGGTCTGGCTTCATTTGTGGTTATCTCTGACCAAATCAGTGTTTTCTTATGTGAAGGGAAGGCTCCCTGACTTGAGTCTCTAGTTGCAGAAGCTCTGCTTTGGTTTCTTTCACTGTGACATAGAGGTGCATAGGAATAGAGAGTAGAAATTATGAGTAATTTGTGCACTGGGGAAATGACTGTTGTGCATTTGGGAACTCAAAAGTGTTGTATGTTATCAGTTAAGTATGTTCTCAGTGGTTTAGACAGTGCAAGTGTTGTGAGAGAGTCTTGCATTATAAAAAAAACACGTATAAAAAACATAAGAGCCCATGTTTAGAATTTATGGGTGCTCTTAATGATGAAAACGTAGTGTAGTTTTACCAAACTTTAGTTTAAAGGTAGAGGCTGGAAGGCCATTACTATGTGTAATACTCCCACTAGAACAAATGTAAGGGATGACACTTGCCATGAATAACGCTTTGGAGAACACAGCAAACCAATTGTGGCCCACACTAGTGTGAGGTCTAGAAAGGCTCGTCATTGTATCAAGTGATTTTTCAGATGTACCTATGGTGTGTTTTCTTAAAGAGCATATGGTCTGGCTCATATCTGTAAATGTTGAATGCATAACAGGATGTATTTTATTAATGTACACATAAAGCTTTTAATTATATGTACGTCTTTTTAACTTACACTTTGAATTTATTTTTTTCTGCGTGTGTGACTGACTTTTTCCAGCTTCCCATGCACCTTACAAATGGGACTATTGGCCACATGATGATGTTCGTGCTGAATGTAGATTTGTGGGTCTAACTAATCTTGGAGCAACATGTTATTTGGCATCTACTATTCAGCAACTGTACATGATACCAGAAGCCAGACAAGCAATCTTCACTGCAAAGGTATGTTTGAGGGTCTTCTGTTCCTTGGGTGGACTTTGGTGGAAGTTTACATTTAGAATTTGTGCAAATGCTAATAAGGTATTGACTTACTTTTAAGACTTATTTCTTGAAAAAGTCTATTTCTGCAGGAGTTTGCTTTTTCCTCAGTTGGGTTGTTTTGATAGTGTCTAAAGTGAAGAGGTTTCTTTAAAAAATACATTTTTAATGCAGTATGTTCTTAAGGTGGCATTGCTATAAAACATATTCTCAAACTCATACTTCTGTTGTTATCAACTATATTTATTCAAGTTTGGTTTTACTGAAATGTTTGTTGTTTTTTAACTCCTAGTTTGTCATTTTGTTAGAATAAATGTCATTCTTCTTGAATGTTTATAAAGTCCCAAAGCATGTATCTCATGCTATCAGAAGTACTTATGTAAATTATTATGCATTGCTTAACTTCCAGAAATATTATAATAAAAGAGAAAGCTTCATTTTAGTCCCTGGCATCAACAGGACATATATAATGTGGGAAACACCCTAATTGGCAGTGACCTCATCATTTTTTGTTATCATTAACTTACTGATAGTTATCACTTCATTTAGAAATAGCCATTTATAAATAAAAGAGGGAAGCTGCTGATCAGTGCAAGAAATTCATTATATAGAGGGTTGATGAGAATTCCCACAACATCTATGAATTGAAAAAAAAAATTCCAAAATTCCAGTCTTTTGTAGTATATCCCCAAAAGCTCCTAGCTGCAGTAAATTCTTTGAAAATAGGGTTACTTTTTTACTTAAGTTTAATGTTGATGTGCCAAAAAATGAGTAGGTAGTGCTTTATATATAAGTGTAAAATAGTGTATTATGTGTTCTTATACAGAATCATTTTTCTTAATTGTCCATAATAAAGTGGGGGTTTTTTCACTTGAAAAGATGATTGCTTCATCTGCTTTTTAAGGGCTGTTTTGGCGAAGTTATAATCACAAAGATAAAGGCATCTTTTATTAATTTCTTTTAGTATTCAGAAGATATGAAACACAAGACCACTCTACTCGAACTCCAGAAAATGTTTACATACTTAATGGTAGGTGCAAAAAAGGGTATTTTATTAAGTATCCTCTTTTTGGAAAAAAAAAGAAAAAGGCAAGAAAAATGTAGTTACCATTCTATATGTAAATTCTTGGCAGCTTATGTCCATTGGGCCTAAGTTTTGTAAGTCTTAATAGTAAGTCTTTGTAAGTCTTAATAGTTTTACCTACTCTAAAGCTGTTACTCAGCAAATCAGTTGAGCAACCATTGGCATAATAGTTTCATTAAAAGGCAGTGTAAATCCTAATCTAAGATAGGGTTTAATATTGGGCACCAACTGTAATGAGCAAGCTCCAGCTCTCAAATGTTAGTGATTGACTGCTGTGTTCTTAAAAGAATTTAGAAAAAATAGTGTTTTGAGGAGTTTCTGCAGGCCTGACTGACGCTACTGCTGCATTGACCCTAGCCACAGACTTCCATCACCACCACACACCTGTTGGCTCTCCTGTTAGAATGGTTTGATTCTATATGAGCACCATGCCAAGATCCCAAGAAACACTCTGCCATGGGTGGCTGTCTGACACCATTGTCATTCATCCTGTCACATGGACCTTGATGTAAAGGATTCTGAGCTTGATTTTTTATTTAATCATGGAACAATTTGTTTGCTCCAGTCTCCCTGGTGATAAAATAAAATACGTAATTTTGGTACCTTTTTCTTGCTCGAATATTTTAAAGGTTAATCTGTTGAAATAAAGCATTAAAAAGCAACCAACAATTTCAAAAATCCAGAACCAAATGAAATTGATGCAGTTCACAGGTGTTCACTGTTGTTAAAATAGTGAAACATTTCTGCTACAATGAAAAAAGAAAACTGAGGAAAGCTGAGTGATTTTTTTCTTGGCACTGGCTTTAGTGAAAGAAATTCCTAACCATTTTGAAGACAAATAGAGGAAAGTAATTTAGGCATATCCTGCCAGGCCTGCCATGAAGCATATTTTAAAAAATCTAGGTATTTACATAAGCATAAAATAGTATAGGAATGTAAAATCATAAGAAGATTTACCATTGTTAAAATCTTGAAGAATATCTTGCCATGCATCCTTAAAAAAAAGCAGTATGTATAGCGTTGTTTACAAGAACACAGTTCTTTCTGCTGTACATAAGTTCTGCATTCCCAATGTGCAAGGGAGTGGAATGTATTCTAAACGGGGGGATGGATTCTAAAGAATTGCTTTATACTGCACATTCTTTTCTCTAACTGAACAGATGCAGTTGAGAATAGATTTTGTATAGTTTTATACTATAGAGAAATCTGAATGAGAATCAAGTGCTTGTCAAAATTTCAGTAAGTAATGTCCAGAAATGCATAAATAGAGGCTGATGTTCCTCATATTATATTTTGTATCTGAACAGCTTTGCAGAAACTGGATCGTTACATCTTCAGCCAAGTTCTAACTAACATCTAACCATCTAACTGGTTGGTTAGATGAAGGGAGAGCAGCAGATGTCATCTACCTTGACTTCAGCAAGGCTTTTGACACTATCTCCCATAACATCCTCATTAGAAAATTAAGGAAGTGTG
>JAOTQQ010000023.1:2504486-2553187 GCA_026546715.1 Gallinago undulata
GCAATCCTGCTTTGGCAGGGGAGTTGGACTAGGTGATCTCTAGAGGTCCCTTCCAACTCTGACAATTCCATGATTCTTTTAATTTTATTCAATAATTATTAAATATAATTTAATAATAATTATAAAATGTTTTAATAATATCATAATAATGATAATCAATTAGTTAAAAATCTGCTTTAGAATTCATTAGAAGCATTTAAGCACTTAAACAACTCTGCTGCCCAATAGGCATATAGAGATATTGTATGTAAAAGTATGTTCTTTTTAAAACAGACATTTATATCTGTATGTTCGACATATCTGTGTAACTTCAAAATATAAGGACTTGTGTTGATTTGTTTTACTTGACTTTTTTACCTCAAGGAAAGTGAATGTAAAGCATACAATCCAAGGCCTTTCTGTAAAACCTATACCATGGATAAGCAACCACTGAACACTGGAGAGCAGAAAGATATGACTGAGTTCTTCACTGACCTAATAACAAAAATAGAAGAAATGTCTCCAGAACTGGTGAGTTATTAAGAGGGAGCAAAAGGGAGCTTGAAAACGTGCAGATTTACTCAGATTACTTGACAGAATTTATTAATTCATTTGCAGAAAAATACAGTGAAAAGTTTGTTTGGAGGTGTTATCACAAACAATGTTGTTTCTTTGGTAAGTATTCTTTCCCTATCATCCTTTCAAGATTTTTTTTTTTAACTTCTCAAAAACAGTTATTTCATGGCTTTTTTCTTTCATTGCTGTGATTTAGGACTGTGAGCATGTAAGTCAGACTGCTGAAGAGTTCTATACAGTAAGATGCCAGGTGGCAGATATGAAGAATATTTATGTAAGTAATGCCAGGCTGAGATGTGTAGAACAGATCACAATTATAAAAGAGTGTAGTCAAGGATAAGAGACTGCAGCATGTGCTGTTGAATATTTTGGTGCTTTCTGTATCTGTACTCTAGTTTTGGTGTATTCCTAGGTTGATATTAATAGGCAATTTGGTCAAATCATTTCATCTTTTCAATGCAACATGTTTCATTTGGTGCCATTTAGAAATTACTAAAGACTGTGTGACAGTCAGTAATCACTTTCTCCTTTCTGTGTTTTAAAACTTCAGTGGCCGTATTTTATATGAGAGAACTGTAAATGTTAGAAGATTTGATATATACACGTACTATTGATTATTAAGATAATTTAAAATTTACACCAAAGGTAATTTTTAGGTTTTTGATTTTTTGAAACAACCTTAATCCCCTCACTTGGAATTTGAATTTAAAGCACTTGAATTCTTCAGGACAATGTGGAATATTGAGTACCATTTTTCTGAATTGGTTCTTTAATTTTTTGTTTGGGTTAGAAACTGCTTTTCCTGTCAAACTCTAAGTTCATGTGCCTGCTCTTTTTGCAAACTTTTTGATGTCTTTGACCACCTTTGATAACTTATGGAATTGTTAATTAAACGTACTGTAAGGTTGAAAAAGAGGGGTTTGTAAAGCAGGCCATGCAAGCATGAGATATAAATATCTAAGATAAACACAAGCTCCTTTTTTTTTATTTATTATACATAGGAATCTCTTGATGAAGTCACTATTAAAGATACTTTGGAAGGTGACAACATGTATACATGTTCTCATTGTGGGAAGAAAGTGCGGGCTGAAAAAAGGTATGATTAAGAAGAACTAAACATTCTTAATGTTTCTTTTTAGTAAATTTAGTAAATTACTAAATTACTATTTGAACTAGAGTAATAATAATCCCCCTGAATAATCCCCTAGGTGAAACAGTACTGTGGTTTGCTACTGTTTATGCCTGTGAGGATGTGGAAATGAGCACATAACTAAGAAACTAAATTTCCAAAACAAAGAATACAAGGCATCTGAGCAAAAGATCACCTCAACAGTAAAATGTTTGTGACATTTTTTAATGTAAATAAAAAGAAATTCATAGAAATTACACCTTTTGAAATCTTTAACTTTTCCCATTTTTAAAAGACAAAATTCTTTCAGAGTTTGTTCAACATTTCTGTTATTCATGATGCAGAATAGTTGCTTAGGTTTCATATATAATCCCAAAAGTCTTAATTAAAATTAGTGGGTTTTAAAATGTTTTCATATATTAAAAATATATTAATTAATATTAATATGAATATTAAATAATATATTCATATATTAAAATAACATTTTTATATTGTCATTGTATTGCAAATAACACGTTTCTTTATTAGAGATGAAAAACCTCATAGTTGGTTTTGTAGCTGTTATAAATAAATGACAGGGGTGAAAGCGTAGACTACTTTAAAACCATTATTATGAAGTTCATGAGATTTAGTACCAGATATGTTCTACGCTGATACTTGTCTGTTACAAGGTAGTAACTCTGTGTAATGAGGGGATTTGCATCATTAAATTTGTTCAGGACTCATTTTACAATACCATTTTAGAAAATTGTCATTTGTGCTGTATTTGATATTTCTTCCAAGGCACGACAATAGGCTGAACAGAATTGTTCAATAGGCTAAATCTAACCTTTCTGCTGCCAGTTAGACTGCCCTGCTCTAGGGCGTTATGATGGCTGAATTTTATATTTATGTGACTTAGCAACAGATTGCTAACTTTATGTTTGAAATAAACGCGTTGAAAATCTTTGTGAAAATACAATTCAACTCACTAAGCTTTCGTAAATCATGATTATTTTTAATCCTTCAGGGCATGTTTTAAGAAACTACCTCGTATTTTAAGCTTCAACACAATGAGATATACATTCAATATGGTAACCATGATGAAGGAGAAAGTCAATACACATTTTTCATTCCCTTTGCGTTTGGATATGACACCTTACACCGAAGATTTCCTCATGGGAAAAAGCGACAGAAAAGAAGGTATGCCTCATAAGATGAATTCAACAGTGTTTGTCTCTTTGATCTGCGTACTGCTCTGTATATATAGCATTTGCATGCAGGTAGTGATTTTCTTTTTGAGAAAACAAAATCAAGCATAAGTTTTAATCAACGTGTATTCCCAAAGTCACATAATTTATTTAATATGAGAAAACCAGCCAATTTGCGTTTCTTTTCATACACTGCTCATTTTGAATAATTCTTAAATTTGTTTTTAAAGTATGAGAGAAATTACCAATAGTTACATACAGTTTGTCACTGGCCTGTTCTGATTTTGCAGGGTAATGCTTGCGCCAGCAAAAGGCTGACTAACGGCCATCAAAAATAAGATATGCTAACTTGGAATAACTTAGTTATTAGTCCTGATCTCTTCAGTAGCGATGCTTTGCAAAAAGAGCTATAGCTGTTTCACGAGAGTTGGCATCTATGCTGCTTGTTCTGGGTGTGGAGTTTCTGGCTGTCTTCATTGTGGAGTTCTAAAAATTTAAGTGCAGCTACGAGAAAAGTGTAATATTGAAGTCCAGGTGTTTAGGAAATAACGGATTAAATATTGTATGAAATCTTTCAGGTTTTAAGGAAGATGGTGAATATTTGAAAGAAACAGAAAGTTATGAATATGATCTGATAGGCGTAACAGTTCATACAGGAACAGCAGATGGTGGACATTACTACAGTTTTATCAGAGATATCGTCAATCCTCACGCTTACAAAAACAACAAGTGGTGAGTGAAGCAAAACAAAAATTGATAATTCCTTATGTTTCAATAACTAAAACTTGTTGACTTTGTCAGATGCAGTTGCATAGGAGATATGTGCTATAGGTTCTCCTCAAAAGCACAAGATGTTGTATAGGTGTAAGTACATTAATTTATTAGCACACAAGTTTGTTTGTAGCTGTACTATTTGTGGAGTGCCTTGGACACAGGGGCAGCAGGAGGCTGCCCTGCTGGCCTCACGTTACAGCCAATGCTCGTTTCTTGACATCAATATCAATGACGATTTTATCTGTACAAATGAATAGTAAGATTTAATAGATTGTCCTTCAACAAATCTGGTTATTAGCTTTGACTGAGCATACAGCTACATTTATGGTTGTTATGATTTGTACCTTTTAATTTTGTCCATTTTCACTGAAACAACAATTTGAATTTTTATTTGCCTTAAACTCCTTGCATCCTGTGTGGCAGAAATGGTGTTACAATACCTGGGTTATCTAGATCTATTTTTACTATGCTTTTTGGTTTTACATTTCATGTTTTAATTTGTCTGTGTGATGATCTTTTCCTATTGGCCAGCTCCTCCTGGATGCATTTTATAGTGACAAACTGGAATATTTGATAACATTTATTTTTCTGTCCTTTTCAAAGATTAGAGAGACAGGATCTTCTTAGACATAAGTAATAGAAAGATTAATAAATGCAATGTAGTATTTCGTAGTATTTTCTTCTAAAAGTAATTTTATTTTTAAACCCATGTTATCCCACTTCTAATTTGGAAATTCATGCATACAATGGTAGTGAAGAGGGAGAAAAAGTTAGGGGATGTAGCCTGGGAAAGGGATGAGGCATGGGCATGGAAAATAAGGGAGGGTCTTGCTAAGTGACATAAGAAAGCAGGGAACTCTCTGTCCCCCAGTCATTTCTGGATGTATCTCGGGTTCTCGGCTGAGGCCATGGAATAGGAGACAAGATTTCCTCTAATCCTGTTCTCTGGAACAGCTAGCCGGAACATTTTTGAAATGGTTCCAACCAGTGGCCCAATCCCTGCTCCAAAGAGAACCCATAATAGTGTACCACTTTTCTCTGTCCCCTTCCAGTTTGAGTTCTATTATTACATGGAATGGTTCTCATTTTTAAAATTTTAATTTTCATTTCACTCAAATTGAAAACAAAAAGGCAAATATTGACTGCATTAAAACCATATCTGTGCCGGAGTCAGGCTGGAAAAATGCGGAAATTAATGGGACTCTTGATTAAAAGAAAACCAAGGACGGCTGAAATGACTTACTGATGTTATTGAAAGGAAGTCACTTTGGGGATCAGTTTTTAGTTTGCTGCAATTCAAACAAGGTATTAGAAATTACTAGGAGTACTTAAATCTGAAGATTTGTTTTAAGTACTTGTTAAGCTTTTTTTTTCTCTTACAGACAAACAGCGGTTGTTTCAAAAGCTTACTGTTTTACAGGTATCTTTTCAATGATGCTGAAGTAAAACCATTTGATTCTGCCCAGCTTGCTTCAGAATGTTTTGGTGGAGAAATGACTGTAAGTTATTACTTTTATTTTTGTCATGTTCAACCATTACCATGTCTCTTATGAAGACTTTTGTGAAGTATTCCATAGCGTTTGCCTTTGGTCTGCCATCTGTTGTGACTGCAGGTGGAACAGGTAGATGTGTTAGCTGCGTTTTATTAAACTTTTGGTATCTTTGTTGTGCAGGTGATACTTTATCTTACGTTCATGTAGATAGTTGTTCTGCCACCATCGATCTCTTCAAAGGGTCTCCCCTTCCTTTGGGAGATGAAAGACTTGGCAAAGTGAGAGTGCTTGCAAGCTGGTGATGCAAGCTTTCTAGTTTTTCTACGCTTTCTGTAGAACAGAAGTTAAGCTGGTAAAGAAGAAGGGTCTTAATTTCTCCTGTACGAACTATCATATAATTTAATTTGTGAATATGAATCTAGATATTTTTATGGAGTTTTAAAGACAGGGTGTCAGAAGTATAGTGTATTACTAATGAATCAATGGCTCTTCTCCAAAGAAGAGGTGTTTCTTCACTAGATCTGCTTTTTATCATCATATTATTTACTTATTTTAAAGAAGGGATTATGCAACTAATTTAGGAATCCTTCAATTGTATGGCTTTGCTCAGGCTATGGCCTGAAGGCTTATGCCAAGCTTATACCTGTTCTGGAAAAACAGGGCTTTGGGTCAGTCATTTCCCGATTCTGGTCTGTGAACCCCTTACAGCCAGATCCTTTCCCACTGGAGATGGAGCTGAACTAAAAACCTGTCAGATCTGTGTACAGCTATGCTATTGTTCTGCAGAGGAGTTTGAGTTCTGATATTAGTAAGTGAATTTTCAGGCTAATGGATCTACAGGCTTAAAATAGCTTTGCTTGTTCCTTTTATTGTAAAAAGATGAAGTTCGCTAATACAGGGTTTTTAATACAGTATCAGCTTTGTCTTTTGGGTCAGCCCACTGCACTTTCACATCAGTCTGAATATTTCTACACAGCATTAATACAAGTAACTGTTGAACAGTGCTCAAACATTCTCAGGTTATGCTTGAATTGGTAATCTTTAAATAATTATATATTATTATATAAAACACATTATTAATAATGCATTATCTTACTAAAACAGTCCTGTGTATAGGAAAAAATCTTCTTGTCTGATAAAGATCATATGCAGAAAAAAACCCCAAACAATTATTTAGTTTGGCAAATGGACAATATACCTTTAGGTCCCTAAAAAAAGAGGTGTCAATGAGACAGATGAGACAGGAAATTACATGATCTATAGATCATGATAATGCATAGCAACTTTGAAAAACCAGAATAGGCAAATGTAGAAGAAAAAAAGAAAGAAGACTACTACTTTGAGCAAGAAATAAATTGTCAGCAGCCTCTCTGCAAATGTCGTGAAATAGTTTGCTTGCACATTTATCTCAAACTGTCAATAACCAGGTCATTAAAAAAGCTTGTAATGAATGGTTTTACTTTCTTTTTGACAGACAAAAACTTATGATTCTGTTACTGATAAATTTATGGACTTCTCCTTTGAAAAGGTATTTCTCTTCCAAACACTTGTTTTATGATTATATTTCTACTTTCATGATTTGTCTCTCAAAGCAAAAATTATACAGATTTTTTTTTCTTAAAGACGCACAGTGCTTACATGCTGTTTTATAAACGGATGGAACCAGAGGAGGAAAATGGCAAAGACTACAAATTTGATGTTTCATCAGAATTGCTGGAGGTACAAGTTGGTTTGTTTTAACACCAGTTTTAAAATACAATAGGAAATCTTAAACAAATCAGGAATCAGAATAAAGATAGGAAAACATTCATAATAATTAAGATAGGAAAAAATCCATAAGATGATAATTCTTTCATTTAGCTGTCTTCCTTAAAAGAATGGTGTTTGATAGGAACTAAAATTTCTGCTGTATGTGAATTTCACATATTTTCTCCTTCTGTCCTGTATCTTTTAATTCAGATATTCAGAACCATTGTGCTTCATATTTGTAAAAAATGGTAGAGAACTGTTTGCTTAGGTTTTGTGAGTGCTTATCAACATTTCTGAACAGTTGCAGCATTTTCATTAACCACCATCCTTTTCATTCTTCAGTTTCTCAACAACATATTGATTTGAGGGGGGACAAAATAAGAGAATAATACCAGCTATTTGCACTTTTGCTAGTGGGCTGTGAAATTCTAAGTGAAAGCAATATATGATCTGTGGCTATTCGTGTTTCTCCTGATAGGGAGCATCAGTTGGGAAAGGATCCCTGTCTCCCCACAGTCATAGAGTAGCCCAAGTTTTAGTAAAATGGGTCAGGGGAACAAATCCCAGTAGCAGCTATGTCTCCCTGCTCTCCTCAGGGATGAGGGCTGCTGCTCTTAGGATACTTGGCTATTTATGTAAGTATAGTATTTAAGCCATGTATGGTCTGAGGAACTGGAAAAGGCAGCACGCAGGAGCAGCGTGTTTCGCTGGGGATCTCACTGTACTAGATAGATCCCCGATACAGGATTTGTAAGACATTCTTCTCCCTTTTTGTCTCCTGAAAAGCTACTTCTGCTCCCTCTGGCCAGAATTATTGCTTTATCATCTGTCACATGTTAGGTTCTTAACTTAAAAAGACTTTTCATCCCTAGCCAGCAAATCAGATTGTGCTTTTTATCCCTCTTGGTGTTAAAAATAATAATAGCTTTTATCAGAGTTAAACTTTTAAAAGAAAAATGCCACAAACGGATTTGGTCAAAAACATCTTTTTGGAGAGAGGATCAGGGGGACCTGGCACAAAATCCTTTTCTGGTTAATGAGGAAGAGTCAAATCTTACTCCTTAAGAATTTAACAAGAGTTCACAGAGCTGATCAGGCGTTGGGTCAGAACCTAGCTTGGCTGCTGGAAAGTCTGACTGATCTCAGTGATACTATGTGTTTAGCAAGTTTTTTTTGTTTTTTTTAAGTTATTACGTTATTGTAGACATGAAAATATGGCCTTAAATTGTGATTCTCAAATTTACTCACTAAAAATGTGAGTAATTCAGTTGTAAAATGAGATGACAGAAGGAAGGCTCTGAGCTCTGGACTGCAGTCATACGGCCAGCAAAACTAATATTTGCGATAGTATGAATAAAACAACTTTGGTCTGTCCTTTAAAATATAGAAAGTGTTTCCAGAAATATTTTTTCATAAGAAAAAAAAAATGTTCTTAGCCATGGCAAGCATTTAAATAATCTTAAAATCATGCTTATGTAGTGAAATAAACTGCTTTCTTGTATCTGATGTTAGCATTTTTTCTTCAGTGGATATGGCATGATAACATGCAGTTTCTTCAAGACAAGAACATTTTTGAACATACATATTTTGGGTAAGTTTTTCTTAAAAAATGTAATATTAATGCTTCTTTTCTTCTTGCAGATTTTCATTATTTATTTTAATTAACAAATAAAATTACTGACTCTAGGTTTATGTGGCAGTTGTGTAGTAGCATCCCAAGCACACTACCAGATCCAAAAGCGGTTTCCCTGATGACAGCAAAGGTAAGTACTTCAAAAGTATGTCATGCTTATTTTAAATTTTACCTTGTTTACATTTTAATTGAGGCATTCTGTAATTAATGGTGCAATTTTTTTTTCCAGTTAAGCACTTCCTTTGTACTAGAGACATTTATTCATTCAAAGGAAAAGGTATTCTATTTACTTGTAAATTCTCATTAAGTAGCTGCATGAATATAGTGAGAAGTATGCCTGTATTTTTTAATTTTGAAAGTGATTTTGAGATGTAGTAAGCACCATAGAAAATACAAAGTTGACGTTTAAACAGTGTCATTTAACACATTTATAGTTAGCGCTGCACAGTGGAAAAAATGTGGGTTCTGGTTTTAGCTTACTTTGCCTTAGCAAAGCATCAGGAACAACAGATCTTGTGTTCTTTGCATTTGAAAATTCCTGGGTGATTCACATCTCAACAAGCGCTTGTTTAAGTCTGATGTGGAGAGGATTGTTTATCATTGAGCAACAGTTGTGCTCATGAATTTTTTTAAGATAAAAATACTAGCATGAACAATAAGGAAGTTCTATCTTGAACCGTCTTTATTCTCGGCCAGAGTTTACTTCTTTCTCATCTGTGATGACATAATGCTGCTAATTCTAAATTATCTGGAATTAGTAAGACTATGATTGCAATTACAACTGGACAGCATATGGATAGCTACTACATGTTATGTGTTACTTGCATTAGTTGCAATGTAGGTACCGTTATTTTCGTGTAGGTGCAACTTACTAGTTTAAAAAGCATTTAGTGTTAATAACTATTCTTAAGATTCGGTGTTCTAACAGTTCATTTAGAAATGTTTAAATATGAAGTTGTAATGTAGTATTTTAAGTTATAGTTTTTCTGTATTTCTTTTTACAGCCTACAATGCTTCAGTGGATTGAACTGTTAACAAAACAGTTTAATAACAGTCAGGCAGCTTGTGAAGTAAGTGACTTAGGAACTCAGCAAAGTACAAACCAACTTTCTATATATTGTTTAACTTTCCTGGAGGTTCGTATCCCTGGAATATTTTGGACTATGAACTACTGTATTTGGCATATTTGTGCACTATGAGATGAAATTCATCCTCTCTGATTAATGCAGATTCTGGGGAATGACTTGACTTTTATTTTCAGAAACCTATGGTGAGACCACAGGCCAAAATCGTTTAGTCACTGGAATAAGAGAGACATAATGTTACAATCTCTTTATTTGATTGATTATTACATCCTGATTTTTGTAATTAAGAGGTGTTCAAATGAAATCACAAAAGAGAAATGGAAAGACAAAGTAACATTTAAGGACTAGAATGGGCGGGACTGGAGTCGAATGCAAGGGAAGAGGTTGCTGAGTTGAAAGGCTGTGCTGCAATGAAGAGACTTAGAAAAGGCATAAGAACAGCTGATGTCAGACTTAGCTGAAAACAAATTCATACAGCGCCTTTTTTGTGAAGCTGCAGATCCTGAACCCAGTATGTAGAAAGACTGAAAACTGCTAGAAGGACAAAAAAACGGAGGAATGTTTTTATATAAAATTTTTCAGGATACTACCTGCAGGGTGTCTGGGACAAAGTGGAGAGGGACTGAGAAACCGTAGACAAAGAATTTACTGGGGTTTTGGCAAAAAAAAAGTTTTGAGATACTGAAGAAAACTTTACAATAGACTTTCTGTGATAGTTTAAATGTACAAGGGCCCCAGTACATACTGTACCCTGGATTAGACGTTATGCCGTCGAAATGAATGAAATACCTTGTTCTTTTATAGATTGATTCTAGGTTTTAAATTGTTCTGTAACATTCAGTAATGTTGGGTGATACAGTTTCATTAGTATGCTGTGGTCCTAAGATGCTTAAAACGAGTGAAGACAGTTAATATAGTAAAGAATACTCAGGTATAATTAAAATAAAAGGAATAACAACTTGGATTCTTTATTTTAAACTGTCTTTCCTTGTGACTAAAACAAAATTCTGGGAGGCGGAATACTCAGCTGTATTATTTGCTGAGTCTAACTTTGAATGAATCACTGTTATTTCTACACTGTTTCTGTCTCTAGAGATAGTAAGGCTTTTCCACATGTTAAAGAGCAAAAGCGATCTAATTCAGGATCTACATTCTTGTTTAAGCCTATCCCTATTCTACAAGATTCTTCAGCTTGTGCTTCATTGTAGGCATCATTTTTTATTCTGCTGACATCACTTTTCAGGATAAGTGTGTCCTTCCAGATAACTGAATAATGGCATGCAGAACCCAGGGATAAGAAGATACCGGATATAAATTGATACTGATGTTTATGCTATTGATCTTTATTTCTTTCTTCTCACGCATGGAAGACATTTAGATTTCCCTTGGATTAAAACTTGCTTGTTCCTTAATAATAGTAACATCAATTTCTCTTCAGACTTAAATATCATGCAAAAAGAAGATTGGACTAGACCAAGTTGGGAACAAAACTAACAAAGTATGTGTCTTCTGCAGTGGTTTTTGGATCGTATGGCTGATGATGATTGGTGGCCAATGCAGATTCTAATAAAGTGTCCCAATCAGATTGTAAGACAGGTAAGAAAAAACATTCCTTTGTAAGTCAGGTCAGACTTGACCCATGAGCAGAAATGGACAATTATTATGACACATGATTCTGAAAGTTTTTATTAATACCTCTAATTTTTGTCTTTTCCATTCTTGCATATGATTTAGAGAATGTATTTGGCCATGGGAGCATTATTGGGTTTTGAAACAAAGTCATTGTACACTTAGGATCACAAAATGTCACAATAGATGCAAATTAAGGTTCCTTCAGCTCCCTCATGATCTCTACAAATTTGAACACTTTACATTATTTTTTTTCTGAATTGGTTCAACAGTAATACATCAAGATACACCTTCAGAAAATTAAAAATAATTACATATATTCAATAGTCATGAAAGCTTCAATTTTAAACTTCTGCATTTGGGGTTTGTGGGTAGATTTAATTTTATAATATTATGCCACAAAATTTTGTCAATACCCTTTACTAGAAATTTTTAAAATTGAAAAAAGCCCCAATATTAGTAGCATTTAGATATTCACAGATACAAATATTATTATTAGTTTCACTTAGAAGTATACTTGCTTTGCAAGCTGTTTAGGTAAAAACTTTAGCAATTACTTTCTCTCACCTGAATCCTTCAGTTGAGTTTCTGAATATTATTATTAAGTACTATTTCCATATAGAACCATACTAGTTTCTGTATGCAACACATCAGTAAAGGAAATACTTCATGGAAAAACTATGCAAGATCTTAGGCAAAGCTCTAATCCTTGATGAATATTTTACAAATTAAAAATTACTGGAAGGAATTTCCTTAAAATTTTCACATAATTTTGGCATGATTTTTTTTTTTTTGGCCCCCTTATTTTATAAGAATTTATGTGAAAAATTCAGAAAATAGGAGAAAAAATAATGTTTATGAGCAGCAGTCTTGTCATGTTTCAGTAGTGTGCAGTGCACACCAATATTAGAAACTGGGTTTAGGGTTCCTCCATCAGATGTGTTTGATTACTCTGTTAAAATACGAGGTGTCAATACACTATGAAATGGAATGTGGGCATCTCAATCTCAGCTTTAACTTTGAATCACATAGAGCTGGAAGTGGTACTTGGAGACAGAATATCTTTGCTTAGAAAATGTGTATTGACATATATGTAAAAGAATGAACATGTGGAGTTCATTTACTTCTGCATTTGCAGATGTTCCAGCGTTTGTGTATTCATGTGATACAGAGACTGAGGCCAGTGCATGCACATCTTTATCTCCAGCCAGGAATGGAAGACTGGTAAAATAATAATACCTGAAAACTTGTACTTATTCCATGCCTTATAGCAAGCACTTTTATTTAATGAATTGATTCAAAATTGTCCTGTAAACCTAAAATAGTGCTGTTTTAATCATTCTTTATTATTCTACCCAAAATGCTCTGATTTACTTAAAAATATTATTGTTGTTGGAAAAGCTAAGGTCTAAAGATACATTGTTTGAAATGTTTGTTTTCTTAGACTAGATTTTCAGCATAGTCTTTCTTTTCACTGCCAGTAATATGCTGCAAGTGTAAATCTCACTACTTATACATGAGAATCCCATTATAAATTGGATCCAGAGGCATACAGGAGCAAATTTTATTTGTACACCCAGTAAAAGAGGTTGGAGATGAGTTTAGTCCTGTGTCATTTAGCTAATTCACAGGCTTTGTCAAAAAGTAGAAAAAAACCTCTATTGATTCTATTTTGTTCTGCTAATTATCAAGAAAGCTGTCACTTTGCCTCCAATTATGAAATATTTATTCATTTTGATACATAATGAGAAGATAAGTGTTTTTTCTTTCATCTCTTGGCTTAAGCTTATGATCCTGATAATAACTTTTCTCCAGAGAAAAGGTGTCAGGGTTTGTAATAACTACTGCCATAACAAAATTCAGGACATGAAGATACAGTTTTCATGGCAAAACATAGAATTAATTTTCTCTGGAAGCCTTACTTTAAAAGACTGTCACTTGTTTTGTTCAGTGATAAGTTCCAACTTTCAGCAGGTGAATAAGGTTGAAAGTGGGTGTTTTCTGCCTTGTCAGGATCCTCCATGTGTGTTTAGGAGACTGCCTTGCCTTAGTTCCATGATAAAATGAGCTGTAACAGCATTCTTTCTTGAAAGTCAGAAAATTTGACGTGATTTTAAGTAGGAGATCCCCTAATACTGTTTTTGTAAGAATTTTGTTCCTGACTGTGAACGCCAATTTTATTAACCTTCCAACATTTTGAGTGATCGGTGCTACCTTACTTGAAGCCACTTTGTTATCTAGCCTATCCTTGGCATAAGAGAAAGTGTTGGAGATCCGAGTATGAGAGTAGGACAGAGTAGAAAACTACACTTTCCTGAATTATTTTTTTTTTGACTGGTTCAAGATGATTTTATGTTCCGTGCCTGTGAAGTACCTGAATTGGATTTTGTTTTCAGTTCGGATGACATGGATGGTCCTGTGGAAGACATCGGCAGTCGCTCTTGTGTAACACGTTTTGTGAAGACTCTTTTGTCAATTATGGAGCATGGTGTTAAGCCTCACAGTAAACATCTTACAGAATACTTTGCCTTTCTTTACGAATTCGCTAAAATGGGAGAAGAGGAAGTGAGTATAGCCTTCTGGGTTTGGGATTTAGGTGTATATGCCTGTATGTATTTTCAGGTAATTCAATATCTGTGTATTTCAGAGCCAGTTCTTGCTTTCGCTGCAAGCCATATCTACGATGGTCCATTTCTACATGGGAACTAAAGGACCTGAAAATGTAAGTTTGAATGTCTTGTATAACGAAAACTAGACTTTCATATTTTACATATGTGATTGTTGCTGCTGTCTCTTTTCAACCATCTTTCAGTTGTTAAATTAAAATTACTTTACTCATGCAATTATTTCAATGTTTAAGTGATTATAATAATTTAAAAATATGCTGAATTGGCTATTTCTATTTAGTATAGAAATGGATATTAAGTAGAAGCAATTAAAGTTGACCTACTTGTGCAATTAATGGTAACAATTGATTTCTTTCTCATATTGTAGAAGTTAAACTTTTAAATTTACTTGCTTTTTTTACTAAATAGACCACCATCTCAGGTGATGATGTGGCTCCAACCAGCCCAGCTTTTGTGTTTCTAAATACAATTTGGTTTGTGCAAAATGAATGTTTCAACATGAAAATCAAGTGATTGGATATTTACCTGGTTTGATTCATGCACATTTATTAAGTTGCTGGAATAAAAGAACAGGGTTTGTAAGAGTATCTGCAAATTCATGTACAGGCTCTTTGAAATTAAGGCTTGACATGTCCATGTTGAAGTTACTTCTTTTTCTCCTTCAGCCACAGGTTGAAGTACTTTCTGAGGAAGAAGGGGAGGAAGAGGAGGAAGAGGAAGATATACTTTCTTTAGCAGAAGAAAAATACAGGCCTGCTGCACTTGAGAAGATGATTGCCTTAATTGCTCTTCTAGTTGAACAGTCTCGCTCAGAAAGGTGACAGCTTCTGAAAAAACAAAGTAAATTCTAATCTAAACTAGCTCAGAAAGGAATTAGTGATTTTATGGGTTTGGGGTTTTTTTTGTGAGTTTTTTTAACAGCATAAATGAGCTTGTATATGGGCCCATTATGTTTTAACCTTTTGAAAGAGGAATGTTATGTCATTGGTGACCAAATAAAAAACTTGGGGTAAATCTTTGAACACATTCACTTGCCCGCATCTGGATTTATTTTTTTGTTTGGTGTAAGTACAAAATATATATAATTTTTGTTCAGTTGTATGTCAGTACCTTTATTTTCTCTTTTATATTGTGATACTGAAGAGTATAAACTAACACTCTCAGTCCTGTATTTCTCCTTAGCCTTACTTTGTAATCTCTGAAGTAAAATGATAAAGGTTTTTTTTTATTTTAGGCATTTGACTTTGTCACAAAACGACATGGCAGCATTAACAGGAGGAAAGGTAATTCACTTAAATATGGCTGTATAAGCCTCAAGAAAAATGCACCTCTGTGTGTACATATTTGTAGACAGTGTACTAATGTATTACTATTTTTTGCAGGGTTTTCCTTTTTTATTTCAACATATCCGTGATGGTATCAACATCAGGCAAACTTGCAATCTCATTTTCAGTTTGTGTCGATACAACAATCGACTTGCAGAACATGTAAGTATCAGAAACTGTAGCTTTTTCTTGATCTAATAAGTGTAATGGGGTGATGTTTATTATTTTAACTGAATAAGCACAAGTCTAAGTGAGTTTTGTTTGTTTTGTTTTTAAGATTGTGTCCATGCTTTTCACATCTATAGCAAAGTTGACTCCTGAGGTATGTAAACATACTACCTGTATATTAAATAATTTGTATTAATATTTTTATGTTTAAAATTGCTTAAATAATACTTTGCTAATCAAAAATCTTGCATGGAAATGGTCCATGGAAGTTTTTGTGACATTAGATGAAGTCTAACTGCATTGTGTATTAAATTTTCTAAAGCAGAAATCTGGTATGCAGTTTAAGATGAAAGTTTTATTCAAAGCCAGATAACATATTTCTAGATTCTCCACCTACGTGAACTAAAAAAAAATTCGGTAACAATGAAATGTGCATGCTAGAATAAGTGGAGATACGTAATTATCACCTGGTTGTTCAAGGCAACTGTTGTGGGGCAGTGTTTTAGAGTTCTGTGCATGCGAACACATTTCTCAGTCAGAAAATAAATTCCTGCCCTGGTAATAACAAAAGTACCAAAAGTTTCGAATGGATTCCACATGGAAAATATATACAGGGTGGAAAAGTGTCTGCTCACACAAGGACGTTCTTGTGTACTGCTGTCAGAAAAGAAATAAACAATTGGGCAAAATTCAGGGCTTGTCAAGTAGAGGAGACATGATCGTCGGTGGAAAAGCAGCACATATTAAATCATTCTCGTGCCAGCTTTGCTTTGTGTGATAGAATGGGCACTATCAGATGACAATCACCTCCCCTCCTGCCATGCAAACAGTTGCTACATTTTTTGCTTTTTTTGCTTTGCACATATACACATGCACCACAGGCATTCTTAGTGAAGAGCAAAATACGTAATAAACCAATTAACCACTTTATTGAAGCATTGTTAAAACAGTCTTAGCAAACTTGAAAACCAAAATACATTCATATCAGAGCCAACATGTTAGAGTAGAAATGTTGCTGTTTTCAGAGGAAAACATGCCAATAATAGTGATCAGTGTAAACCCTCAAAATGTGATGCTTTTCTTTTTGGATCCATGTAACATGTTATGCAAATACGTAAAAATAATAGTTCTCTGAGACAGTGAAATCTTCTATATCTGTAAAACAGGATAAATCAGTGAATTTTCAAGACTGTACAGCATTTTTCCTCCTGTTGGTCTGACTGTCTCGGACAACATTACTGTTAACTTCCTTGCAACTCCATACTTCTACTAAACTGATCCCGACTAGTATGATCATGTTGCCTTGTGCTAGCTGTAAAAAGTGGCTTAATTCTACTGTATCCATATGCACATGCAGTAGAATTAAGGTGTATTTATATGTGGATTATTTACAGATTAAATAATAAGAGATTAAAAGTAATATAAATGTTTGTGTCAGAAGTTCATAGAAATATATTTTTATGCAAGTATTTGGGGTTTATTTTAAGGTCTCAAAGAAAAATAGTGTATGAAATGAAATAGATCAAAATGGATATTTTTTGTTTTATACATTACAGGCTGCCAATCCTTTTTTCAAATTGCTGACCATGCTCATGGAATTTGCTGGTGGACCTCCAGGAATGCCACCCTTTGCTTCTTACATTCTGCAGAGGATATGGGAGGTACAACATGTAAAAGAAAACAGAAGCTAAATTGTCTTTCTCTTGTTCATTCTTTTATGTCTGTGAAAAGGTTTTTGCATTTCATCCTGATCCTTAGGGCATCGATTTATGACTTTTCTAATCACCATTTCTCTTCCTAATAAACAGCTAATAGACATTTGAAAGTTCTGCTCTGAATTTTAGTGTTATTTTAACCGCATTCTAGTTAACTGGTATTTCAGTTAAAATTGAAATTTTAGTTTAATGAGAAATTAATTGATTCATTCTAAGAGTCTAGAATGCTTCTTAAGGCAAATTCCACTTACTTTTCTCAGTTATCCTTTTGCAAGGATTGTAAGATTTTTCAAGGCCCATCCTTTCTTAGTTTGTTTGGAATTTTTCTCCATTATGTACTGGTCTTCTGAATATTGGTTTGGCATTTTTACTCTCTGTAAAATACTCATTAATATTTTTACCCCATAAAATAGTGCTAAATTGAATCTAGTGAATAATTTCTGTGGTGCAGGACCGTTCTTGCTTGCTTTTCTAAGGCAAGAAAGAGACTTTTAAACCAAGTTGTCACAGGGATTAATTCTTGATCTGAGAGATAGGTTGGGAATTAATCCTTTAACTTCAACTAGCTGCTCTTTTTGTTCCCAGCACAATTTACTGTCTTTATTACTGAGAACAGTGTGTCCAGTCTGAAGACTGCCGAGAACAAGCTGTTGAACATTCATTCTCTTTAATACTCCTTAAAAAATGTGAGGGGGTGTTGTAAAAGGTTATTACTGTGCAGAATTGAGACCCACTGAAGTGCTGTGGGATAGATATTCCTGATTAAAAGTGTTTTATGCCTAGTTAGGAGCAGTTATAGGATAGGAACCACTAGGTAATCTGGAAAAGCATATACCAAGTGTTTGTTAGGTGTCTGATCTGAATATGGATTAGCTGTAACGGCTGTACCCCAGGTAACAAGTGTTCAAACAGCGCATCTTGAGGTCAAGAATTACATCTACCTGCTTTCTGTATGCAGGGAAGCAGTAGGTTATTAATTTCTCTCTGCAATGAGGAAACCTTTCCAAGAGAGGATTGATCATACACAAGTTGTGGCATGACATCCATGTGCTTCATGCTTCAGTAAGAAGCCACAAAGTTTATGTATGTAATCTGTTAAACAGTCCTCTTTTTTATTTCCCTCCTTATTCTCACTACACAATCTGAACGTACAGAGGCGGCGGCAAGTCAGTGGCAGGTGTCTGTTGGAAAGCCAAGCTTTTAGCAGTGAAGTCATCAGTTCAGTCCCTGGTGTTGCCAGTGTTGTTATCCTTACCTTATTGACACAGGTCTAAAGACAAAAATTGTGTAGGCAGGGATGAGAGACCCCGTGGTTAATGCACAGACAGACAGATTTAGGGTGTAGAACCTACTTTTGCAGGCACTTCAGTTTCTAGAAGTTGTTAAAAAGCAACTGAGCGGTGAAGACAGTGAATGATGATAGTCTCATTCTTGGAGATGCCCTCCAGCTATTACGAAGGAAGCTTGACAGATCAATTTGTCATTTCTAAAAAAAGGGAGGAGATTGTTCTTAATGTGTTTATTTTTAAATGGAGATTAAAATTTTATAAGCAGAGATTTGGTCATGTCAGCTGCTCATATTCTTCAGGTGGATTAGAGTAGTTGGAACAGCTTCAGCAATTCAGTTCCTGCCTGTGGTTCCTTAAATAGACAGAGTTCCTTTTTCCTTATCTGGGCGCCTGGACCTCAAGCTAATATAAAGACAGTTTTTAAAAACTAGCAAATGAGCAAATTGGACAAATAATATGCAAATTTTTAACTACACAGAAGGAGAAGGGCACAGGAGGCTACGTTTTCTCCGTATTCTCTATAAGGCTTTGGTAACTGTGCAATAGTACACCACAGGCTTTTCATTACCACTAGATGAATTTACTCCTCGAAATTACGTATTCATAAAAAACATAATAGCTGTCCTCAGCATGAAGTTGTGTGAACATATTTGCATACCATTTGTGTTCTTTTGATATAACTTGTGTGAAAATACTGATTCAGTGTTTAGGGTTTGTGTTAGCTATTTTTTAATTTGTTTATGGAGACAAGATTGCTCAGTTTTCTAACTCACTAGTGTTCCAACACTTAAGGATCACAAACTATGCAGAAAGGATATCTAGAGTAGCTTCCTGGACTTAGTTTGAACTTTCAGATCTCTGAATGAGATTCAGAAGTACACACCAGTGAAATTTTAATAACAATTTTCTTTGTCTGCCAGAGAACCTCAGGCTTGTAGGTGCTTTGATAGCCCTATGTGATTTTGAAAAAATATTTTGAAAGCCATAATAGTTATTTTTGGTGTTTTTTTTAATAGAATCAGTACATGTTATCAAGGTTAATGTATTCTTTTTGATTCTTCCACTCTTCTTTCAGGTCATTGAATACAACCCGTCTCAGTGCCTGGATTGGCTGGCTGTGCAAACACCTCGAAACAAACTAGCTCACAGCTGGGTGCTGCAAAATATGGAAAACTGGGTTGAACGCTTTCTTCTGGCACATAACTATCCTAGAGTGAGAACTTGTAAGTTAATCTAAATTGAAGAAAATAATTCTTCTGTTGTAGCAAGTTACTATGTATGTGGTATTCCTGTCACAAATGAAATATGTGCTTTTGTACTTGTCTTTTCCTCCTTTTCCAATTGTTTTAGGATTGCTGTATTTTAAAATATTAATACAACTGTGGTGCCTCATCGAGACACGATACGTGGTTTTGATGAAAACCATAATTTCATTTTGTAACTTGAATAATACATTATTAGGTTCTTTATCTTATGTGGATAAATTTACAATATCCAGGAAAACCCAAAGAAACAAGAAAAAGAAATAGTCCAAGAGGTTCTTGATTAGTTTCCATCATTTAGTTGTGCTGTGGGTAGGAGTAGTACATGTTCTGTTTCACCCGTCACAGGGTAATCTTTAGATGGAATCCTTTGAGTTTGTGGGTCATGGAGAAGAAGCCTGTGCTTCTCCCTAACTCCAGGGTGTCCTGGCTCTCTAGTTTGTTCTGCCGGGAATCTCACTACCAGGCCACTGCCATGATCATGCTTTCAGCCTTTCCTGCATCTAAATTTTTATATAAAGGAGATATCACACTAACAGGCCACACAGAACCTTTAATACCTTATCTGTGGTTGAGGGAGATGTGGAAACTGGAGGTACAGCTTTGCAACAGACTCCAGTTGTAAACGTCTCTGAAGAGGTAATGATGCCTTGATCAACCAGTACACTGTTTAGTCACAGGAGGCATCTGGGCTCATTGTGTTTCAGTGGTTAGAACCAAGCAGCAGATGGGGGTATGGTGTGAAGGGGCCTGAAAGCCACTTTTAACATGCTGGTCTTATCCACTCTGATTTATTTTTTTTCACCTCCAGTGTGAATATAGTAATACCAGATTGTGTAAAATGCTTTGAAATCTGTAAGTGGAACACATGATGTAATTTAACTTGTGATTAAATGACTGTTGAGCATGTAATTTTTCAAAGGTGTAACAAATCTGTTTTTATTTGAAGCCGCAGCCTATCTCTTGGTGTCGCTTATTCCAAGCAATTCCTTCCGTCAGATGTTCCGATCAACTCGCTCTTTGCACATCCCCACACGCGATCTGCCTCTCAGTCCAGATACCACAGTAGTTCTTCATCAAGTCTACAATGTGCTTCTTGGCCTTCTTTCAAGAGCTAAGCTTTATGTTGATGCTGCTGTTCATGGCACTACAAAACTTGTGCCCTACTTTAGTTTCATGACGTACTGTTTGATCTCAAAAACTGAGAAACTCATGTTTTCTACTTACTTCATGGACTTATGGAACCTTTTCCAGCCTAAACTTTCTGAGCCGGCTATTGCCACCAACCACAACAAACAGGCTTTGCTGTCTTTTTGGTACAACGTGTGTGTCGACTGTCCAGAGAACGTACGCCTTATTGTCCAGAATCCTGTGGTGACGAAGAACATTGCCTTCAATTACATCCTCGCAGACCACGACGATCAGGATGTGGTGCTCTTCAACCGCGGGATGCTGCCTGCCTACTACGGCATCCTGCGCCTCTGCTGTGAGCAGTCCCCTGCCTTCACCAGGCAGTTGGCTTCTCACCAGAATATCCAGTGGGCCTTCAAGAATCTCACGCCACATGCCAGTCAGTACCCAGGGGTAAGTAGAGTGATACCAAAAAATACCATTTCATTGATAATATTTCCGAATGTCTCTTTTAATGCAAGAGATTAAAAGAACTATTTAATATATCCAGTGGTGAAAGAATTATAATTTGATTGCCTGGTAGAAGTAATTAATAATGTGTTTAGATCAAATTATGTATACTCTGTGGGAGGATAGTTTTTTTCCTTGCCACGTAGCAGTTGGAGAGATGGGGTTTTTTGGAAGCAGACACTGGTGTTTCCACTATTCTTCAGTAATTTGTACTCCAGTCCGGTCCTAAGAAACAAGGAATAGCTTTTAATTGTGTTTTCAAGAAAGCACCTTGCTTTTCAACACACTAAGTTGGATGAATTCCCAGTGAGTTTCTTCTTTGCTTTCAGTTTCTGGAATAGGGCCAAGATTTAGCCCATGGCATTCAAACATGTGTTACTTAGTAGAAGTAATACACAATAAATAATACAAATAAGACAGAAATGGTAGCACACTGAGGGAGATTACTCTAACCTTACATTTTTATGTGTTTTAGGCAGTAGAAGAGCTGTTTAACCTCATGCAGCTGTTTGTGGCTCAGAGACCAGAGATGAGAGAGGAAGAGATAGAAGACATAAAGCAATTTAAGAAAACAACCATAAGCTGTTACCTGCGCTGCTTGGATGGACGGTCTTGTTGGACTACTTTAATAAGGTACGTTAGTAGTGAAGTCGTAGTGCAATAGTCTAATCTTGTTTGATTAAGAAATATATTTTGCCAAATCTGAAGTACAATAAAAATTAGTATATGTGTTTTGATGTTTTTTTGAAAAAGTTTTGGGGATGCTCCTATTCAAAAGTAAGCAAACAGTTTAAATTATAACCTTGTTTTTCCCTCACAATCCATTGTTAGTGAATAGAAGTTATTTTAGAATGTTTCATCAGCTGAAAATTCAGAAACTAAGCAAATATTTTACAATAAGCAGGTGAGAACCAAGTTGTACATTGTTAGGGTTCAAAAACAAACGCTAAGACAAAATTGCATCAGTAAAACCCTTGGGGAAAAAACCTAAAACCAAATCAATCAGTGTTCTAATTCAGCTGAAATTCCATTCTCGGCCTACCATGCTTAGTCTAGATGGGCAAAGCAGGAATTTCAGCTGCTGTTGAGATGATTTACGTTGGGGCAGAAATTTGTTTTTAGAAATTGTGCCAGCGGGACAGAGTTTTATTGTGTCTTACCTTCAACAAGTTTTTCATTTCTAATCTATCTTGGCGATCGACCAAGTGGTGATAGACTTGGTGAAACTTTGCTCAGGTATTTTTAGTGTAGCTACAAAATGTTTGTGTACGTAGGTCAGGTATCGGGGTTTTAAATGCAACTGTTGATGCATTGAAAGGCTCTTGCAAGAAGGCAGAATGACCTGTGTAACTTGAAGGGATTTCATACCGTGGCCCACAGCCACATTTCCCCCATGCTCTGGAAGAATCGCTGCGTTGAGAGGAAGGGTTCATTAGTTATGCATCATCGTTTATTTTCTGTTCTGCTGTAAGCAGGAAATGTTCTGATAGAAATTTTTTTATACATTTGAAAGTCCAAACGTACGCATAACTGAACCTACCTAAATGTATCATTTGGCAAGCACAAACTTCTGTCTTTTGAAGTACATTATTCTCCTGAGTTTTTAGCATTTTTGCAGGCATTATTTGGGAAATAGTTCTGTAAAGGCTGTTTAAAGTCACTTCTGATACCATAAAGGATGTTGACATCAGAGATGTCATTAAATGAAAGAGTGGGGGGAAAAAATGAAGAGAATAATTATTTTCTTTTGGTGTTTCTTTGTTCTTCTGTAATTATTTTCCAAAATATAGCACAAACATAAGATTTTAAGCATTTGTATGAATTATGAAAAGATTCTATGTATTTTTTCAGTGTTTTCAATATTTGGATTTTTTTCCTAGTGCCTTCAGAATATTATTAGAATCTGATGAAGACAGACTTCTTGTTGTATTTAATAGAGGATTGATTCTGATGACTGAGGTAAAGACTTTGTCATTTAATTATAATAAACATCCTGCATTCTTATCAAGGCATCACTTCCTTCCTGACAATGTGTTTGCTTTAAATTGGTTTAATATGGTATCATTTAAAATAAAGATAAGAAATATGTTGATTAAGTAAGGTTATTTATTAAAATCTTGAGAATCTTAGGAAGGACAAAAGAAGATTGATCAGACAGTTTGCTTGTCACAACGCTAATATAAGAGGTTAAGTACATAAATTTGAGGCAATACAAATCTTAATACAGGATAAAGATATCAGATGAGTTGATAACAGTGATTTGGTAGAATAACTAGAAAATGATATAGCTTAAATAGGAAAGATGATCAAGAAACAAATCAAGAAATAAAAGGGTGATGTGTCATACGTCAAGGGCAGACCCGCTTGCGGGTTCATAATGGAGCGTAAAAGAGGTCTGCTGAAAAAGTTGCAAGTAACAAGAGATGTCATGGGTGGTAGGAAGTCAGTCTTGGCTTTCTGCACTCGGGTACTTCCCCTGTTGTCTTTAATAAGATTTCTTTAGTAGTAAAAGGATCAGGAAAATATTTGCCCGTTTGTAAGATGGAGGGTAAACCACCAACAGATTATGTTGAGAGGAGTGAGTTTACGCTTTTTTGGTGTCAGTGTTTTTATTACAGATCAGGTACAAGTAAATGGCTTAGCACAGTCACACAGTTGTTACTAGTTAAGAAGTGTTAAGGCAACAGGTTAAAATACAGAAATAAAGGGTACTTGGATGCAGTTGTGGTTAATATTTCTAAACACTTCTTGAGGCACTTTCGAGGCTATTCTCCCATTTTTCCTACCCGCTGTGCTTTTGTTTCCAAGGAGTGATCTAAGAATGCTTAAACTAGTTTTCTTTACAATGAAACTAAAGCTAAAGATGCATTTCTGAAGCACATATAGTATATTTCAGTTGTAAATGGATATTTGGTCCAGGAGACCAGACCAGAGTTAGTTCAAACTAGGGGCGGGGGGGGGAAGGCCTACTAAGGCAGCCCTGAAATGGGTGCATTTTGGGTGTTGGGCCCCTGCCACCAGTGGTTTAACTTCACTGATCCACTCGTGCAGCCCTGCAGTGATACAGGAAAAGCCTAAAAGATGTTGCTGAAAACCCTGTGAACTGTTACTGGCTGCTTTTTTTGAGATGAGTGAGATACCAGAAGACTGAAAAGGGGCACAGACAGTGTTTTGTCTTTTTTTTTTTGTCCTGCTTAAGATGGGTGTAAGCTCTTGGATTCTGTTCAATACTGACTTGATGGACATGCGTGTATTAGATATCCTGGCAATGCATGAGAGAGGAGGCTGGGTCCTTTTGAGAGCAAGAATAAAAATCAAATTTGTCCGGATGTGTTAGAGAAAGTGTAAAAATACGATGCAATTAATTCTTGGCATATGTGGAGTGGTGTATTCAGGGAGGGATAATAAACTGGTAAAAGTCCATGGAGCAAGAGCAGTGGCGAGGAGGCAGTGGTAGCTGTGCAGTGAAGGGGATGTTGGAAGAGATCACTTCAGGTGTCAGCCAGCACAACTGGAAGTCGTTAACAGGACTTCGAGCAAACATCTGTCAAGGATATAAAGATACTTAGTCTGCCTTGAGGCACGTGGGTGGACTAAATGATGCTTTGAGGTTGATTCCAACTCTGTTTTTATATGGTTTATATAAAAAATTCTCTTTAACTTTTTAGTGTCACTAGTTTGTATTTTCTGGGACAAAGTATGATAGAAAAAGCTGGAATTACAAAATCAGTCAGAAAAATAAGAATTAAGGCGTTGCAGTACTGTTGGAAAATTTAGTTTTCATGAGTTTATTGTAAGTGTAAGCCTTCTGGTTAACTATAGTCAGCTTACGTTCTGTGAACTTGGTCTAAGAAGTTAGGAACTGTGCTAAACTTTATTCATACTTGAAACTCGTAAGTAGACTAAAATTCATGCACACATGTATAGAAAGAACTTTCTAACATCTCTAGTTAACCCCGATCCGTGCTAACAATGGATAATTAAGTTTATGAAAAATGTGTAATATGAGATGCAATTTATTCTATGTAAAACATTGCTCAAAATTAGATAAAACGAGTGTTCAGCTTTTAGCTGAGTTGCTTCACAGCTTTAAATTACCAGGCCTTATATTGTCAGTTGTTCGCTGGCAACGTTCTGCACAGTGAAAAGCACTGCATCGAGGAGCTGTCACCTCCAGAAAAGTGGCACATCTTGTGCTAGAATTTTTGCAGCTCAGAAATTAGTTGCTTTTTCTTCCCAATATTTCTATATATCACAGATGCCTAGAAGGTATTCTGGTTATAAAAGAAGTAATTAATCTGATGTATGATCATATAGTGTATGTCCTTCACCAGCATTTTTTAAGATGACCAGCATCTGTATTAATCTTACGTTTTTTTCCCCAAATTCACATGCCCATGTGGGCATATTTCTTTATGCATCTGTCTTCTTTATGTATCACCTGTCTTTATGCGTCTCAAATATTACTTTGCATGTTGGCACAGAAAGATTGGGAATCAAGATACATAAAAACACCAAATCTCAAATTATGCTTTGCTTATTGGCTTTTAGATACATGTTATGTGTGAAAATGTTATATTGAGATACTAATAGAAAGCTTTTACCTTGAGAACAAATTAAGACTGTTTTTAAATGTCTGTCTCTATAAGCTGTATTGGCTGTGCTCACAAAAATGCTCATTTCTTGAGCTGCAGTGGGTGGTAGCTACTTGGAGAGGGGTTATTGTTGTAGTAAATACTACAATTTCAGGTTCCCCCTGGCATCATGTGGGAAAAATGTAATATGATTCTAGTTTTTGGGTTAGGTGATGAGAACAAAAATTAGGCTTATGACCAAAAGCGTGTTCCAGTTTAGTCCACCGTAAAAGACTGCCTGCTGTTCATTGTTACCACAACTAGATGTCCAGGTCAACAATTACATTTGGTTGTTATAGAAGATACCTGGTGGTTCATTTGTTCTCTCTCTTTCCTTTCTTCTTTCTGTCCCCTTCCTTTCCTGTGGCTCTTTCTTTTTTTTTTTTTTTTTTAAGATTCTTGTTCACGATAAATTTACCCATCTTGTGTGCAGGTTTATTCTGTTTTTAAATGTGGTTATCTTTGAGTAGTTTTGTGATCATATCTAGTATCGTATATTTTGACTCATCTTTTTTGAGCATAAAATAAATGTGAAAGCGGCATGTGTAGGACAGACAGCAATGATAACAAGTGTGTTAAATTGACACCGTAAAGTTTTGGCTTTTTTTTTCTTCATAGTCCTTTAACACATTGCACATGATGTACCACGAGGCCACAGCGTGCCATGTGACTGGAGACCTGGTAGAACTTCTGTCTATTTTCCTTTCGGTTCTTAAGTCAACACGTCCATATCTTCAAAGAAAAGGTTTGATTATAACTCTTGAAAGGATCATGCCTGTTTGTCTTTAGTTAATTTTCATGACCCAAACCCTAGTATTTTACCTTGACTATTATCTGTGTGTAAAAACTTCCCATGCAGTAGGAGATATGATTATTAAGGTATTAAATTGTTACTTATTTATTTACATAATATGAAACTAGATTAAGTGAATTTAATAGCAGTAGACCAGTGAGATTTAACAGTTTTCTAGACTGATTAAAATCATGCTAGAGGTAAAAGAGATTCTCCAGCAGTAAATTTCTATGCTTTATTCAATGAGCTTTTGAGAAATGGACCTAACGGCTTTCTCTGGGTTTTGTATTTGCAGATGTGAAGCAAGCTCTCATTCAGTGGCAGGAGCGAATTGAGTTTGCCCATAAGCTCTTGACTCTGCTAAATTCCTATAGTCCCCCAGAGCTTAGAAACGCTTGCATTGGTAAGTCCTAGTGGTGTAACTGCAGCCAGGAGGGACCTGTTCTGTGCAGTTACCTGCTTTGAAATTTAAATTCCATTTTTGCAAGTGAAAATGCTTACTAGATACTCTGTAGATTGTGTGATTGGGGTTGTTTATATTAATATTGTCAATACACTGGTATTGTCATTGTTCCTATTCGAAATAATTCTACTTTTGTCGGGTTAAAATTAATATTCCTGCTTCCCCAGGCATGCAGACTCTGTGTACAAAATGTCAGTCTGCATTTTGGGAGACCAACTTGCTACCTGATAAGGGGCACAAGTAAGGAATAACTCCTAAATTCAAGCATCAGTGAGTTTAGAATCAAATCCCAAATCTTATATTTAAATTGAAATATTAACTACCGCTCCACTGGGAAGGGTGCATGGTGACCACCGTAGTCTGAGTAACTGCTTCTAGCGTTTTTATCATCCATTACTGGAAAGTGTAATAATAAAAGTAAAGCTTAAATACCTTGTAGAACTGAATGGATTTGCTTTTATAATTGTAGGTGTAGACATTATATATGTGTATCTCTGGCATTAGAAGACCTATTTCAAAAAGCTTTTATAGTTTAGTTTTTTTAAGTGTTATTTAATGGACATAATCTATTTTTTTGTACATGTTGATAAAATCCTAAAACTGTCCAAATTGCCATTTTTTGTGCAATTGTGTGCATTTTCCCCCCATTTTGAGTGGCTTTCTCGTTGTCCTCCGGACTGCTGCTGGTTGACATTTTCCAGGCATCAAAACTGCTAATGTTTAAGAAGAAGGAAAGAGGGTAATTTTATTGAGCTTCTGCTTTCTACAAGGAGCACCCCTCTCCCTGGTGGTTGATCTACCACTGAGCAGGTTCTCTCCCAGTGGCAGCGGTGAAGGGAATGTTGACTGGTTCAGGGGTGTTCACTTTACACACTGTTGGCAGCAGAGTCTGCCTCCACGGTGCTCACCGAGGGCAGCCAAAGTGGTATGAAAGAGAGTTTAAAAATGCATGAGCCTGAAGTTAAACTGTTTGCTGTTAAGAAATAACAATATGTAATAGCAAAAACAACTTTTTGTTTGTAGATGTCCTCAAGGAGCTTGTACTTTTAAGTCCTCATGATTTCCTACATACTCTGGTTCCATTTCTACAGCACAATCATTGTACATACCACCACAGTAATATCCCAAGTAGGTATTTCAGTGATTGTCTTTTGAAGTTCTCTTACACTGTTATTACTCTATCGTGTTCCTTGCTGATATCAAATATTGACCTTTTTTATATATCCCTATTTTATCCTAACTTATACTACAGTGTCTCTTGGACCTTATTTTCCATGTCGTGAAAATTTGAAATTAATTGGGGGAAAAAGCAACATTCGTCCTCCGCGTCCTGAACTTAATATGTGCCTCTTGCCCACAATGGTGGAAGCCAGCAAGGTATGTAAATGTAGGGGCTCACAAACCACTACTTCTCTATTGTTTTCCCTCTGTGTAAAAGTATTACAAGAATCCAGTAGCATAATGCATCTACGTTTTCTTTGTAAACAAAGCATAATTCTTCTTCAAGATGTGTTGTCCTCATATACTCCATTCTAGATGTGCACTCCAGAAGCACCATTTCCCTGCCCTTGGTGACACACAGCTTCATATTCCAGGCATGATAAGAGTTTGAACCTTGTATTCAGAAAAAGACCGATAGCAGACATTTTTATAAGCTTCCCATCTGTTTGTGGCATATATAAAGAAAATTCAGGAACTGCCCAGGGATTGCCCAGCTGGGTTTCAAAGTATATTAAGGTTTATTACAAGAGAGCTGAGTAGATCCTCCAGGGTTCATTAGAGTCCATTCCACCAGGACTGAGGCATAATCTACTATTTGTGCGGGTAAAACACCTCCTGAAATACCGCATAGGGCTTTGAGTCTTTTACTTTCCATTTCCCTTCTGGGGGCTTCCTGATGGGATGCCAGCCTCGGTGGGGCTACTTCCTAGTCACTTGCCACGTCCCATTTTACAGTTGCGGCAAGGGTGGGATTCAGCTCACATAACTTTGCCTATCTAAAAGGTCAGTGTCCAGTGCTCTCTGTGGTTAATGGTGACAAATAGTTACCCTCAGAAGGAGATGAAGAGTTATCCTCCTTCCTGCCCTGGACACCTGCATCTGGAGAGCCTGTTTGTCTCTCCACTGATGCAGGGAACGCTGAAGTGACTAGATTTTAGATAGCTTAAGTCAGGTAAGGTGAATCCCACCCTGACAGGAATATGTATGGACAATCATTTGAAGAAGGAAAACTGGTTACTTGCTGTACGGTAACTGTGGTTCTTCAAGATGCTTTGTCCACACAGATTCTGTGGTCCCTCTCCTGTGCTAACTCCGAGTCCTGTCCTAGGGGGTTCTTATCGGTGAAGGAATTGAGTGGTGGTTGAAGCCGCCATCCCCCTTATGCCCTCAGGTACAGTGGTCGCAAGGACACACTGGGTGCAGGCACAGCCCCAGTGGACACTGCTATTCAGAAAGAATCCAATCTCCTGCACATGGGGCCTATGTGCACGTAGATGGGAATCTGTGTGGGCAACACATTTCGAAGAAGCACGGTTACTGTAGGGTAAGTAACCCTTCTTTTTTACAGCTTTCAAAATGATGCTTTGTATATTTGTGCACCATCAAATTTAAACTGTATAACCAAATTTTTTTAAAAAATTGTGTAGAACCAGGAATTTTCTGTAGTGGTTTTTTCCATCATGTACCGAGAGGTAAAGGATGTGACACTAAATAATATAAATATTTTAACTTTAAAACTCATCATGTTATATGAGACGATATTTACACTTTATAATGCCTAATATACATTAGGAACCAGGAGATTTTTAAGCCTCTAAAGCCACATCCACAACTATACTTCCCTGTGGGTTTACATGTTTTGTGTAAGATTGCATTTATTTGCTTGAGTTTTTGAGTTTTCTTTTGGCACTCCGGTCAACAGAATCTGATGCCATTTTAAGCTTATACATCCAAAATACATTAAAATATTGGCACACGAGACCCTTGGCGTATATTTATCATTTGGTTTGAGACATTCCTGGAGGTACTGCTTTGAAAGGTTGTGAAGCTCAGTCTTGAAAAAATTCTGACTCCCACAGATAGTAACTGACAGTAACCATTTTAAAAGCAGTGTGTATGTAGGTATCTGTCGATGATTTAAAATTACTGCGTTCTTTTCTTGTTGTCTTCAAGACGTGGTATTCGCGCAGCTTTGCCTTTTTTCAGGCTGTTGATTCGGAATCCTACAATAAATGTTTTTACTGGTGGGGGAATTGCATTTGCCGTCCCCCTCCCGGCTCAGTGTCGTGCTTGCCAAGGGCTGGGTGAGGAGGCGCAGCTGCCCTGGCTCACACCTGGAAATTCCCATCGCGATTCCCCAAAGTATTTGTTGAAACGCTTTTGGGGCAAGAAGTGCAGTAAGATTTAGGAAACCTGGTTGCTGTCCAGTTGCTTACATAGTTTAAACAAAGCTCTCTTAAATCTTCAGGGCAAAGATGATGTTTACGATCGCATGCTGCTAGACTACTTCTTTTCTTATCATCAGTTCATCCATCTACTCTGTCGCGTTGCAATCAACTGTGAAAAGTTTACTGAAACTTTAGTTAAAATGAGTAAGTATGACGGTTAAACAGCCTAAGGAATTTTTTTTCTGTGATAACTGAAGAGTGTTTCTCCAGTAAGTTTTATGTTCAGAATTTTTAAGAAAGATCAGAGCTTGTGAAACTTGCTGCACTAATCCTTCTGGATATTATTTTTATCCACAAAACCGCATGATGTGTATAACGTAGTGCAGTCATACCGACATGACTGTCAGACTTTGGGCCTGTCCAGTGAGAATTTAGTCTCCTTGCACATTTAGATTTTAATACAGGACTCACTGAAGCTTTTTCTTGGCAATATAAGCAGCTTTGGGTCAGATCCTGAATCCTTAGCATCTCTGCCAATGGCGTGACTTGGCAATGTGCCCAGCAGCACACCTGGACAGCCACTGCTGGCACTGGTTCTGCTGTTACCAACCCAGCTTTATTTTACTCCAGTTTTGGGAACCATCACAACATTTAATGAAGTTTATAACCATTCAGTCACATAGTTTGTACCTGATGCTTGTTTCAGCTCTGCCAGTAGATACCACCAGTATTTGGGTTTCTTCCTTCACAAGGTAAACATATTTTTTTGGTGAGTGGACAAGGCATTCATGGCTTTATCTGGCTACTCCAGCCATTGGGCTGGTTCTCTGCAGGAGAGCATCCCGCCTTGAATTGCCTCGTTAAGTCCATGTGCTGCTCCAAAGGCACGTTGTGGAGTTACTTTTTTTAATTGTTTCTTCCCCCACTTAGCCATGGGGGAGAAGCTGAGTTACCTGGTGGTAGGTGCAGGTGCCCAGACCTCTGTGTCACACAGGTAGTTACTACACGGACACAGACTGGGAGCTGTCTCACTTCGGTTGTCCAAAAATGAGACATACAGCCAGATTGTCCTCTGTAGTCGGGAGAACCACAAATTCCTTCCAAGAGAAATTAATCTTCTGATTCTTAAGAATCTTAAGCAGAACAAACCACCTTCTGAAACACCTGCGTGCTTTCTTGTTTTCTCTGCCTGTAGAGTGATGATAGTAGGATGTTCTTTTGATCCCCTGAATCCCCCATTTGCTTATTGTTTGTCATGCTCTTCCGATTGTAACTCGAGTGTTATTAATATCTGCTGTGAGTTGTGTCAGTTATACAGCACACTGGGAATGGGTGTTGTTTGCGGCTGTTCAGTGTATCGCTTAACGCTTTCATGGTGTAGGTAACAGCGGTGCCTGGGTTATTAATGAAAATTACCCTTTAAAAATTAAACACTGGTTAAAAAAAAAAAGATAATTAATATCTTGAAGTGCTGCAGCTGACCAGTTGAAAATGTAAGACAGGAATAAAATAACCTACTTACAAAATCAGAACTAAAGCCAGCTCTTTAGGTTTTTTTTATACGTTTTATACAGACATGCTGAAGCACTATGTGTATGTATTAAATGCGCTGTAAAAACTTCACAAACGAGGTATTTCTGATTATAAAAACACATAGAAAGTGGTTTTATAAAATGAAATAGGCACCTTGGGGCTACTTTTCTCAGGAAGTGAGTATCTCCAACAAAATTCTCAGACAATAACTTATTTTCTCAAAATTTCAGGTGTCCTGGTTGCGTATGAAGGTTTGCCGCTGCATCTTGCGCTGTTCCCCAAGCTTTGGACTGAGCTCTGTCAGACTCAGGTAGGAGTCAGTGGGTTTGAGAACTAACGGAATGGAAATACAGCCAAAATACAATGAGTGTGAATTGGAGATTAACTCGGAAACTTTAACTAGTGGGTATTGTTTGATCATTCAAAATACAAGTATTTTGAATAGAAAATGCCTCTGCGTGTGTTGCCGGTCATCTGTTAAAACGTGCTAAATCAAGTATAAAAATCTAGCAAATTGTATTTGAGCCCAGTACGCCCTAGGTCCTGTGCAGCACGTAGTACTGGCAGGGTGGCACTGATCCTGCCTCTGTCAACTCCCGGCTGTTTCTGTAGCCTAAAAGCTGCCATGATGAAATAAAAATAGGGAGATCTCCAAGTCTGGGTATCGTCGTGTGCCCACTGCAAAGGAGGGGCCTGTGCACCTCTGCAAGAGGGGCCTGTCTTTGGATCAAGGATGCCATCCCCCCAGATCCCTACAGATGGTGATAAACTGGCATGCCTAGGGAATAAACTTTATAAAAGAAAAATGCGATATAATAGTTGACAATAATTAATTTGTACAATTTACTGATACCTGATAGACCTGAAATATTTCTATTGTTAAGAATGGTCTGGTATAAATTAAGAACAGGAGTGGGCCTGGTCAGATGTCTCCAGCTGAGAGGCGCGTTGCAGACGGTGCTAGGGCAGAGCCATATGCCCAATGGTGACTTCCAGTGTTCTCTCTCTCTCCACCAGTCCCCAATGTCAAAGAACTGCGTAAAGCTCCTCTGTGAAGATCCCGTTTTTGCAGAATATATAAAATGTATTCTGATGGATGAAAGGACCTTTCTTAACAACAACATTGTATACACCTTTTTGACCCACTTTCTTCTAAAGGTAGGTGGTCTTTCAGTGATAATTTCTGTTCCAAGAAATGTTGTCCTGTATGTTATTTCAGTTTAGGATACTGGTTTTGGTTCCATTTTTTCATGGTTTAAAAAATAATACTTTCTTTTCACAGGTCCAAGGGCAGGTATTTTCTGAAGCAAACTGTGCCAACTTAATCAATACTCTAATAACAAATCTAATAAATCAGTATCAAAGCCTAGAATCTGACTTCAGCAACCAGAGAGTTGAAATTTCCAAAGCAAGCTCCACTTTAAATGGGGTGAGTCTTCTCTGAGCTGTTGAAATATTTGGCATTATTTAGGAGGCAGCTTATTTTCTATGGAAACTCCTTAGTGCTGTGTGCCGGGGTCTAATGAAAGAGGTGGGCGTTGTTAGCTCTTCTTCGTCCATAAGCTGGTGGTGGGAGGCCAGGAGGGTACCTTAACTGGCTGGCTGGAAATGTCAACCCCTACCAAGACAGTTGTAATTTTACAGAGCAGCAGCCTCAGCTATCCAGAATTCTCCATTGCGGCGCACACAGCACGTGTACTTGGGTCTCCCAGGCTGACGGTGGGGACCTTAAGACGGTGGGAGGAGAGCAGTAGATTTTGGAAAATGATGCAAAGCACAGTAGAGTTAATCGTAGAAATGTTCCAACCCAGCAAAAGATTTTGTCTTCCGGTGAGCAGCAGGGTACTGCCTTCTGCTTAGCACAGATCTGCGTTAAGGTCAGCGTATCAGTAGTGCATGGGAAATTTCAGTCGTGTATTTAGAATTTGAACTTTTGAATGTTCAGAACATACCGAAGCCTGTGCTTGTTGCACAGATCTCTGTGTGTAGGATTAGTCAATGTGAGTCTGAAATAAGGGTAGTTAAGTCTGATTGCTTCTGGTTTTTTTAGGACCTCCGAGCACTTGCCTTGCTGCTTTCAGTGCACACTCCCAAACAGCTCAATTCAGCCCTGATTCCAACTTTACAAGAGCTTTTAAACAAATGTAGAGCTTGTCAACAACAGAGGAACTCATTACAAGAGCAAGAAGCCAAAGAAAGAAAAACTAAAGGTTTGCCTTCTATAACAGCGTCACTCTAACCAAGGTTTTACAAACTTTTACAAAATTAATGTAAGGCATTGTTTTCTTCCCACTGCAGGGTGGGCCATTTCTTGGCTCCAATCCCCAGTGCTACACAAGAAATAATACTATATTCTGGAGCCAACATTCTAAGCAATCACATCAATTTTCTGTACGGAAAAAAGTATTTATTAAAGCACTGTGTTTAATATGGAAAAGGATAAAAATCTGAAAGGAGAGGCTTATTACTTAGGTGTACAGCATGAAAACCATGTCTTTTCCCTACGTGAGTTTTCCTTTTTCTTACAGACGATGAAGGAGCTACTCCTGTGAAGAGAAGACGGGTCAGCAGTGACGAGGAGCACACTGTAGACAGCTGTATCAGTGATATAAAAACTGAACCCCGGGAGGCGTTGACCCCAACAAGCACTTCGGATAACGAGACACGGGACTCTTCCATCATTGACCCAGGCACTGAGCAAGATCCTCCTTCCCCTGAAAACAGTTCTGTCAAGGAGTACAGAATGGAAGTTCCATCTTCGTTTTCAGAAGACATAATGTTAGCGACGCGGTCACAGCACACAGAAGAGCAGCCAGGAAACGGTAAATTTGAAGAATGCAAAGAATTTAAAGACCTCCAGACTTCCAAGGATTCCATTGGAGCTGAGGAGGACTCGGAGTTCCCTTCCACATCGATCTCAGCAGTTTTATCTGACCTCGCAGATTTGAGGAGCTGCGATGGCCAAGCCTTACCATCCCAGGACCCTGAAACTAGTTTATCAATCAGTTGTGGCCATTCCAGAGGACTTTTTAGTCATATGCAGCAGCATGACATTTTAGACATCTTGTGTAGGACCATTGAGTCTACGATTCATGTGGTCACAAGGATATCTGGAAAAGGAAACCAAGCTGCTTCTTGACATTAGATGGAGCATGTCTGCTTTTAAGTCTTTTTTTTCTTTTCTTCCCCCCAAAAATGCTGTTTGTATAAGTTTTGCTTATTTCTGTTTTGTGCTTCAGTTTGTCCAGTGCTCTCTGCTTGAATGGCAAGATAGATTTATATGCTTAATTCTTGGTCAGGCAGAACTCCAGATATTTTTTTTTTAATTTTATTTTTTGCATCTACCGTACACTTTCTTAAAGGGCAATCAGATAATGGATATGTTTTATGTAATTAAGAGTTCACTGTAGTGGCTTTCATTTAATATGGCTGTCTGGGAGAACAGGGCCTCCTTGCCCTGTATGATGTAATTTAAACTTATGGCATTTTTACTGTGTATAATATGTTGTCCTCTGTGCCAGTTTTGTACCTTATAATAGAGGCAGATTGCCTCAGATCGCTGTGGTTCTTATTATCAAAATTAAGTTTACTTGTATACTAAACAACCACAAGAAATTTGATTCTGTAAAGAATCCTCTTTAGCTGTGGCCTGGCAGTATATATATGGTGCTTTATTTAACAGAATACCTGTGGAGGAAATAAAGCACACTTGATGTAAAATTAATTGTTTTATTTTTATTGACATGATCAATTGCTATTCTGTGCACTTCATTAAACTGATTGTGATGACTTTTCATTTGTTTATACTATGTTGCTTCAGTCTTTGGATTTCTTATCAAAGACAACTTCAAACATGGAACAGGTGCAGAGAGAGATGATCAAATGTATATAATTGATGTAAATCTTGCTCCTTTTCGGGTTAATTTTGCATGAATGTTCAGTCCTGCAGTTGAGAGGGATTGGTGGTTGTTTACAGTTTTTTCCCCAGTACGTTACAAGATGCAGTGGTGGCGTCAGAAGCCAATGGAACTTCTCATTCCCCTGATGTTAACCGGTGTTCAGTCGTGTTCTTCTCCAGCGCCAGCTGCAGACTGGCTTCCCTCTGCCTGTGCTCCCCCGAGCCCTGCTCCACCTGGCTGCACTCCCTTTTCTTGACAGCTTCTCCGCCCCCAGAAATGCTGGAATGACTTTATCACCTTTCCCCATCCCATTTCCTCCTGTTATTTCTGAGCAATATCCATTTCCTATGTGAGCTTGCGGCCTGTCAATTATAGTGGTTTTAATATCTGATTAAACTCCATTTTCAGCTTCATTTTGCAGTTGCTTAGCTCATTTGTTTTTCTATTGTCTTCATAACACAGCTATTTTGGCCTTTTTTTTTCCCCTATTCCTCCATTCTGCCATTTAATGTAGTTTAGGATCATTTGCTTCTCCACAATTCCATTCTGTGATGCTTTTGTGAGTCCCCTTAACTCTTTGAGTCTTTTTTTCCCTAACCTTCTGTAATTAATAATGTCTGTCTTCAAAGTTTAAGACTTTATATTCCCCTTTATTAGCACTTTTATTCCTGCATTTACAGACACTATATTGATACCGGTGAGTGCTTATTATTTAGACATGAGATAATTATGGTTTCACTCTCTTCAGGAATAATTTTATTACCCTTTCTGATCTGCTTCTCCATAGGTTATAACTTCAGAGAAATCATCAACAACTTCGAGTCAAAACTTCTACATAATGACTATCAGAATTCATCTATCAAGTCTTCTACCAAGCCTACTGGTTTGTGGCCGGGTTAAGATGCCTGGAGGAAGGTACTCCCCTGTTGAACTAACAATCTTTGAGAGATGAAGTAGCCATTGTAACCCTCTGGTGAGTAGTCTCAGTTAATTAATTACTCTTATTTAAAATGTGCATTTGATTTTTGGTATATTGTCTGACTTCACCTTTCAGCTGTTGCACTTTGGCTTTAGCTTCTCGTGCAGGATGAGGTCACACTGTAATTCTGTTACTAAAGATAGGGATTCTGTATTTTGTGATTATTTTTTTTCCTCATTATTTTGAAACCCCTTTTTGAAGTGAATACTAAGTATAAGCATTTACTAATGATTTCATAAATGATACACCCTTCTTCCTCGTTTTCCTAGTTGAACATTAGCCCTTCTATGTTTAGCTGGTCACTGACTATTGACCAGGTCCTCTTAAGTTATTTTTAGGATGTTTTCCCCTATGCAGCTGTATATGTAATTTGCAATTGCAATCAGTGGTTATTTGGTGTGTTATTGTCAATTATTTTCTCACAAATATCTAACTGGCCATTTAGAATCCCACTAGAAGTCCATTTGATAACTGTTTTCCATTCACAAAGAAGTCAGAATTTCAGGCGACATTTCAGGGATGCAGTACTTTGGGGTTTGGTGGCTCTGGCAGCAAAGCACCTTGAGGCGCACGACACACGCTGCCCCTACAAACCAGCTCAGGCCAACAGCTCCCTCTGCAAAAATCTAGATCAACTGTGACAGGGTATTAAAAACCACCATGGTTCGCTTTGACTAAATGATTATCCCGTAGTTCTAAACTGACTGAATTAAACACTAGCTTTTCTATTATTTTACTAAAAAACTGTGTCAAGATTACCAGAAGTATCATTGTTCTTACTGCTTTTCCCTTACATTACCTTCCAATTGCTAATATTCCTGCAATTTTTACTAGGAATTTTTTTCTACTATTCAGTTTTTTAAACAAACGTAAGTGGTACCTGCACAAACTTGTCATCTCTTCTGTATCCTTGTTTGCACACTTACCTTCCTCTGTGTCCCACACCTTACGTGGTCTGTAAGTTGTGGTTTCTTCCACAGTATTCTCTTTCTTTTACTTTTAATCCATTTTCTAGCTTCTATTTCTTTGCCTTTAAGAGAGCTTTTTTATCCCTGTCTTTGAACCCCCCGACCTTTTAACTGGCTTCCTCAGTCCTTAAAGCTTTTACTTTCTTCCACCATCCCACTTCTCATTTCATTGTTACGCATTTCCTCCTGGAAGTCCGACCTCCCATTTAAGACTCCTTCAAAATTAAGCTTTTAAAATACTTTCTCCTTCCACTGTCCCCTCTCCTGCTTCCTGCACTCAAACTGTTAAGACCCTCCTCTGCACTGATTTATAGTCTTACAAATCTTGTCTTGCACATTTAATTATTTTTTCTTCTGGCTGCCCCAGAGACCAGACTGCTGTCCAGAATCTCACTAGGTTGTGAAAGCACATCACCAACACAACTGTCTCTTCTGTTTCTACTTTGTCTCTTCTTTCATGCTGCTCACCCTCCCTGGAATGTCTTCTGTGCTCATTAGTCTCTTTTTAAAACTCAAGAATTCCAATAAATTCAAGCATATTTTTGCTCAAACTCTCTATGTGCATCTCCACTCCTGCTGGTTTCCCTTACGTTAAGAAAATTTTTGAATAAGGAACTCTGTGCAGAGACTTATTTAGAAAACAAACTACATTTCTGATACTATCATTTCATTATATGTGATACTGTATAATTTATGTATGATACAATCATATCATATCATTGCTATCATACTGCGACTAAATGGTACATAACTCCTAACTCTGCTCCATCCAGCTCAAGGGCTGTAGTAGTTTTAACTACTATAGTAGTTATATATATTATATAATATTATATTATATATAATAATATGTAATAAATTATATATAATAGTTATAGTACTATACTATTATGGATGTAGTTTTAACATTCTTTAGAATATATTTTTATATATATATAATAGTTATAGTGCTATACTATTATGGATGTAGTTTTAACCTTCTAAAGAATATATATTTATATATATATAACAGTTATAGTGCTATACTATTATGGATGTAGTTTTAACCTTCTAAAGAATATATTTTTTATATATTTATAATAGTTATAGTGCTATACTATTATGGATGTAGTTTTAACGTTCTTTAGAATATATATTTTTCTATATATGTAATAGTTATAGTGCTAAACTATTATGGATGTAGTTTTAACCTTCTAAAGAATATATTTTATATATATGTATAATAGTTATAGTCCTATACTATTATGGATGTAGTTTTAACCTTCTAAAGAATATATTTTTTATATATATATAATAGTTTTAGTGCTATACTATTATGGATGTAGTTTTAATGTTCTTTGGTTTTATTAAACCCTTGAAGAGTCTCTGAGCAGTAGCAGACATTTTAGCACTCAAGAATACATTGTTCTGCCTCTCTAACCTGGTGATTGCCCACTTTATGCTATGGCTGGCTGATAGTGCCAGAAATCCTCCTGAAGGCTACCTGCTCAAACTAAAATGAACTTCTTTTTGATTTTTCTGAATTCCAAAATAACTGTTTGCAGAAACTGAACTTTCAGATTGGCAATACAGTAATGTCAGCTAAGTTCCAGCAGGTCCCTGTGAAGATGGGAAGAGTGCAGGAATGCTGGTGAAGCAAGAATAGAACATGTCCGGTTTTGCCTGCGAGGACAGTCAGCCAGGGGCTTGTGTGCCTGCGTGAAAGCCGACTGCCCCTTTCTTATGCCGAGCTGCCTACAAGCAAGCAGAGAAGGTGGGTACTTCATGTTTTCAACATAAGAAAGCTTAGACGAAACTTACAGCCGTGCAGGTTCGAAGGAAGAAGAACACTAAAGATAGGTCATCTTCAGTTCACTACTCTTTCTTTAAACAGGAGATGAGATGAGATGAGATGAGGGCTGGCTGGGGCTGTTCCTCCTCGCACTCTCTTGGACCTCCCAGCAGTTTTCTGGGGGTTTCGGCTGTCCCACACCTGGAAGCGAGTGGTGCAACACTGGAAACACAAGTAAGTCACCTTTTTTTTTTAACACTGATGGCTGGCAGTTGGGCCAGCTGATGGCTCCAACTAATGGAAGGAGACACAAAAATTGAGACTAGCAAAACACATGGTAGTGGGCACTTATGACCCCAAGATGGAAGGGTGTTTTAGTCAGAAGGGAAAACTGGCAACAGGTACTTCCCAAAGAGAAGGGCTGTAGGATACACAGTTTGAAGAACTGTGTAATTAGATGTAGCAGCCTACTCTAAGATACTGAACTGTCACAAAATCTCTTGGATCTGCTACACACAAAAGCGCTCAGCCTAATCTGTCTTAAACCTGGATTTTTCATTTTTATTTAAAAATTGCCCCTTCCTCAACCAATACTCTAAATCATTTTTCTATTCAAAATGTTAGGCTGTTCTTGAGTATTTATCCAAAAAAGTAACTGAATCTTGAGCATTCAGCAAAAGAAAGATGCTAAACGTGACATTTATCAAGAGGCTGTTCTCCACCCTCTCTCTGAACATCTAAAACACAGGCAATGCATCACTTAGTAACCAGCCTGGGCCTCCTGTCACTGTGAAGCCTTTGTTCTTGTCACTACAACAAACCCCACTGAAGTTCCAAGCACATACGACAACTGAGTACAGGATTTTCAGGGATCGCCTGACCTGTAGAACAGAGCAGCACATCTTCACTTTCTAGATGATATATGTTTATGATTAGTAAGGTTGCCATATGCTGATGTCCCATAAAAATAAAATATATGGGACTTAACTTCTATACAGATTCATTTAGTTTGGAAGTATCAGTTAACGGAGAACATAAACTGCATGTAAAATTATATATTTTATTGAGCCAACCACGTTTTCCAAAGGCAGGGTGCCCTTTTTTGGTTAGTTTCAAATTTGCATACTTAATTCATACACTTTTTATAAAGCATTTGAGAATTAAATTATCCTTGGTAACCCTAATGTGGTTTAATTAAGAGTGACAATTCTTTACTTTTAATATCACAACTGTTCTCTTATCAGATTTCTCTAACAAACAGTTGCTCGCTTCAATTTGAACTATGGAAGTGCAGAGGGCCATAAACGATATAAGTGGAAGGTTTACAGAATCCAAGAGGAAAGCATTATTACTGTTTGTTTCTTCCAAAATAAATTTCACACTAAGGTCAAGTAAGGGAGTCCAGTGCATGCAGACTTAACAGTGGAAACCGTTATACCAACCCAAATTACATGACATTGTTAATTATCTTTCCCTAAAACTATCTACAGAGTTAGAAACAAATTCCATCTGCAGATAAAGCAATCTTAAAAAGTATTTAAACAGGCTGTAAGCTATATCCCCCAGATTTCTTGAAAGATCTAATGTATCAGCAGTTTTATAATCCCTTTCAGTTCACTTGTGATGGGCACCCCATCTCCTAGAGGGATTTAGTTTTGCCACTCGATACACTGAATATTAAAGATCTGCAAAAGCTTCCTGTTGGTTCCTGTAGGTTACCTACCTCTGAGGGCAGTGCTCTACCGCAGCTGGATCGGTAGTGCTCTCTGAAGCTAAGTTGCAGGCAAGCAGAACAGCGACCAGTTTCCCCAAGTAAAGCTGTTTATATACATAGTCCAACTTACCATCTCGTTCACTAAAAAAATCCATAAATAATGCTTAAATTATATACAGTATCATATAAGTGGGTCTTTATTCTTCCCACAAATAAATTACCTTTTTTAAAAAAAAACAAATGTTAACAAAGTATAAAAAGTAATGCCCTAGCAGAACTACAGTGCTGTTGTTACTCCGTGCTGTCTTTGGATTGCTGCAGTAAAGTACGAATTTCTTCAAAATACTGCTTCTTCCAGCATTGTCTTGTACTTTCTTCATTAGAGACAGGAACTCCTGTGCACTCTAACTCCACTTCTGTCTGAGCAGCCACATCCTTGAAATTCAAGGCAACCGTTGCATAATGTTCTGAAGGAAGAAAATAAGACATTTCAATAAAATGTTTTTTAAAGGATTACGTTTGTTGTTGCTACTATTTTATCTGCTTTTGCCCAAATCTGAGCAAAGCCTCTTTTCACAGATGAGAACTTCTATGGACATGAGGCTATTCTCCAAAGAACACAGATCAAGTGGGCTTCCAGTTAGCCAGGCTGACAACTGTCGTGTTCGTCCCTCCTCCCGGCAAAGTGTAGCCTCTGTTGCAGATCCCAAAAGGACTCACCATCAGGCCAGCTTCTACACCTCCACTTCAGGACAATTCTTTGGCTTGGGACCTGTAAGAAGATAAGAAGGTCCTCCCCATTAGTGTTTGAGATAGTTATTATGACTACCTCAATGCTAATTCTTCCCGAAAAATAAGGAGAGGGGCATTATCTTATATAATAGCAGACACATGCATGTAAACAATACAAAGATCGGGGTTTGTTCTTCGTTGTTTTTTTTAAATAAACTGTTTTCATCAAGCTCTCTGCTCACTACAGTCCTCTCCTGTTTTCTCTATGGGAAAAGGTCAGGCTGATTAGTTACTAAATATAAAGCAATGGTTTTACTGCAAACCTTGAAATGGGCAGAAGAGTCACGTTTTCAGCTCAGAAATCTCTAAGCATGCCAGGGAGTACGTGCCCGTGATCCTCTGCCAAGCGATCCAGCCCGCTTTGCTGCACAAGTTAAGTTAGGCAGTACTGCATAAAAGTGATGTACAGCTGTCACCAGCTCCAGTGAGAAGGGGAGGTGCTGCTTACTTCTGTATTAGCATATGCATTAAGTCAGCTGAAGTTTGGTCTAAATCAGGCTTATTGCTTTCAGTAAGTCATTAATAAGTTGCTATTTTGAGTGTTTCATCTAACTAATCCCTTACCTAAGGTTGATGCATACGACTGGCTTCTCTCAGCTTCCATAATGGGATGCTGAGCCTGATCCTGCCTTAAACCTAGGCTTTCCATTTTTATTTAAAGGTTGCCCCTTCATCAACCAATACTCCAAATCATTTTTTTATTCAAAATGTTAGGCTGTTTTTGAGTATTTATCCCAAAAAGTAACTGAATTTTGAGCATTCAGAAAAAGAAAGATGCTAAAACATGACATCTGCCAAGAGGCTGTTCTCCACCCTCTACCTGGACACCTAAAACACACGCAACTTAGTAACCAGGGGACCAATCTGCAGTGTAGCATGTATGTTTCCAGCCTGAGCCCTTTACGGCATCAACAACAAGATCTGTTAGGTTGAACTGAGAATCCAATTTTTCCAAGGCTTTGCATTTTTAAAAATTTTCCAATTGTCGTAATGCCTGTTACCTGGATGAACATTAAGGTACCAAGTCTAAGCTCAGCAACCATGAAAGTGATTGTTTTCAAAGGTTTAAAAAACAGAGCTGAGCTCTAATTATCAATTTTTCCCTTCTATTTCCAAAAGAATTCCTTGAGGAGAGTGTAATGTTTGCCCTGAATAGAACATTTATCCAGTTACAAGAAGATCTGATAGGAATTTAGAAGACAAACTTCCTTTCTTACTCGTCCTAGTAAAAAGGGATGGTGCGGAGAGTTTTCTCCCCCACTGCAGGTCATTAAGTGCCTTTTGATAGGGAAGAAAAATCATACAACTTAATAGCAATTTTTTCCACTTTGAAATAGAGGAACTGAATATGTGTTAGAGAAGCTGAAATGTCAGAAACTTATGCTACGGTTCAGCTCAGAAACTCCCCCCACCCTTCATTTTTAAAGTGCAAAGTAGGAGCTTTTTACCAGTTCTGCGTATTCACCGCTGACACAACCATCAAACATCACAAGTTTGCCTCCTTTCTCAGCTTCGATCACAGCAGGACATTTAGAAAACTTCTGTACCAACTACCAAAAAAAAAAAATAGAGCACAAGTCAGGTAACTACAAATCTATACTGATACATAATGCATATTATGAGACAAGGGAGGTTTGCTGAAGAAATTAACTAAACTGTAAAAGACATAACAGTCTTTAAGCACTAATCAGGGGTTTTATATTACACAGCACTCCACTGAGATCTGTGGTACCAGCAGGGGCCAATGAGGTGACAGAAAGAGACTATAAATGCAAATAAACAAGAAGCTTGTGATGGAAAATGCAAAGACCAGTAAAGGCTCTACCCATCTGCAAAGGGTGTGTACAAAGCATGTGCAGATACACACACACAGACCTGACTGGCTGTTGTTGAGTAGGAAAAGAGAGAGACAGAGCAGGAGCTCTAGGAAGGTGCAAGAGAACTGCTGAGAGCCATAATTATTTCCCACTGAGTGTTGGGATTCTAATTTAAAGATGTTTGATACCAAACCAGGCTCTCTTGAAGGACACAAACCCAAAATTAGTAACTTTATATTTTGTGCCCTGTAAACAAGAGTACCATCATATCCAATAGTTAATCTAATTAACGTATGGATAACAACAGTGCTGTTACTGAGCACTTCAGGCTCCTGAATGACAAGTACCTATATAAAAAAAAGCTAAGCACAATTGAGCTGCAGACAAACTACATAAAGATGCAGCTTCATTTTGTTTAGTTGGCTTTTCTTCCTGTTGAGGAAACAACTGGCATACAAAAATTAAACAGAAGATCTAAGCCACTCTAATAAGCTCTCATTAAAAAGCTAAAAGGAGAATGATCCTACTGCCACCTTCCAGTGCTCTCTGACTGCTGTCTCAAGGACTTGACGACTTGTCAGCAAGGTCAGCTGCCCAGACTTTGGTCCTTGGTCAGAGACCCAGCTGACTCACTGCCTCAATTCTGCGTTTTCACCGCTGAAATTCCTAAGTCTCTTAAAAGGTAAAGCTATTTAGCAAAACTTGAGGAGCAAATGATGACAATTACAAATACTTAAACAAATTAAAAGAACAGGGTAGCTCATGAAGCCTTCAGTTTCTAGATAACCACATCTCTCTAATGTATGTAAGGAATATTATTACTTGACACTAAAAATATGACACATTTATTACTACACAACTATTCAGATATAACAGCATCTGCATGAAGTCATAGTGCCTACTGAAACTATCACTTACTTCCTTAGTTGTGAAGAAGCTATAAAGTTCATCTGCTGGAGAGCTGAATATTTCTCTCATAAGTATCTTCACTGTTGGAATTTTGACACCAACTACATCCAGAGACTGTGGTGAAACACAATCCTGCAAAGCAAACAGTATTCACGTGAATAAGTGCAAGATCAACCACTTGAAAATACTGGAATGGCAGGATTGCTGCTACCTGTGCATTCCTAAACATACTATGTTTATGAGTACATACTATGAGTAAATGTTAATTACACAATCTACTTACATATTTGACCGTATTATTAATCAGTATTTACTAAGTAAGTGACAAAAATAGGAGTGTGTGATTTGCCCCAAAGATACCTGACGCTAACATTAGACTGGGGGAAGTGATCCATGCAGGTGAATCCCAACTTCTTGCTGAAGGTACAGCTGCCACAGAACAGAGCATTAAAGAGTACGTACACACTGTCCTGCCGGCCCCTGCCCAGCACCCGTGACAGACAGCTCTGTGTTACAGGCCCTGAGCAAAGCAATGAGGCGGCACTTCCAAGCCAAAGGCTTTCACTTTTGCGGGTAATCACAGCAATATGGAATTGTGACCACAGCAATTTATGGTAATATTAAATTCATACAACACTTAAAGCCAGCATACTTGCATGATGTTCCCACTTGGTTTTTGCTCTGCGGCCGGCTCCTGACCAACAGTAGCTTTTGTTGGCAGAATCATTCCCAAGGTAAACTCTGTAATAAAGAAAAGCACTTTTCAGTATGAAATTGAGCTGTACGACCACCCTGACATTTAGCTATGTAATGAAGAACGCTGGCCAAAACTGTGGAGAATGCAGGCACAGAATAGAACATACAACTCCGATCTGGTTTCTCCCTGCACATTTTGATTAGCAACAAACCTAACAGCCCTTTCTCTTAAAAACACAGGCTTTTCAAACTTACCTGACCCAAAATTAGTAATATCTGTCCATTAAGGAATGCACCATCTGCAAAAACATCTGAGCAGAGAACTGACAAACTGAGGGTTGGGCGTTGGTTTGCTAGCCGACCAGCCAGCCTGCAGGTCTCACAGTCACCTCTGTGGTCAGTGTGTGTCACACAATACAGCCTGGTTTGCTACAGAAACATCTGGGCGCTGCCATATTTGATAGTAATAAAGGTTTTGACTGGTAGGACAAACTTACTTCATGTGACAATTAAAAATAAAAACAATACAAACCCAATGACTTGTCAAAATATTACCAATCTATTCAAGAAAGAAGACTGCGTAAGAACACACCTAACACGCTGGTTTAACTTACCTGTTTTAAGTGCTTTCAGGTAATCTCTCAGGGCCTCCCTGACTTTCATGGTTCCTTCTGTTCTCATAAGGTCCTTCAGAACATCACCTTCTCCCTTCTTTTTGCTAATGTTTATCTAGAAACAGAAAAATTACAATATCTAAGACGCATCAAACACAAGCATTTTGGGTTCTGGCAACAAAGTATTTTGGCTTTGTTTACTATAGTCAGAGGACAGCTGCAATTTCAACTTCATTATTTTCTCATTTTATCCTACCTTTGCTAAAAATAAGTCCTCTTGGGTTTTGACTTAAATGTACTATCTCATCTCCACAGTAGCTTAGTGAAGTTTATCAAATATAATCAGAGTTGCCTACTACACAGCAGCGGTTGAAGAATCTGTGGAAGCCACAGTATCAACTGCTACACAACCAACAAGGCAATTCTTTAAGTTCTTAGGGGGCTGGGGGGGAAAGGGGGTGTTTCTGGGTTTTTTAGTGACTGAATCAAGCAGAAGTCTTCTCAAATTTGTAGTTAGTATATCGTCACAAACAATAATTAGCAAAGAAAAATGTGCACATTCCAAGTACGTAATTTTGAGAACAGGGACAAATTATTATTTCAAGTATAAAAAATGAAAGCATGAAATAAACTATCCAAGTGTAATTATCCCACTAAATCACAAGATAAATCAAAATATGATGCCTATATGTTGATTAACACTGTATTTAAGAATTCTGAACCTATATAGCCGTATCAGTATTTCACACCTACCTCTGTATCATCTACCTCATTTTCTTCTGACAGGTTAGGAATTTCAACAGATCCCTTATGTTTCTCACCAGACTCTTTCACTGTACCTGTATTAACATAACGAATTCTTAAATGCATTATTAAAAACTACTTCCCCCACAGCAAGAGTTTTATCTTGGAAATTAGTTGCACAAAAGTGTTACTAGAAGTAAATTGCCTCTAGAATCTGAATTAAAGGAGCTAAATAGCAACAAAAAGTCTCAAATGTGGCACGGAACTTTCATAGTGAACTATTCTCCACAGTGTATTTTCCTGTATAGATGCATTAAGATACGTACATGCACACGGGTACATCTCACTCAGCACAGTTTGCTCTATCGTTCTGCCACTGCTCTCACCTCCAATCCCCGGCTCTCCTACTGCTCTCTCTCCACTTAAAACAACTTACATCTGCCAACACAGAATGGGGAACTAAAAGGGAGTCGGGGAAAAATAACCTCCTCTTCCCCTAAATTTGTCTGCCCTTTTCTTAGAAGCTCCCTAGAATGCTAGGTATTCCTTCCTCAGTATCTGAAAATCTCCCAACATACAGACATGTCACCATAAAATGTATGTATCTATACTGGACAGATATACAGTTGGAAGTTTTTAAAAACATCACTTGCAAATTTTTTAAAACAATTGTTCCTACTCTTAGAGCTTTACCATGACCTGCCAGTAATCACTGTACATGTCAGAAAGACTTTGCAACAACAGAAATTATGCACTTTTTCTGCATCTTTCTGGGCAAAGGCCCGCCATCACTTACCTACACAGCTTACGAACGTGTTCTGGGATATGAACCCTATACTGTACTTCTTTACCTCAGACCTTACTGTGAAAACATTTCATTTATGGTCTGACACTTTTTTTCTTTCCCCCCCCTTGCTTTGCAAAATCATTGTTGTTTACATTTATTCACTACTTAGATCTCTTTAGCAAGCAATAGCAGAAGCATGCAGTTCTGCCCCAAAATCTGTTCTTCATACTGTTCTATCACCTTCATTGCCAAAACATACAGAACGCAACAACAGGCTTTATCAGTCTATCAGCAAAACTAACACACAAACAACCCAGCCTTAAGCATGACTGTAGAAGGGGGATTATCATGAAGACAGATGTAGTACTTCTTTGGATTCTCTCACCTTCAAAGCAGCTAGCTAGATCCAGCTGCAACTTAACATCACTCTCATTATTTTTAATTGCTACTCTGAAAGGACCGCCATGCTGCAGGAGACCACTATGCAAAGATATAACCTAACGCACTACTGGTCACGTAGTACATTCCAGTCCTATGACTTTAAGAGCTTCCAGGATTGCCTGCAGCCAGCCGTGTTGCTTTCCCAACAGATATCGGGATGGTTAGAGTGCCTAGATGACAACTTCTTGAGACAAGAAATAACTAGCATCGAGGAGATGCATTGTTGGACCTGTTGGTCACAAATGCAAGCGAAATCATCAGGGATGTCAGAGTTGAAGGCAGCCTGGGCTGCAGTGATCATGCCCTAGTGCAGTTCACTGTCTTAAGAAGACTGAAGCCACGAGAAGCACAGTTAGGACTCTAAATTTTAAGAAAGCAAACTTCCAGCTCTTCAAGGAATTAGTAAATAGGACCCCATGAGAAACTGCCCTTAGGGACAAGGGAGCAGAACAAAGCTGGCAGATCTCTAAGGATGCTCTCTATAGAGCGCAAAAGAT
>JAOTQQ010000023.1:2553287-2581949 GCA_026546715.1 Gallinago undulata
GTGGTTGAGGCCCCTTCCCTGGAGACATTCAAGGTGAGGCTCGACAAGGCCCTGGGAAACCTGGTCTAGTTGGGGGTCTCCCTGTGACTGCAGGGGGGCCGGACTAGATGACCTTTGAAGGTCCCTTCCGGCCCAGATGATTCTATGATTCTACGATTCTAGGATCACAGTAGAGCTCACAAACTAACGCTCAGACATTTCTTAGCAAGAAAAAGCATTAGTGACACAAAGTGGAGCACAGTACAAAGATCCCTTCCTAGTCAGGATCTCCATCAATGAGGCACAGTGCAATATGCAAAGACAGTTAATCTAGAAACACGCAACCACACCCACAGAGCGAAAGGCTAAACTAGAAGACCTCTCCTGGGCTTCTCAAAGTCTCCCAGGAGAACCACTCAGCTGTAGGAAGGCTGTAGAAAGCCATGTGAACTACTTAATTATACTGCTAAAACACTTTTGGGTCCAATACAAATCTCATGCAGCCAGCACAATTTTCTCTTTACTGCTTTCTTCCAGCTCCAGGATTAGTACAGGCAACATCACAAAATACTGTCTTTGTAAATAGTAAATCAAATCTTATTTTTACCTACTCTCCCCAAGAAGGAAGCCCAAGCATGCAGGAAGAAGTTTTTAGGTCCAAAACGCAAACCTGACTTCTACCTATTCAGTTAATTGTAATAACAATTCTTAAAATAAAAACTCCCAAATAACCGTGGCCAGACAACAAATTTAAATTCATAAGAACAGTAAATAGATTAATTTCTTTCCCGCCTTCAAAAATTTGCTTGTCCAAGGGACAAATGCAGATGGTATCTGTGCTGGACAGCGAAGTCCAATCAGTTAATAAACACAGCTGGCTGGTCAACATTACACAGGCAGAGCTTTGGTACAGCTTTGCATATTTAGTACCACTGGAATGTAAGCAAAACTATTACCTTTTTATCAAACAATCATATTGTTTGTTTGGATCCCATGGGACTCCAATAACAGACCTAAAAATAAAGTATTTTTTTGTTTCCTGACAATACAATATTTTAGACAACTAATAATGAAAGCACGTCTCAGAACAACCTACCTACGAACCCGTTACTGAAATACCTATGTTTTAAAAGCACATACACATTCTCATAAAGCTTCCATCACAAGGTAGAATAATGCCTTTGAAATCCTTATTACATGTTCAAAGAAGCAACAGAGAGATTAGCCATTTTGCTTAATTTTAGTGCCATTAAGTATCCTGACTTCCTCATTTGTTGCTCTACAATTTAAATAGCTAAAAGGGCAATGTTTTTCCAACATCAGCCTTTTCATACTGGCTGCAAATTTCAGTATTTGTATCATTGTGTTCTTATGCATCTCGATTTTAATAACTTGAATTACTAGTTATCCTAGAAGACTAGTAGATGGAAATAATCCCAGCAATTAGCGGTTTTAGCAGTTCAGTCTGCACTCTCATTTCTAACTCAGAACTCTGGGAAAACACATATCATGATGGTTTTCAAATGAAGAAAAAAGCCACCAGCCCCAGCTCTTTTAGAATTTCATAAAGGAGCTTCCTACTACACAAAGTTCTCAAAGACATTACCCACCCAGTGCAACGTTGAACTGAGCCAAGTACCTAATGCAAATTAAAGTTGTCTACAGTTAAACACTGAAAAGTGTTTAGCAGAGGAGAAAGAATTTAGAAAGAACATGTATAGAAATACAAAATACTGTATCTGCCTACTTCTATGCCTTATACACTAAAATAAAACAAAAAAATCATCAAAACCAAACTAACCTGTATTTAAAACTTAGATAATTTTAGCTTGGCTTGAAAAAAATCCCGAAATATCAAAAGGCTGATTACAGTTATTTAAACTGTACACACAACAGAGCATAATGTTTGCCTTCCTCTCTGTTAACATTTAGATCACAATTGTAAGTATGTCTTTAGTTTATAACACACTTGCAACATTTAAAACGTAGGTAACTGTCAACACAAACCAAAATAAATAAAATAATAGTACTTCTTTAAGTCCCCTATTATTAAGGAAGCAGATCTCCATTCCAAATCTGTTCAAATAGGAGCACTGGCCTCAGCATCAGAATATACATTAAAGTCCCTGTCAGCCAAACCAGGAAAAACAGTCACAAAGAAGTGCATTGGAAAGGGCACCAGGAAAAGGAGAAGCACAAAACGCAGGGAGCCCACTGGAGCAGCCCACAGCATTACCCAAAACACTGATCCAGAGACTACACTCCTGTTTTACGGCACAGGGATTAAGAGGGGGAAATTAAGTACGGCCCATGGTATTCTCACCTCCCAGAGTAACAACTGAGGCCTAAGAAATAAGTATGGTGTTTTGTGGAAGAACAACCTGTCATTTGACAATACAATATCGGCATACAATTGCCCCACTTTTTATCAGCTCTTCCTGCTTCTTACTGCAATGTGAGAGACAGTCCACAACTTGCCATCAAATTTTCAACATCTACTAAAAGAGAGTTTCTTGATGTTACCAAAAGATAAGTTAAAGAGCTGCCATGGGACAAGCACAGCAGAGGCTGAACCTCCAGGAGCTGAGGGCACAAGCAGATGCAGCACAACAAAAATGCATGGACTGAGCCCTGTTATCCCAAATAATCCAGAATTATTTCTAGTTTCCTTATTTCCACTAAACAGTTTATTTCCTCATGTAATTCATTATCCTCTAACTTCACTCAGTTTAACTATTTGAAAGATCTGCACTTTTACACTTTGTGGTTCCTCCTGTTCCCTGCGATCGGCACACAGCTGTAATCTGCACACACCAGGAAAATGAAACGACTCAAGGACGCTGTGGGAAGCAATACATCTCTCACCACGCTTCAAGTATTTAATTCTTGCGAAGTGACATGAGTAACACTGTGCTGATATGCTGTTATAACAATGCTGAGAAACGTCTCTGGTAAAAAAAAATGGGTGAAGCAGGGGAAAAACAGACAAGCTAGGGTTTCAGAATTATTTGAGCGTTCACGACAGTTTAGGCCCACGTGTCTCCTGCAATCACCCTACGGTTTTGATTCACTGCAGTTCACTAAAACAATCCTGTTTTTTTCAATCCAAAGCAGAGGGCTGACTTTCCAAAGCGATCACACCTGATCCCGCAGAGCAAATCAGCGAAGCCACCTTTGCCAAGACCATGGATCGACACGAAGGCAACCCCTTGTCAAGGCACAACTCTCCACGAAAGCCGGGGGCCGCGGGTGGGAACACGCTGCCCCCCGGGTCAGTGGGCTCCTCGCACCGGGGAAAGGCTAAGCAAGCCCAGGGGAGCCTCTCCGGAGCGGCTCCTCACCGACGGCGGTGGCCTGCACCGGAGGAACGGCCGCTAGCCGGGGGCGAACGCCTCAGAGAAGAGCGGCCATGGCACCGCCTCACCGACCGCCCCCGCCGCGCCGGTCCCCTCACAGCCGCCCCCGTTCCCCCCAACTCCCCCCCTACCTTTCCAGCTGAGGCGCAGGTTCCACTCATAGAAGAAGATGAGTTTCCCTTTGCGGCTGTTGCAGGACGCCTCGCCTTCCACCTGCTTCAGGTCGCTGATCTCGCAGCGCCCGGCCTCACCTTCCACCACCAGCCCCACCAGCACCTCCTTCAGCTTGCTCTTCGACCAGCTGGTCGCGTCCCGCTCCGTCCTGGGCCGGGAAGCGGGGCCGTTAAGGGCAGGTCCCCTCCCCCCCCCCGGTTCCCCGGCTCTCCACACACACAGCACCCCCCAACCCCGCCGCCCTTCTCCTCAGCGAGCGCGCGCCGCGCTAACAGCCGCGCCGCCCCTCACCAGTGCCAGTTGTTAACGTTGGTGGCGTCCGCGCGCTCCTCCACGATCCAGCGCGGGTCCCCCTGTCCCCACTTGGCCATGGCGCTGCCCCGCACCCGCCGCCCCGCAGCGCCCGCCTCCGCCGCCGGCCCCGCCGCTTCCGCCCGGCGGCGACCCAGCCAGAAGGTGCCAGAAAGTTCCCCTCCCCCGTTCCCCGCCGGAGGAGGAGGAGGAAGGCGAAGCCGCGCCACTCGCCCAGCCTCCGGCGGGGAAGGCGGCTGCCCCTTCACCTCAGCCCGGAGCCCCTGGCGGTGGCTGCGGGTCGGTGGCGGCTCCTCCCGCGGCGGCAGCGGCCGGAGGCTCCTCCGGGGCAGGCTCGGGGCGGGGGGGAAGGCACCGCCCGAGCGGGCAAAGAGCAGCCGCTCCTTCAAAAATGACCCGGGAGGGTAAGGTCTGTGCAGAACAACAGAACAGCGGTGTCCCAAGGGGAACGCCGTCTGAAATAACGACAAGGCGTCGCGTTTGTGATCGGTTTTATTGTCCTGCCCTTTTACACGTGCCATAAGCAGTTAAAAACGCTGTAAGATGGGGCTGGGTTACAGCCCTTCCAGCCCAGCGCTGCTTGTCTGTCCTGCCCGTCTCTAACAGCCCAAAGAGTAGCAGCAATTAATCTCTGGATAGCATTCCCATATTGTTACTGCTCGTGTAATTCTGTAGTGTTCTAGGGAGTAGTCGGTGTGGTTTTCCTAAAAGTTTTCTTCATCTTCCTGATCGTCAGACTCATCATCTTCAGACTCTGCATCCAAAATAATTGCCACTTCTGAAAATTTCACCCCTTTAATTTCTTCTTCAGGGGCTTGTGTTGCAGGACCAGGTGTTAAGGAAGAAGTTGCCCCTTCATTTGTATCTGTGAGAAAGGCAACCTGCAAGAAAACAACACAGATAAGGCAAAAGGCAGAGTGTGGACATGCTCAAAGCAGTACAAGTCACGTAACTTTTGCACATGTTCTCTCTCAGAAGCTTACAAAGCGTCATTTGTAAGACTGCATTATTTTTAAGTTTTAGGAGCAGCACATGAGAACCCTTTTTTGGACACACTCTGTAAAAGGTGGAAGAAGGTCACAGAGTCCTTCCAAGCAGGACAAAAATCTTCATTGCTTCACAAAAGATGTTTTTATTTTTTAATTCCATCACAAGTTTACTTTTTTGGATAATTCTTCCAGTGTTCTGATGAATAATGATAAAATACCTTTCACTCCACTCTTCGCAGCTGAAAAGCTAATTACCTGTTTTGTCAATTCTGCTCGGGGCTGGGTATCTGCATTTCTAGGTTCAGTGGCTTCTTCAGATCCTGCATTTTCTTCATGTTCACTGTTGCGATCCAGTGTCTCAAGGTAATTGCATTTTCCGTTGGCCTGAAGGTTGTCTTTGTCAGCATCTTCCAGATTGCTGAACGCTATTGTTTCCATTTTCCTGAAAGAGAGTTAAGAGAATTCATAACACCTTGAGCTTGCAAATACTTCCATGACAGAAGTCTTAGCCGCTCTAAAGCTGAGAGTAGCACGTACACTGATGTCAAAATTGCTGGGTTTTTACCCAGGGAGACGTTAAGTAGCTTCTTGTATCCTGAAGGGTTTTTTCCTGCATAAGGCATAACGATTTGCTAAAGAGTAAGCAGGAATTTGCCCTTGTAATTTTCAATTAAAAGGTATTAGCTTCCTTGAAGTACACGGGTTTTAACTTAAAATTGTAAGCGTTCTTAAAAATCAACCAATACTCTAGTTGTGAGACAAGGAAAATCCCGTGTTACCAGAATAAAGTAGAATCGCATCTTCTGATACGCTATTTTTTGTAAATTTGTGATATCAGAATTCTACTTACACATTATATGTGTGCTGTAGTTTCTCTAAGCTTCTCAGACTTCCCTTTTCATCAGTTGCGTACAGATTGTCAATACCCTCCACAGTTTCAGCTTGCTTCTTAACCAAATGCTGTGGCTCATGCTTTCTGAGAATGATAAATTCATTCAAATAAAATTGTTAATTATTTTTGAAGATTGCCTTTACAGTTAAAAACAGAACATGAAGTACTTGGGTCATAAGTTAAACACACAACGTTTATCTTCAGTATTATTCTGGGGATTCTTTTGAAGTATTTCCTCTTGTTCTGCACGACTGTTAGATTACATATTTAATGGTAACAGGGTAAAAGCCCACTGCCCTCTTGGAAACGTACTCATTTTCCTCTACTATCTGGTCCTGCTGCCACTGAAATTAGCAGCAAAACATTCCTGGATTTCAGTATTCATGGGGCTAGAGGAGCCTTATGTGGGTATATTACAGGTGCTTGTTCCCCTATTCACAGTTAAAATTTCTGCTATCCACATTTCCCTCTCTTTTAAAGCATTTGTTTCTGCTGTTGCTGTGTGACAAGCGCAAGAAGAAACTAACCTTCAGTTATGCATAACACATCTAATATCTACAGTACACCAAATCTACAGCAAATCTTAGGCAACACTCCATGCAAATATTAGTAATTTTTCAGATAAGTATTTTTCAAGTTGACATTTAAAGTAAAATTACTAGTTGCAAGTCTAAATTACATTGTAAGCATAGAACTATTTGTACCTTTTCCTTCTTATAGTAAGAAGTACGTATGCCAGGGAGGCTACGAGGGTGCAGGCGAGAAGAACACCGAGGACGATCGTTGCAATGAGTTCAGGAGCTGCTGGTTCTGCAGAAGGCTCTTCTATGGCAGCAGTAACAGGCGTTGAGAATATTTTTTCCAGTTCTCCCTCAATGTTACTCTTCTGCTCCCTAAGTTTTCTGAAAACAGAGGAGTAAAATGCTGATGATTTGTCAGACTTTGATTTTGGCTTGAAGAGTAGCGAAGAAAATAACACAATACCACTCCCTGCTCCACCAAGACCCTTTCCAAAGATTCAAAATTGTCACATCTTTCATTCGTGAAAAATTCTGTTTTCTAGTAACCAGCCCTGATGCTTCTGAACTAAAATGCTGCAAAGCTTGGAACATTGAACTTGAGAAATCAGTATCCTCTAAATCCACATCAAGGCAGCCACATACAGCCTTACAGATATCAATAGTGCTTTCCTCAGGGGAAAAGCTTTATCCACGGAGACTCTTTCCTATGACCACAGATTCCATTAGTAATATCAGCCACAAACAGTTACTAGTGTGGGAGAGGTGTTGAGTCTAGAAATCGTGTGTTTAAATAGCAGCTTTACTTAATAGAATGTGTATAAGAGTATATATTCATACCACTGTCATGTTATGAAACAAATGTAAAATACATCTAAAACGTAAGTTTTTAATCAACATTCTGCAGCTCTAAAGTGAAAATATCTATTTTAATGATATTCTTCTGTTTCAGTTTTCTATAACATGGAGTTTTAAATATATTTTACACAATTAAACAGCCTTATTCATGTTCCTGACAAACTCTGAAAATGACTTTTCAATAAACAAGCTTTCTGAATTCTAAAAATTACATTTAAGCCTTCAGATAAGTCTCAGATAAACTGTTATTTGATCTAGACCTGTCCAGTCCAAGGCATTAATAACTTTAAGGGAAACAAAGCCTAGCTGCATAGCGCTGACACCCAGAAGACAGACCCTGCCATACAGACCTTTTTACAGTTTCTGCAGATACTTCCTGGTTTGCCTCATCAAAAGCAATAATTTTTACATAGGTTACATCAGTGCTGCTTCTAGCTTTTCGTTCAGATTCATCAGAATAAATATCAACAATGTAAACATTCCATGCAAGTTTATCTTCCAGGACCCTGCAAACATGTTAAGGAAACATTTTAAATTAACCAGGTAATGACAAATTCTTTTACTCTGGAAATTAAATGACAGAAAAGCAGTATTTAATAAAACACTTGGCAGGTATTTTAATCTAAGCATGGGAAAATGCAGGATTATCATCAGCAAAGGAATTGCTCAGTATCATTAAGTGATTGAGTAGCAGAGGAAAAAAAAAAAATCCAGTCCTTATCTTGGGCTGCTAAGCAAAGACACTTTTCATTACTAAGTGCTATATAACTTTTGTACATAGCCTGAAAATTCTTAGATAGGTGCCATTAGCATAATGGAACAATTAATCAGAGAAAGGAAGGGTTAAAAACTCTTGTACCTAGATTTCATAACCAATATTGCATAGCATATCATATATTTAGTCACACTTTCCAAAGCAACATGTGGCTTATTTCATCCTTGGCATTATTTTTTATAAATACAGGCAGTGATACCTATAGTGATATTAGTAAAGGTGGGGAGAATAGAAATTCAGTCTCATAATCTCATAGTTTTCTCCTCTTTCACAGAGAGATTTTCACACTGGATTGGACCACAGACCCAGTTAATCCATTATTCCAATAGCAATCAGTACCAGCTGCTTCAAAGAAAGTGGCAGAACAGCTGTAGGGTTTCCATTTAATTTTTACCAACACGAAATTGGTGCTATAAAAGTGTCAATGTCACAAATTCATTTTTCTGTCCTTCAAAGTGATTTCCCCTCAAAAGCATGGAATTCAATATTTCCAATGTAAATACATATTTATGTATAATCAAAACAGAAAAAAATTTTATCTTCATTAACATGCCTAAAAGGCCAAAATGTGTTTTTCATAGCAGTGTAGCCATCCACACATCATTACCTAATCCCATAGCACTGTAGGGCTGAGCCCTCAAGAAGCTCTGCTGCTGTGCTACAAGGGAGGTTTTTCACAAGGGAGGTTTGGTTTGTGGCTACTCTCCTCTCTGACTCTACATCAGTATCATGAGCCTACTATCCATAAAATACTTTATCCCGGGCTGTTAAAAATCACAAACATTGAGGTGGGAAGGGACCTCTTGAAATCATCTAGTCCAATGAGCTCTTTGACATTGGTAAAAACTGGTGGAACCCTGTGAATTCTCTCAAATTATTTTGAACTACATCAAGTTGAAGGCCTAGCTTTTCATGGGCGCTGGCTGAACCACCTCCCCTGCAGGCTGTCAGATCCCTACCTCAAAAGGACTCTGAAATTGTGATTAGATAATATATCTGAATAAGCTTTGCAGTTTCAAAATACCTTTTTACTTCAGCAATGTTTTTTTCAACAACATTGATTTTCTGATTAAGCACTGCCACCACCAAGTTGTTACTGGAACTGGAATCAACAGTCACCTAATAAATAAATAAATAAATAAATCACATGTAAGGTTTTCTAAAGCATTTGTACCTCTCCTAGTTTTACTTTAAAAAACAAACAAACAAACAAACAAAAACAAAACAAATCCACTCTTCTGATATACAATAGCTGTCCTCTAAAGTCAGTCTTCATGCCAACATGTTTTAATACGTCACTGGAAATGACAATCTCGTAATTCTGGCCTGAAAGTATGCAATAAACACTGGTGTATCTGACCATCTTAATGTATGGGCTTAAGTAATTTTTTTAAGTAATTTTTTTCATGACCAGACCTAGCCCTTCTTGTATAAAGAGTTTTGATGCAGAAGCAAATCAGGACTATAAATAGCAATCTTCCTTACAGTGACTGGTGTCTGGGCTGTGAGTCTTCTTGTGCCTTGGTCTGCAGCTTGGACTTCCAGATAAAATGTTCCAGACTTTCCTGCTACAGAAACTGTAAAAATCTGCCCTGTGTTTTCATCGATGTCAAATTCATTCATTTGGTTATCCACTAAACTGTACAGCAGAAGCCCGTTGTCTCCTGAATCTGGATCTGTGGCCTGGGTTTAAAAGAAAGGTGATTTGTGAAACTCAGCTTATGGCTTTTGGGCTGCATATTCTTCTTCAATCATTGAACTCTGCAGTTTCTATTTCTAAAACTGGGGTCTTCTAGGATAGTGCTGTCTTACTTCTCTCTTTGCACTAAACAAAGTGAGGTACAAACTATCAGAATCAGACCAAGGGTATAAAAGCAGAAATACATTTCCCATAAAATCTGAAGCTGTGAGCATAAAAGGATCTGGCTTAGAATGGAGGGATGACACCAGACTTTGAAAAAGATAAGCTGCATTTCGTATTTCATCTCCCATTTGGGTCTGATTGGTAACAAAGCAGTTAATGCTTTAAGAGAGAGAGAACTGTGCAGTATGCAATCCCCAACAGCAGCATGAGTCAGAACAGACTATGGACCTGCTGGTAGGGCAGGTATGGACCAGTTCCCTAAACACCCCATCCTTCACCAGCATTATGTCAAAGCTGGATGATGGGCAGAATCTGTCTCAGGCTTTCAAGAGCAGATTTCAACAGCTCATTTAACCCTGTTCAACTGTGGAAGAAATCTAAATCTTTCAGAAAAATTTCTGTCCTCATGAAGTGCACAGAAAGATACTCTACCTGAACTGTAATAACCGGGTACTTGTATGGCACAGAGTTCGGTATCCGAGCAGAGTAGGTGGTGTTCAAAAACGCTGGCTCTTCGTTTACATCCTGCACCAAGATTGTCAGCATTGCCACATTTTGAGCAAACAAGCCTATTAAACAAACAGGAGTTAACTGCAACAGCCACCAGCAAAGCACAGCTTTCAAAGGCTGGGCCAGGCTGTGGCTTTGGAGCAGCACCTCTGCTGCACCTGAGAAAGAGGGAGAAGGAAGGGAACGCAGCAGGGATGTGCTCGGAGGAGCTCTCTCTCACTCCTGCTGGGGTGTCACTGGGAACAGGGCAGTTGAAGGCAAAAGGTGCCTGTGCTGCTCCTCTGTCAGCCCAGCAGGCAGGTTCTTCTATGAGTCCAACAGCCCAGCTACTGTATTATTTTCTGATCCCACACTAGGGCTCTGTGCCCTGGAGGAAGGCTTCTGCTTCTCTCTGCACAGCCCTGACCTTCAGCTTTTCATCTTTCACATCAGAATTTGCAGGTAAAGAGGATCATGATTCCTATATTGGGTTGTAAATACAGAAGACGTGTTCATTGCCCCTGATTTCAGTTGGAATGTCCTTCAAAGCACAAAGTTACCTGAACGCTGGACCTCTGCAGCAGATGAGAGATTTTCATTTGCTTGAACTAAAATCACATACTGAGAAACTTCCTCATAGTTCAAATTAATTGCTGTTTCCAGCTGACCACTTTTTGGATCCAATTTAAAATGACCTGAAAGGGAAAACATGCACCTTTGTTGTTAGAGCTACCATTTCACTTGTGTCCTTCCTACCTCTTGTGTTTTAGCTGCTCTTAGGATGTTTCCATGGGTTCTCTGCTTTTAGGAATGTGAAATGCAACACTTCCAGTAGCCAAGTAGCAAAGGCACCACAGCTGGGGTCCTATCCAGACCAAAAAGGCCTTAAACATGTAAAGGAGCACCATATTTGGAAAACGGAGTTGCAGCTTCTAGCTGCACAGCTCCTGTTTTCACTGCTTTCCAAGTTTTCTCTCAGTTTCTAACTATTTCCTTTGTTTTTGTGTGCCAAAGGGATTCACGGCAGAGCTGCGGAAGCTGGAGAAGGGCAGATGTCATGACATGGTGCAAGTGCAAGGAAATGATGGACTAAAAAGTGATTGGCAGGGAGGAAGCTGCTTGCTAACAACTTCCATTTTGTCTCTCTGAGTCTGCAAATTATCCTAATTTAAGACTACAGGAACCCATTTTTTGGCAAGCTACTGCCACCTCTTTAAGCAGAGAAGATTAACAAAGTCCATGCTGAAGAGCTCTGAAAGAAATTCTTTGTGTACTTGTGTTTTTTAAAAATATGACACAAGTTTTAATCCTTGCTCTCCATCTCCTCATTTACATACTGTAAAATTTGCCACTCAAAGGACAGGTTATTCTGTTATCTTAGCTATTTTAACTCATAAGGGAAATAGTACTCACCTTTTTCATTGCCAGATACAACTGTATAATTAATCGGTTTTCCTAAAGTTTCAACCACAGTAAAAGTGTAAATTAAGTAATCCACTCCTGTGTTTTCCAAGACGAAAGTGCTAATAGAAAAAATAAATGATGCATCATGTTAAATTTCCCAGCAGTTGTTGCACTGGCAGCCTTTGAAATTTAACTCTTTAAGAACAAATAATCTGTGGAGAATCCTGACCCTCCCCTCCAGTTGTTTGCTAGAGCTCACTGACTTTCAGAATGCAGTGCAAACCTTACTTTTCTAGGCAGATATTTGTTTATCCTTGAGTAAAGGCCAAAAAAGAATGTTTAATTAGCATGGAAGAGGAAAAGGACAAAGAGTCTGGTTTATACAAGCTGCAGGATAAAGAAATAAAAGGTTCCGCTCATCCTGTTCACAGAACCAGTGGCATAGCAGAATTCCCTGGATGTTTTGTTTAAAAAAACCCAATGTCCTTTCTTCTGCATGGAGGAATTTGAAAATTAGCTTCAACTTTCAACTTTACTGTGTTTTCCACTACTTGGAGAGTATGTACCCGTCATAGAAATTAATGTGAAAAGCTCACCTGATTCTGCTGTCGTTAAACCGAGGAACAAATGGACGGTTGTCAAACACATTAAGAGTAATCATAGCAGTGTCATTTAAGGATGGAAAGCCTTTGTCCTTAGCCATCACTGTTAAATGGATCTCTCCAGAAGTAATCAGGTTTCCAGTTGTAATTATTTTCCCCTCGCTCACATCTTCTATCAGGAAGAATGGGCTGAAGTTTTGATCTGGGAGGATGTAGTACTCAATAAGGCCATTTTGCCCCTGCCAGGAAAGGAACACAGTTTCATGTAACTATTGCTTACAGGACCAGATTATTTCAGTGCCTTGAGTTCCATAGTACAGACTCACTGGAATTTCCATGCTTAAATGCCAGGGGCATTTTAAATAACTAAAGAGAACCAGGCTCAGAGCTACTTCGTGGTTAAGCTGTAACACAAGAGCAGCAGGAGGAGAAAGGGCCAATGGGCAGAGTCCTCACCCCTCCAAGTTAATTTTGATGTTCCAAGATCCTAAAAAATCCCCATAGCGATAATAAAGAAGACTACATGCACTGGGAGTACATTTTGAAGGGCAGAATGAACACTGAAACTTGGGGTTAGCTATGGTAGGAAGGGTGCCGATAAAAACACAAAGCAGAAGAAAATTCACAAACAGTTGGCCAGTTAAACAGTAAAAATCCAGAAACATAAAATCTCTAATGAAAATAAGGACGTGTAGAGAAGGACAGTCAGACTAGTGAAAGGGAGTTATCTAAGGCTGTGATATGAGCAAGAATAAGCCCAAGTCCCTTAGATCCTTTTCACACCTTGAGGGGAAGCACAGCCTCCCCATTGCCATGAGGGCAAGCCCTGTTCCTGCCTGGCACAGGAGATTTGTACACATTTTACTCTGTGCACGTCGCTTCACTTTCCTGAGACAAGCCATTTTGACATACCCTGAGGGTTTGCTCTGTTGCACTTTGCTCCGTATTTCTGAAAAGCATTGTTCTTCCATGGCTCTGCAGCAGCAGGATCAAACCCTGCCATGAACATCTGTTGTCACTAAGTAATCTGTGGATTTATATTATTTCAGGAAAGGGATAGAGACAATATACGATAATTTCAGAATCCTGAAAGGCTGGCACAGGGAGGATGAGTGTCCCACTGCACGGCAGAGGACCAGGCATACTATCTGAATGCTGAGTTTCATTAGGGTCTCAATGAAGATCTGAGAGACTCCAGCCAACTTTCATAAGCAATTTCAATTTTATATAAAATAATTGAGAAGGATGATAAAAAGGGGCCATTAGATTATTTGCAGCAATATACCCCAGAGCTGTAGCTATTTTAACCAAAGCTATGCGTTATGAAATAGGAAGGCACCTGCTACATGTATTTTGTTGTCACTTCCAGATGTCCCATCTCTTAAATGATATAACTAGTAGTGATGTTGTCATGGTGATTTGGTTCACTAGTGGATATCTCTGCCAGTGCCTGGATACTGGGTGCACTACAGATACATCAAACAAAATTACTTTAAGAAATGGGGACAGAGATAATTAGCTGGGGTACCATGCTTCAGAGGCATTGGGAAAGCAGATGTTTCCACGTTCGAGCCACTGATATGTTTAGCTTTTACAGATTCTTCTACTTCAGAAGTTCAAATAACATCACAGACACTAAATTGCTTCAGTCCTTGCATACTTTTGAAAGACTGGTATAACTCCATAAAATAAGGGGAAAAATTAACAAAAATATAGCTGAAGAAACATGCCTAAAGACAGGGAGTACATCAGTATGAAGGCAGAAGCATCAAAAGCTCTGCTTTCCAATTCCCAGTGCTGTTAGTTAATCAGAAATCACTTTCTACTACATTTGGTATTTCAGGCCTAGAGAACGGAGAAAAATATATTTAGGCTGCAGGTTAAAGCCGTGTCAAAATCAAACAGGAATAGTTACCTGATCTTTGTCGGTAGCACTCACAGTTATGACGTGAGCACCTACAGGATTAATCGTGTTTATAGAAGCGGAATAGGATTTCTGAGCAAATTCTGGAGCATTATCATTCACATCAATTACTAGAACAGTGACATGAGTAGTTGCCTAGAAAACAAAATGGTTTCATGCATTTTAGAATACCTAGGGTTTCTTATTAAGAGATATTTTTTTGTTATTTGCACATGCAACAAAAAGTCTAATTTAGACTTTGAAAATGCTGTAGTAAAATATTGTGTTAGGTTTAATTTTGTAAACTCAGCATAAGAGACCATTACAGGATTTTAATACGCAAGAGGCAAGAATTCAACATTGAAGTAGGATTCTGCTTCTTGAAAGGTGCATGAATGGGTAAGACCAGGATGTGCTAGATGCAGTTAAGGGAACCACACATGTTCTAGTTCTGTTAAATAAGTGTCTAATATCTTTTCAAATAAAAGAAAATACAACAGAACTACAACAATTTGCTGAAAATTACTTTTTCTCCCATGAAAAATTATCAGGCACTTCCATCACTAACAGCAGTAGGCAAGAATTCCAGTTCCCCAGCACGGGCTAGTCTGCAAACAATTCAGGGTCATATTGTACCATGCTTTTTTATGGAGTATTTCAACCAATTGTGGAGTATAATACTCTCAGCGTAGACAAAGGTCACCAAAGTCTGACCCTAAACATGATTAGGTGACTAATTTATTCCACGCAATAAATGTCTTTGATAGATCTCTCTCCCACTGGTTTAAAATCCTCTCTGACTAGAAGAGTCACTGTTCATTATAATAATGGTCTTTTACCTGAAGGAAAGGGGCAGATTTATTGTTGACTGCATTCACTGTAAGGCTGTATTTATTCATGGTTTCATAGTCTGGAGAGTTCTTTATCCTAATGTTGCCATGTATTTCATCTATTTCAAATATATTTCCTCCACCACCTGAGATACATTTAAAGAAGCATTATCAATGAATACATCTTAGAAGCACATAATTAACTACATTCAAATTATATGTTTACTTGTGACTTGAGCTCATTAAAACAACTCTTAAAATATAATATGGATAACGTAGAAGAAAACCAAGATATTTTGAGAGGATGAGCATTTGAAATGTGAGCCAACAGAATGGGTGAACAAGTTTTGCAGATACATCTGTCACATTCAAAAAGTAATAGTGCTTGAGGCATGCACAGGATGATGGACAGCACATTTTAGTTATGGGGTGAATATCTGGAATCAAGTTCCTCCAAGACTGGGCAACTCTTAAGGAGATTAGAGGTGTTTCCAGGCACTTCTACAGTCCTCTGACCTTCTGTACACTTGGTCTCGTATTTGCTGCTTTCAACAGTCATGAAGCGCTATAACAAGACAGTGCTCCCGCAAGATCTCTAAGAGGAGATGTCACTGGATTTGTTCTGTCTCTATTGAAGATGGACTGAGCATCACACAAATCTAAAGAAAAATCAGTTTGACTGCCAAAAGACCTGGCAGTGACTGTTTACTGGTTTTGGCCACCCTTGTTCAAAGCCACCTTAATATTATGGTATGAACATTGCAAATAAGAGACTCTAAAAAACTTATAAACTGTATACACATCACTCTCGATGGACCATGGAACAAAACCAACTATTTCAAGTTCTGAAGGCTTTTGGTCCAGAGGATTCTAAATCTCCATCTGTCAGATTTAGGGGCAGTGGCAAAAAGGGTGCTCTTCTCAACTGTAATGCCATCAGCTACCACAGTCAAAGGTGACAAGAAGCACCAATCAGAGCTGTCAGTCACCGCAGTTCACAAGCTGGCAAAATAACGTCAAGTGCAACTGAAGGCACTTGATATTAACTGCCTGGGCAGAGGTCTGAGGTAGCAGAGTAGGTGACCTCTTGTCTGTTGTGGCACTTCTGCTGCATTGGTACTAGTGTCCAGCACAAGGGTGAAGAAGACAGCTCTTCCGCAGCCCTTGAATCAAGTGAATCAAGTTTCTGGCACACTTGTGACACCATTTACATCTGCTCCTAGCAGCTGCAAAATGCTCACAGTTCACAAGCTGAGGAGAGACTTAATTTAGCAACATTTAATACCTGGCACAGGCCCAATGGGTTCTACAAGGTAGGAATAAATTAGGCCCTAGACCCTTATTCCTCCTTCAAGAAAGCTATGGGCATTTTTTTTTTTCATCAGAATTACTCCTGCTGATGGCAGCTACAGCAGTTGAGTAGCAAAAGATTTTTTTAAAAGCTATTTTTTAACAGAATTAAGAGTATGATTAAAAACACAATTTGTAGTTTCCGCAAAATAAGTTCCTACTCAATCAGTTTGAAACCTGTATGAGCATAAATTAGTAAAATATCTAGCCAGGTGAAAGCGAACCTTCTCAGCTTCTGTGAAAAGGGGTTAGGAGATAACACACATAATGCTATTTATGCTTGCAACAGTATAGACAACGAAGTGACAGTTGTTCCAGTGCAGTGAGAGAATTCCTTGTTACCTGTAAGGCTATATACAACAAATGCATTGTCTCCTGTGTCTCTGTCCGTTGCTGTCATTTTTCCAACTATGAATCCCACAGGCACATTTTCAGTCACACTGAATTCAGTCACTGGATCAAAGACAGGTGGCCAGTCATTAACATCAATGATCTTTATGACAACTGTGCAGTAACCTCTTTTCTTCTCAGGGATTCCATCGTCTTCAGCATATATCACAACCTGTAAGTTGCACAATTATTGGTACTGAGAAATCAAACAAATAGGTACTTGCATAAGGATTGAAAAATCTTGGTGAATTTGAAATTTGGAGTATTCTTAGCAATGTAAAGTCAAATTCTGAACTCACCTCAAAATGATTATTGAAAACTTAAGGAGTATTTGGTCAATAAAAAAAGTTCTACAAAAAAAGAACCAACAAATTCACCAATATTTTTGCTTCAAGCAAGTAAGATCATAAAAAAATCCAGCAGTGGCAGCAACAATAAAGATTAACTGCAAATTGTATCTGCAAGATCTCAGTCCAGTACAGATTGAGCAAACAGACAGCACTGAATATATGAGCTGTCAGTGTCAAGTTAGTTATTTATGTGCTTAAGCGTTTGAGAGTTTGTAGGACAGGGGAACAATGAGCCTTGCTTAAATTTCATGATAATCTAAAAGCAGTGACTTGCTTTAAAAATGCATACCATCTTGAAAAACTCAGATTCTAAAACAATGCATAAAATGTTCAAGCCAAAGAAAAGCAAAAGTGTCACCTGTTATCCAAGGGAAAGATAAAGAGTTCTGAATAATGGAAAGACTTAAGGAATCTAAAGCAAACCTGATATTCTGTAGGTTCCTCTTCATAATCAAAGGAGGCAATCGAATAAAGAAATCCAGTTGCTTCATCTATCCTGAATTTTAGTCTGTCTCCACTGAGAACGCCATATGTTAGGAAACCATTTCTCCCCGTATCATTATCCTGAGCCTTCAGCTGGACAATCTGAGTAGGGGGTAAATTCTGTGGATGAAGAACAGATTGAGGCTGTGAGAGACTTTGGTTAGCTGCAATTTCTTGAATTACATGAAAAGGGGAAGTAACAGATACAGGGTACACCTACAACAGTATTGATATTTTAAAATCAAAATTATACAATTTGTTCAGCACATTAAGAGAATCTCTTGTTTTCTCTAATTTACATAAAAGAACTATTTCCTCTCCTGTGTTTCTACCTACAGCAGCAGATTCTTCAGGATGAAGAATCACCATGATTTCAAACAGGCCAAATGTTAACCTCAAGCATCTGACTTCCTGTTGAGGAATTATTCATGTTTAACGTACTCTACTCCTATGAAACTCAATGGATGTTCCCAACTTCAAAATCATGTTTCTTTCTGGACACTATTTGGTTAATAATTACTCCTTTCAAAATAAATACTCTATTTCTTCCTTTTAAACTTAAAAAATATTATTGGCATTAACAGCAAATACCAGTGTTTCACTTGCATGGTCATTTAAGACCTGGCCTGAAGTTTTTCAATCGCATTGATAGCATTCAGCAATTCCTACTGTGTAAATATTTCACAGGGAAATAAATTTTTAATCAATTATCTGAATCAGTTGGGATCTCAAAGTCAAGGTACGTGCTATATAAAATACAAACATGATCAATGTGCTTCTTTTTAAAAAAGTAGCTAGCAGATTAAAGCATGAAAAGCGCTGTTTGAAAATTGAAGAGTGAAATGTTGAGCTAGTTGCTTTTGCATAATTAAATAATGTGGCTTCTTTTGTAGGCTAACATAACATAACAGACTGAAATCTGGCTTGCTTTCTGCTTCCTGTTACTTCATGTCAGGAAGAATCACAACAGATTGTATATAAGCAAGAGGAGAAGCGCTGCTAAATTAGAGACTTTTGCCTGATAATTCTCTATATGAAGCTACCTTACAAAAGGCTGAGTGAGAGTCTGTGAGGTGCCCAGCACATTCACTAGATTTTGAATGCACATGAATATTCTTTGTGTACAAATATGCAAAATGGAGTGTCTGGTTTTCCTTTGTGGAGGCCCCGATTAGCAAAAGATTCACTTTTCCTTCTATATTTCCACACTTCTGGACCATTTTTTTTTCTGTACTGGAATTTTCAACTTAAAATAAACCTTAAAACATTGTATGGCAGAACAAAAATGGCAAGCATGTCGAGTTCCAGAAGGTTTACTTCTATACTCACCGAAAAATATTTTTTTTTATTATTTTGAGGATTAATTTTTGTAATTCAGTTTGGATGACATTTTCTTACCTCTTCCAATCTTTCTTCTAGTAGAGATGATGGGAAAACAGGAGCGAAATCATTTTCATCAATAACTTCCACATTCACAGAAACTTCTTTAAATATATCAGCATTAGATGAGTCTGTTGCTCGCACACCGAAAATGACTGGAAAATCATCCAGTTTCAAATGCTTTCTTGTTCTGACAATACCAGTGGATGAATCGATAATGAAATACCCTGTTTCAAAAAATACAGAAATTATTCTATTTATGATTTTATTAGTTAAAACTGAAGATGTGAAGCCTTCAGTGCAAACTATACATTATATATGAATATCATGTTCCGGTATTCTTCAAAGAACAAAAAGTTCAACATGGATTTATGAGAACATCAGAGGTATCCAGGACTGCAATTAACAAAAACAAGTAATTCACTAGGTCAGATGGGAACCAAAGGGGGAAAAGTTGTTTCTACCACTCTTCCGGTCAGAAGAGTCCTTCCTCTGAAACAGTCAGAGATTGTTTGACCTTGTTTCAACCAGAAAGTATTTTCTTTCCTATGAAGTCCTGTTCTTACTGAAGATGAGGAATTCTGCAAATAAGTTCAAGGGGATCACAACTTCATACAAAACATTTTACAATAAAGCAATATAAAGTGATTGTGTTTGATAATACAATACAATCAGCTTAGTAAAATCAGTTTCGTAAAAAAAGAGACAGAGGACAAAGCACTGATGTGGAATCATAGACTCATGTATGTTGGAAGGGACCTTTAAGATTGAGTCCAACCATCAACCCAACACTGCCAAAATCACCACTAAACCATGCCCCAAAGCTACTCATCTTCTAAATACCTCCAGGGATGGTGATTCAACCACTTCTCTGGGCAGCCTGACCCAGTTAATCCCATGTAAACTTACTCTACGCATTCACATTTGTTAAGAAAATGTGGCTGAGTTAGTTTTTCTACCAGCAGTCTTTATGCTGAGTGAGGTATTCTTTCTCCAGTCACTGTAACTTTATGCCTGATCAGGTACCCCCTGATCTTCCTGTAGCAGACATAAAAAAGCATACACCTGGTGCAGTCAGCTCTGCATCATGTGGCTCTAGCTAATCTGACAGAAACTCAATCATGTGTCCAGACCTGATCTGTATCATATTTGTACATCTGGTTGATACACATCCTGTATGAATGGCTACAGAACTGAGATAAAAGCAAAAGGAGAGAGAGAAGAAACAATTAAAAATCTAAGTGCACTGCAGCACTAGTTGTTTAACACACCCTCTTTCTTGTTATTTCAAATGAAGAGCTTACCCTTTTCATCTCCAGATACTATACTGTATATCACAGGGACCTTATACATTGCACTGATCTGTACAACAAACGTATCCGGCAGCGTCTTCTCACTCAGAGGGGCAGGCTGATAGACTGCTTCAGAGAACACCGGGAATGACACGCTGACAGAAGCTATCGTTACTGACACCTGCAGAGAAAAGGAGATTATTACAGGGGTTGTTACATTTCCAGGTTTAGCAGACTTTTCTATTCAGGTATGCAACAGCAGAAGTCCAGAACTTTATCAGTAAGAAAAAGCCTACGATGGCTGCATGCTGAGTTTGACACATTAGTGTCTTGAGGGTAGCGAAGGTTAATGACAAATGCCAGCAACAAAATCAGTTTAGGTTTGCCTGTATGCTTTACTAAATATAGAGAGGGATTCCAGTTCATCGCATACATCACATTTCAAATGAAATGTCTAGCTAAACAGCTCTCAGAAAGAGGTACTGATCTGTATTTGCAACAAAATCTTCCACTGGAGAATGCATGACCAGAGAAGAAGAGCAGTACAGTATTTTGAAATTATTATAACTGACTATATACGAAAAATGGTGACAAGCGATAAATAATGCCTACTGCTTCATTAAAATAAATATAATTTATTTCTAAATTATACCAGACAGCTACTGTCCATAGCTCTGAAGAACGATGCCTCATAAGTCTATGTTTTAAGATTCTGTTGAATATAATTTTATACATGTCTTTATTCATATAAATTTATTTTTTTTTAATTCCACTAAGGTGTGACATTTAGTGGCAAAAGATCACCAGCCAGTTAAAAGCACTGTGTAAAAAAAAATTTCTTTTATCATATTTACATTTCTCAGTCATTTCTTTATTATATCACATACTTCCATTACATCCCCTCTGACTGTCCCACTTTTTGACCTTGCACAGAAGTCTCCACTCCTCTAATCTTCCTCCCTCACACTATAGAACCTCTGTCTGTCTGTTCTGAAATTGAATAATTAAAACCAAGATGGATGGAACTGCTATAGCAGCACAGATTTATAGCTGTTACCGTCTTGTATCCTGCTTCTGAAACAGAAGTGAGACTTACATTCAGATCCTGTTTTGCATAGTTTCACCTCACTAATACCCATTTCTTGGTGTAGTTACACTCAGTTTAGAATAAAACAATCTGGGGAATAAACTGCCCAAGTAGACAGTAAGGTAGAAATTTTAGTACCTTTACAGAAGTTGAAAGAGGCGGCAGACCCGAATCCGTGGCCGTGACTATTAAGGGGTAATACAAGGGAACAGTCTGTTTGGATAAATCTCTTGTTAATGTGAGTACTCCTGTGGTACTGGAAAGACTGAAGAGGCCATCTGAGTTTCCACCTGAAGAGCCAAAAACAAGTGTTGGAGATATTCAACAGAGCCAAGCAACTGAATTATATACCAAGGATTTAAGAGACACGAGTTGAAATCCTGATCCATATATGTGATTTGGAACAAGACACCCGGTCCTCTCGTGATTCTGCATCCGTGTCACAGAATCATCTGGGGCTAGAAGGACCCTTGTGAGGCCTCTGGTCCAACCTCTTGGCTCATAACAGTGAATGAATTCAGAGCAGGCTGCTCAGGGCTTTGATCTGTCAGATGCTGAAAACCTCCAAGGTACCCTCTCTAGGCAACCTGTTCCAGTACTTTGTCATCCTCACAGAGGACTTTCCACCCCCTTATATCCATCCAGTTAGAACCTGCCACTTCCATTTATGACCATTATCTCTCATTCTTCTGTCAAGCAGTTTAGATTAGCAGTATATAAACACCCATAAGATTATTTTTGTTCTAACATACCTGAAATATTGTAGAAAATGTCTTCATCATAACCCTTGCTTTCATCTCTTGCATTGATATCTACTACCAGTGTTCCAGCTGTAGAATTGTCTAGAAGGATCCGGTGATACGAGGGCTTGTCAAATACGGGTGCTTCTTCATTAGCATCTTCCACAGTAACTAAGAGAAGAAGGTCAATGTCTGAGTGTAAACATAAGTTTCACCTAAATGGTTACAACCTATTTCTTCAGCTCCTCTGAATTGAGTTGGAGCTCTTTCAATTTAAAACAGATGGCAACCTTGTTTTCTGTACTTCAAAACGCTTCCCTTTGTGGATTAGATCGTGTACTACTCAAGCAATAGTTCCCCACAATGGCTGCACTTCTGGCCAGCGTGCTGTCACTACTATCTGTCATGAATAATATCATCTTATTGTTTCTCTGGGCTCCCTTCTGTGTCCATATTTGTCTGATATCTCTAGGATTGCAAGCATTGTGAGACAGGATTGCTGAGTTTTACTATTTGTACGTGACCTGGCACGATAAGGTCATGGCCCACCATTAGTGAAACTGGTGATGCAGTAACATAAATATCACACAACAAGAAGTAATGGGACCAATACTTCCAGTCACACTGATCAAAACTAAGGCTGGCCAAAAACTAGGATACAAACTTCACAGAAATCCTTTATTCTGTGTGATTCTGTGATATGTTATGTTGGGAATTTATTTTTTTTTTTTTCAGGAAAAAACCTACAGCAATCTAGTACTGTTATTTTAACAGCACTAAAAATCATCAACAACATTTTTTTGACCACCCTAGAAGCAGGCTTTCTGCTGTAATTTAGCAATAAAAAGAACTGAGTTGTGTTTTTGGAAGCCTTTTCCACCAAAATGTCAATAGGTACTCAAAAAATGCCGTATAAAAATTTGTGGACAACACTGAAGTAAGTAATGTCAGTTTGTGTGAAAGATCTTCTTTTTTGACAAGCCAAACATTTTTAAAGAAAAATTTCATCTGGCTGTAGTCAAAAGGTCACATCATCATTTCTGATAATTTAATTTAGCAGACTATATCACTACGTAAGAGTATCTTTATGCCTTATAATTACACATGCTGAAATATTCCCTAAGGGAAACGAGGGTAAAATTTCTGTGGTAAACTAGAGATACCTGTAATGTTTGCTGTGTCCTGAAGATGTGGTTCTCCAGGATTGAAAGCTTTGAGAATAAAAGTGTACTGGGAACGACTTTCATAGTCCAGAGGTTGAAGAGTTGTTATATTTCCAGAAAGTTCTCCAACACGAAATGAAGAAGTCTCTCCAATTATGGTGTAATGAATAATGGCATTGTACCCTATATCTTTATCTGTGGCTGCTGCACTCAAAATCTAAATGAGAAAAACAAAAAGTCAACAGGTTTAGAGCAGAATCAAGACAGTGGCAATACATACACACAAGGCTGCTATTTAACTATAAAGTGTTTACTGACTGAATTAGTCATATGGCCATTAGTTGCGTTGCCAGAACACTGACACAGCATATAGCATGGCTGGTAAGAATCTGTAACATCTGTTAGGTGGTAACTCTTCCCTTGATTCCTGTAAACCATTAGTTCCCATCTGCAAGGCAGATAGGGAGCCAGAAAGGGAAACTGTGAGAAGACAGCAAACTTTAAGAACAGCAGGATGCTGGATATATGCACAACACCTACAGCATCTTTAGAACATGCTGCCTGTATGTATTCTGAAAACTAGACCCATGCAGTGTGGCATCTCTGCTGGGGACAGGAGGGAAAGGGAGAGTGGCACAAAGAGAGTTTTAGGAAGAGTCGGTGGGAGAGGCACTCCCCTGTCATATGCTGTGATTTTACAACCTCCACAAAGTAAAAAAAAAAGTTCACCATGCACAGTCATCATAGATTACTAGCACTTCCAAGCTTACATAAAGAAAACAACTGCAGAACACCCAATTTATTCTTAATGCCACGTACCACATGTGGAGGCTCATTCTCTTTTACAGTCACAGAGTATGATTTCTGGGGGAACACAGGTGGGTTGTCATTCACATCTTCTACAGTGATGCTCAGAACTAAGCTTGCAGATAGCGAGGGTTTGCCAGAATCCGTGGCCTGTGAAGAAACCACTTGTCATTGAATGCAGCACTACATTGATAGAAACTCATTTTACAGGTTCCATTTTGTTCTGAAAATTGTTAAAGGAAACTTTGTCTCAGAAGACTTCCTGCTGGATTAGCTATTACCCGATTAGATTGCCCTAGTCCTGTGCTTCATTAGGTGTTCCCGGTCTTCCTGCAGCTGGTATCCTCACCATACCTCCTGCTCTGCCTCGCTTCATGAACAATTAGTCAAATGGTCAAGCCTGGATCCAGGTCAAATGTGCCACGTGATCACTAAACCGTGGTAATAAAGCCATGGTACAAAGATGCAGATCTGTCATGTGGAATTTAAAAGAATAAGGAAATCCCTTGCAATTTAAAGGCTTGAAGTGTCTCCAAAGGAAGTTGTGACAGCAGCTGGTATGTGGCAAATTCACAGTGCGGTTTTACATCGCACTAACCTCCACCATAGAAAAGGTACATATGCCCAATTCTCTATTAGTCTTAAAAAGTGCCCACTTTTATTAATTCTAAAATTTTCAGAGTATGCTGATTTTTAGTATGTTTCCTTGCTGCTTTTTAAAGTATGTTTCCTTGCTGCTTTTAGTATGTTTCCTTCCTGCTACATTCCACGAGTTCTTTGACCTGTTCTGTTATTTGTTAGTGGTAAAGATTTCCTTAAAATATATTTGAACACGATGGCCAATGCTGGAACACTTCTTTGTATGCACAATAATTTATCTGATTTATAGCAGTAAAAATCCATGAAATCAGCTAGAACAAATACATACCCACATCAATGTTGGATGAAACTTTATGCTGTCAACCTTTTTTTTCTTTGAACTTGGAAACCTGTATTTCCGGTATTTTACAACAGTCTAAGTACATATATTTTGAAAAAAATGAAAATAAGGGAGAGGGAAAAACAATATCGAAAGTCAAAGCAGTAAGAGCAACGCAGCATTATGGCAGCTGCAAGGTCTAAAACGGCCTCAGGAATGCTTTGCAGATTTCACAGTAAGTTGTCATGTGACTGTCACCTTTAGGATCTGATGTTCATGTGTCATTTATTCACTAATGCTAATTTACATAGCAGAAAACAAAGCTCTGAGTGCAAAACATAGTCAAAATTCATTAATGAATTCTAACAGAACTCACTAAGATTAAGTGCTTTTCTTGTGATGACTCAGTATTTTCTCTTTTTATGTTGAGAATTTTGTGAACTTGCATCAAATTTGTCAACTTACTATTATTTTCAATTCATAACTGTCCATCATCTCTCTGTCGAAGGATTTTTTTGTCATCAGCTTGCCAGTGGAACTGTTAATGTGGAACATTCCAGCAAAATCGTCTTCCAGAGAGTAGATTATAAGTGCATTAACTCCTATATCCAGATCGGTAGCAGAAAATATGCCCAAGTCTAGACTATCTGCATTCTCAGGAGCTGATAGCTTAGTTTGGATCAATCTTGAGAAAACTGGAGCGTTGTCATTGGTGTCATTTACTCTTACAGTTACCTGTATTTAAAAAAAAAAAGAAGAAAAAAGGAAAAAAAAAAGAAGAAAAGAGAAAAGGAGACAAATACTTGAGCTGTAGAACAGTATCCAAAGGAGAATTATGATTCATTTTAGACTATGGAAGCCGATAGGAAAAAACCCAAACAAACACACAAAACACCTCCTTCTCCCCAAAACTAAAAGTCAAAGGGATACAAGAACAACTTTAACATTTTCAGCATTTGAGCATTTTGACAGCTTCATCATGTCAGCTTTTTTTTTTAAATATTATTCTTAACTGCTGCAAGTGAGATACATATACTCTAATTGGAAGAGATGAGCAGGATTAATAATCTGGGGCCTTTTGACCTATCTACCTCATGCATTTGACAGAACTATGCACAGAATCAGTTTCAGTATTAATCATTTTCTCTGTTTATGGATTGTTCACAGAGGAACTCTCAGGAAGTGATACAATTTGTGAAGTTGACAGTATTTCAAGATGGTAATACCTCCTCAGAAAGAAAAAGGGAAATAAAATAAAAGGCTCTCAAAATCCTCATGTTTGCATAACAGATGACACTTATTTGGATATTGCTTGACTTTTAGTATATTTTTTAACATATTTTATACTACTTTTAAAAAAATATATTTTAAAATGTAGTATACTGTACCAAAGCAGCAGCTGTATTGGGTGGCATCACAGAATCAACAGCTTCTACAATGATGCTGTACAGGTCATCTTCTTCTCGATCTAGCCTGGTAAGAGCCACAATGTCTCCTTGGTCGTTAACAGCAAACTTGTTGCTGTGAGATTTCAGAAAGTACTCGACTTGTACAGCGATGCTTCCAGTCACAGCCCTCACAGTGCCAACAGCAGTCCCAGCTGGTTCATTTTCTTGAATGCTGAACTCATAGCTGGAGCTATCAAAAGCCAGTCCGAAGCTAGTGTCATTTACCAGCAAATAGAGAGTAACAGGGGCTGATGAGAGAAAACAAATTTAAATAGTGAAATTGCTGCTAACATAATCATGATCTGTGCTCCATTTCACTAAATTTTTGAGGAACTAACAGAAAATGACAGAAACCAGCAGGTAGGAAAGAGGAATTAGAAGAACAAAAAATAAAATCAATAGTAATAAGGATTAATATATAACACATAAACCACAATGCCTTTTATACTGAATTAATGTTCCAGAATATCCCCACTTCACTGATCACAGCAGTGTTGCTTCTATACAATAGGAGAGCAAGGATCACCAATCTGAAGTTAATGGGATATACAGGTGTTTTCAGCTCCCCCAAAATTTTATGCTAAACTGCTTTGTAACGAAAGAGAAGGCCACTCATCCTATTTGAAGAAAATCAGTTGTTTCTCCGGTTCATGATAAATCAGAGCTAGCCCCTAAAAATACACAAAAAAGTTACAGAAATACCAATGAATATTTTTTGAAAGAGCAATTTGAAAGTTTGAAACATGTTTTAGGGTTATCTGCCAGTTTCTAATTTGTATAAATGTTTCTAATTCTAAGTAGTAGCGGCTACTACTATGAAGTCCTGTTTTTTGTACCATAAACACCACTGCAGAACTAAAAAATTATATTTCTAACCAGAATTATTAAATCAAGCTTTCTGTTAATATGACCAGTTGGGAGGAAATCAAAGGGAAAAAACCAAATATTCATCATTGCTGAAATGTAACATGGATTCTAGCCCTAATTCTTTTTCGCTTGACAGCAATGGTATTAATTTCAAATTTCAGTGTTTGCAAAGGTTGCATTTAGAGGGGAGAGGGAGAAGGTGAAAATATATCATTTACCATTTGATGTAAGCTGAGGAACCCCATGATCAGTAGCAATAACTATTAGTGTAACAACTGTGTCAGCTGTGATATGGTCCAAGTTATTGCTGAGGGTGATTTCTCCAGTGCGGCTATTTATATGGAAATCATCAGAATGGTTCATGAGGCTATATTAAAGAGAAATCAGTATAACATTCATATTAATGACATTGGAAGCACCATCTACTTACTGTGACTTCTGCAACAAGCTCTCAACAGACAGTGTTTGTCTGTTTGTAAAGAATGGCTAAGCAACAGGTTTTAATTGCTGCATCATTAGCGCAAATTTCTATTGGCCTTTTTATTTCCAAGTATGTCTTCCATCTTGAAAAAAGACAGCATTCTTGTCTTCAGTTCCCATTATATCCCAAGCCTTTGATCTTCCCATGACTAGAAGGCAGATACTGCACACTCAGCTGCATATTCAGCAATATAAGAAATCGGGTGACATTTGTCTCCGGACTGCAGACCTGCTAATCCCTGGTGTTCTGCAAGCTCTCACAGACAACTGCATTGCTCACAAGAAAAAGTAATGTGGTTAAGGTAGAATGCCATCTTATAGTTAAAAATGCTCTCTTTTAAGACACCAGCTTTAAACACCCACAGCTTACTGACTCATTCATCTGTCCTTCTCAATCTATACTTTTCATGGGAAGGTATCCTGGTATTTTCCATAATATAGGGCTCATCCAAAAATACTTCTTGATTAACTTTTTTATGCATAGTGCATTAAGAAAGTTATTATTTCTTGATCTCCCCCTCCCACCAAACAGAAGATATCTGAAAAGACAGTCATTCTCAGAGAGTAATTTAATTCCTACTCAAACTCCAACATATTGTACAAAATTTCAGAAATTGATACAAAACTTTTGGTTCTTGTTGCTAAGTTTATCTTTTGACTACATTCTCTTTCTTACAGTGTGATCATGATTTGATATGCACTAAAACACAGAGTAATAACTGTTCTTTTTCCTAGGTTTAAAAATCATTACTGATTATAGCACTTGTAAAATATCTATGAACAGGTCTTATATTCTTAGGACCAATAAAAACACCCTTCTGTTTCTTTGTGGTGGGTTGACCTCGGCTTGATGGCAGGTGCCCACCAAAGCTGCTCTACGACTCCCCTCCTCAGCTGGACCAGGGAGAGAAAAATATAACAAAAGGCTCATGGGTTGAGATAAGGACAGGGAGAGCTCAGT
>JAOTQQ010000023.1:2582049-2627616 GCA_026546715.1 Gallinago undulata
GTTGGTGATGAACTCAGCCTTGGCCAGCGGTGGATCCCTCTTAGAGCTGGCTGGCATTGGCTCTGTTGGACATGGGGGAAGCTTCTAGCAGCTTCTCACAGAAGCCACCCCGGTGGCCTCCCACCATCAAAACCTTGCCGTGCAAACCGAAAAAGTTCTTTAACAAAAGATACTTAATAAATGTACAAACATTTACCTGTATGAAATAATAGAATTGTTCCCAACGTCAAGGTCAATAGCAGACACGGAGAGCACAGATGCTCCTTCTTTTGCTGTTGCTACAAGAACATTTGCTGAGTATTGGGCTCTTGTAAATTGTGGAGGATTATCATTCACATCTAATACTTGAATGCTGACATATGTGAAATTCTGGCGTGTGACAGGAGAAAATCATGATTCAGAAAATGCACAGACACTTAAATTTATGAATAAAAGGAAGTTGTAAGTGAAGAATAACATGTTCTTCTCTATTACCTGCCTTTGAGGTACTCCGTTATCAGATGCCACCAACAGCAGCTCATACTTCTCCTTAGTTTCTCGGTCTAAATAGCTATTAGCCAAAATGGTTCCATCCTAGAGAAGGTAACAGAGTTCACACACAGATCATTTTGATAACTCTTGTACACTGAGTTCTCAAAAGAGATGAGGGATTGAAATCCTCTGTTCTCCTTTAGACAAATGTAGCTCAGATTCCCAGCAACTTCTGACCAATATATTAGTTTTTGGACATTGACATATACTTCCAAACTACAGAGCACATGCTGGTTTTGATTTCATGTGTACTAGAATGGTTACTGCCTACTCTTTTTACCTGATGTATCTTACTATGTCAAGTAACTTAATGAAAAGTAGTATCAAAATACTGGTTTTAGCCAAAGACCATACCTGTTGGATGCTGTATGGATTATCCCCATCCTCAGCTGATAAGTAATAAGTAATTTGTGCATTCTCTCCCTCATCCAAATCAGTAGCAGTCACATGTCCAACTCTAGCAGGAGCACCTGGCGTGTAATCTCCTTCCAGAATCGCAAATCCATATGGCTGCATCTGAAACTCTGGGTTATTATCATTGACATCCAGAACAGTGATGTGGAACAAGGCACTTGAATTAAGCCCATTTGTTTCAGCATCAATTGCCCATACCTGCCAAAGTAAGAAACAAAAATGGAATTTTAGTTGATGGTATTGCCATTTTAACCCTCTGATGAATACATAAAAAAGGGTTTGAGGGAATGAAGCAGAAATGAGCCAAAGCTGCAGAGTCTGTCCCCAAATTTACTTTTAAAGTAAATCCAGATGTAGTCTCCCTGTCCAGTTCTGTGTCATTCCTTAACGAAAGTATTCCAGGGATATCCACAGTAAACAAAGTATTGTTATGAATAAAGTGTCCTTGAGAAAAACCAGCCTAAAAAGAAAACATAGTTAATTTAAAATTAAAATGATGAATATTTAAGTTTAAAACATAATCTTGTTAAAATTAATACCTGACTTTTCTATAAGACTTCTAATTGGAGAAGTACCAGTGCTTTGCAAGGTTTAATAAATGAATCATTGCACCCTGAACTATGGGAATCATGGACTTCTTTGGCAAACAGAAACTGGGGCAAGTTGAAGACCCTGTAGGCTTCTCTATTAGGGTCCTACACATTCCCTCCCTAATGCTCTCTAAGATGAATCCCCATGATGCAGCAACACAGAGTTCAGTGGAGTCTGAACTGGGAGAAGCATTTAAGCTTCTTTAAAACTAACATGAGCAAGAATATTATAGCAAATCAGAAATCTTCTCTTCCAAAACAGCCCCCCAGTGCCATGGCTACATATGAAATTTCATTATAAAACAAGGGGACAAAGAAACAACTTTTTATAAAGCAGAGTGAAATTATGTCATTTCTTATTAAGGAAGAAGAAAACATATCAGCTATACAATTGCCTTTCTCCCTGATTAAGGTGATACTAAGGGCAGGTTGACTGCAGTGCAGAAATGTAATAACAAGTATTCTCAGATAGAAGCCAGTTACTAAGCAATATTAAACCAGAGTTGATTATTTTGACATAATAAGCACTAACACACAACAACCCCCCCAAAAATCTGTTCACTAGCTGGTGTGACATACCTGCATTTATGTCACGTGCATATGGATAGAAACAAACAATTTCTGTCCTGGGTTACATATCTATAGGGAGAGAAGCTCTTCTTAGCTTCTCTGAGATAGCCAGTAAACTATTTTGTACAAGATCTTAACTTCCTTGGTTAAGGAAGTTCTATTGCTGGCTCCACAGAAAGCAAGATGAACTTTTAGTGACATAAAACATACTTATTGCCAACCATTGAAGAAACCTCCCTTTGCCCATTTACTACTCTGCTTTTTTGCAGGTTAGTAGAGAAAAACATGCCATTTTGATTTATCAAGACAAAATTACTTTGGTACCTACCTCATCCATGTCAGTAACACTGAATGTGTAGATAGGACTACCCTTTTGTAAGTTTTCAAACACAAATATATCATAAACCGCCTGATTAAATTCTGGTGGGTTATCGTTGACATCTACTACATGCACAATAACAAGCGTTGTCGTGCTGAGGCTTGGCTGACCTCCATCTGATGCCTCCACTTCTAATTCAAATTGCTTTATGGCTTCAAAATCCAGCTGCTGGCTCAGGCTGAGCTGGCCCGTGGTCATATTGACAAGAAATGTTGGTGAGGAGGTTGGAGGGTGCTGGCCAACAATTCTGTACTTCACGAGGGCATTGGCCTCAGCATCCAAATCAGTAGCAGATACTGTCAGTAGTACCCTTCCAACCACTTCATCTTCAGTAACACTCACTCCATATCTGTTTGATGAGAAGACTGGAGGATTGTCATTTACATCAGCAATGATGACTGTCAAATTGAGAGCTGTAGACAGCACGGGCTGGCCTTGATCACTGGCAATCACTGTTAAGTTATAGAAGCCTTGTTTTTCTCTGTCCAGTTCATTTTCCAGCAAAATCAATCCTGAGGTGTCAATATCCATTTTTCCTTCTCCACCTTTCAGGCTATAAACCACTAATCCATTAAAGCCCTCATCCATATCTGTAGCTGACACCTTGGTAATACTAGTTCCAACTGTCGTGTTCTCCAGAATGGTAATACGAGCGCTGGTTACATTGAACACAGGACTGTTATCATTGACATCTGTAACTGTGATAAATACTGTAGCATAGTCAGTACCATTTCCATCTGACAAGGAAATATTTAGTACATAAGTATTCTGGGATTCATAGTCCAGTTTGGTTTTTGTCGAGATGATTCCATTGATGTCGATGTCAAATGTAGCAGATTCCGTCAATACTTGAAATGTAATTGGTATTTGAGGATTTAAAGACTCATACTCTACCTGTGTAAGATACAGCATATTATCAATAAGTTAATAAGTTAAATTGAGACTAATAAACCACTGTTTAAAAAGAAAATAAAAATAATGGTTTTAACTATGTCTGCACTTATTTTACTAATTTTATTCATTGAAAGAAGTAAGAATCCAAGCCATAATATACATAAAATACAGCTGGAGAGGACTGCCTTTAACTGGAACATTACTAATACAGAAATGCAAATACACATAATTATCAATAAAAATAACAGACTGCACTTCAGCCCTTGGTTCTATCTTTATTTGTACACAAAAAAGTGAAAAAAAAATAATTAATCCATGCAGCCAATAAATCAGACACTGAAACACATTATCTTCTTTCTGTTTTGGTATGAGGCCTCCCATCTCTCTTCAGAACTGTATCTACGAAGGAGCCACCACAGTGCTTTCTGGTGGTCTGCTCGTCTGAGCATTTTTTTGATCAAAATGAGGAGCAAGTTCTAGAGCCTTCTTTGAAGATGCCTTTATGACAGTTCTCTGATGAGAAGACTCAATTTCCTACCTATATCATGTCACAGTGTTTTAGATCTATCACCAACAGATGAGTGAATATTGCCTATCCTGGTCTTTGGGCCACTACAGGCTTTGGAAAATATCCAAAGTCAACAAAGGGCTAAGTGTAAAAGTTTACTTTGTCAAGCATTTCTGAGGTTTATTTTGTTTGGTTTTCATGTTTGGTAGTGTTTTTTGAGGAGGGTGTGTGTGTTTGCTTTTTGGGTTTTTTTTGATGTTAAATGATAGCAGATGCTGCTTAAAGGTTTGCAATTGAAAGAAAAGGCTTTGTGGGTGATCGGCTTTGTCTGAGGGATGTGATTAGTATATATCATATGTGAAGCTTGAGATGCAGAAAAGAAAACACAGCATCTAGTTATCCATAACGCAGGGGGATATAGACATTTAGAGCACATATATTACAGGATTTTCTTATAGCTGTCATGTCCTATAGAAGTGACAGAATAAAGTTGTTCTTACTCTTGCTACTTCAACAGGACTGGCTAGCTCTTCTTCCACAGACACATTATATGTTTTCCGAATAAACCGAGGTCTGGAATCTCCAACTGCAAAGATTTGTACTGGCACTGATGAACTTCTTGGAATTGTCCCACCTGCAAGCAAAAGAAAACAATCTCCCAGCAGATGCATAAATTACCTTCTGTGCCAAAAAAATATGCTTTTCCACTGGTACTGATTTATTTTTTTCTTTAAATCCTTACTGCTAATATTACGGTATTGCTGAGAGGTCCTAACCAAGATCAGTTTAATGTATTGGGTGTTACATTTACAATACATGAACTTGAATACATACTACAATATTACCACAGACACATAAAAGATGGACTGATGAATCTCTTTTGTAACTGTATTCCTCCCAGTACACATTTTATCCATGCAATCATAATTTGAAGACAGAGGTCATGTTGACCAAATCAGGGGAAAATCAGGAGGCTGAAAAACACTTTGTATGTGCATGCTACCAGGAGTGGGATTCCATTCCTAGGTAACATTTATCTCTGTTCTTATTCAGATCATAAACATTCGTCAAGTTCTCTGTTATTCTCTCAAAACAAAGAAACCCTCAGCAAATCCTGGATAGGAAACCACATTTCTGCTGGTCATCCTAAAAATGGCTTCGGCATCTCCATTTTAGTTTTTCAATACCCACATGGATGTGCAAACAAAGACCAAGTTACTCATCACATTTTATTTTCGTTTTACTCCCTGTTGACTGAATTATAAATTCTTAGTTTGTGCCTGACCCCCTGTGTTCTACGCTCTGCAACACCAGTCAATAATTAAAGGAAGGTGTGCGATGTATATTATTTTGTACATTCTTCCCATAGCCACAAAGAATACTTAAATTTATACAGCATCAGCAGGAAGCAGAGTTTTGCCAGAGATGCAATTGAATTGGATGAATAAAACAGCTTTCTTCTTAGCTTCAACAGACAAGCGCAGATAAAAATATATGATATTTTTCCAACAAAGTCTGGGAACATATTTTGACAGCATTCCTTCAACTAAAAAACAAAACCAAACCAAAACCCATCACTGGATATAGCTGTGTTGGCCTGTACTAAAATCTTCTCTTACCATCAATAGCTGTTATCCACAAGACAAAGTTCTTAAGCTGGTTGATTCCTAATGGGATTACTCTTTTTAAACTGATTTGTCCTGTGGATGTATCCAATCCAAAGTATCCATCTTCATTGCCACCAGCTAAGATAAAGCTTATCTCTCCATTTATACCATCATCCGGATCAGCAGCAGCAACCTGGAGAAAAAAACCCACAACTTTTTAAAGTCTATTTTCTTGTGTTGTTATCAAGTAACACAGCGTTGCTTATTCCAGTGTACTTTGCAGAGAAAAATCAATCATGTAGCAGCCAATTAGGAATTAATTGTGGGGTTTTTTTTTCATTTATGGCAAATAATAGGTCTGAATAATTTTATATATAAACATCAGCTAAATATAGGCACAGTAAAATTTGGTTATACCTTCAACTAACTGACTGTCTACTTTCTATATGATTCCTAGATTGAACTTCAGTAAGAGCATTTGCTCTTCGATGCACACACAATATCATTGCAGCAGCCAGAGTGAAATCCTGCCCCTGTGTAACTCGTGTGAATGACACGAAGTTCATACCTCAGAAAGCCCATTTCATAGTAATTCCAAAGTCACTGGAGGTAGATTGTTCAAGAGGGTACATCCGGATCCATTAAATCAGTACACCTGGGTAGGAGTTCTAATAGTGACTCCCTATATATCTCAGCTCCTGAAGCTATTTTTATCTTGGTTTCCTGTTTTACTTGGTTTAACTGGTTTACTGTCTTACAGAAAGTATATTGTATCTGAAAATTATTCACAATGCTTCAGCATTCAGCAGCCTTTCCAAATTTTTTACAATTATTTCAATTTCTGGACTCCAACAACATTCAGTTTTCATTAAACACCTAAGAACAACTAAATCCAAGAATCTTATTTTCTGACTTATGTTTGTGGAATTCAGGATGGTGCACAGTATCTAAGATCAAGAATAAAAATACTTTATCACTTGTTCCCTGGCCTGATATAGCATTAAAGCATCCAGGACACTGTGATTATGGAATATCGACAGGAGTAAGCTTTTAAATGAAAGGTGGATTGTTTCTGAACTCAGAGGAGTTCAAAAAAGATCACCTATTCAATAGGACTGTTACACAACTTGAAGCAAGGATTCATGTATACATTCAACTCAGAAAAAGGCCATTTTTACTTAGTATTTCTAGTACCTGAAGAATGGACATTCCTGCAGTCATGTTGGTGAAAATATCTTGTCTATATGGCGTGTCTCTAAAGGTTGGGCTGTTGTCATTTTCATCCAACAACAATATGTTGATTGTAGAGTGTACCTCACCGTAAGGTGGCAAATGATCTTGAGCAGTGACCTTTAAAAATGATGCAGTAAAATTATTGTTTTGCTCAAATGCATGCTCTATGAGCAGTAAGGAGAATGAATGACAATTACAAGCTGAGTAAACTGCATCACTAGTGGTATTTCCCTCCAGAGAGATCTAACATGAAAGTCTGGATTTGATTCTTCAAATAAGCTGTTGATCCATATAAGAGTCAGCTTCTTGCCAGGAGAGATCAGGTATCACCTGGTTGCCTGGGGTTGCTTTGGAAAGGAGTAGGCTTATTTTTAATACCTGTAGGTGAACAGATGGTGTTCTCTCCCTGTCCAACAGCATGGAGTTCCTCACAGTTAGGATCCCACCTGGACTGAGCTGGAAGGGACTGTCAGCTGGATTGAGACTCAACATTCCCTGGAAGCCTCCCTGCAAACAGTAATGATATTTGTTATTAAAAAGGACAATCACTGAGCTAGTCCCTTTGGATGTTTCCTTCTTATTTTCCTGGTGGAGACCATTTAATTTTCTCATTTAATAGAGGTTACAGTTTAAAAAAAAGGGAGAGAAGCAAACAACATGGAAGAAATAGATCATGCAGGCTGAAGATGAATTGCAGCTTTGTGTCTATTTTGCACTTCTGCACTTTCATATTTGGGATCTTATGCAAACCAGAGGAGTTTTATAGACAGCCAAAATTTATTCTTGGCTGCAGTACTTTACCCCTTGAAGAAGAGAAATTAAGTTTGTTTTGCTTAAGCATATTCAGATGGTCAGAAAAGAAATCTCTAGCACTTGTATAATGCAAATGCATTTTATTTCAGAGATGCAACCATAACGACATTGTCATTTTACCTCATCTTTGTCAGTAGCTGTTACTTGAAGAACTTCTGTCCCATTTGGGAAATTTTCAGGAATTGAGACATTGTAAGTTGGTTGTGACAATACTGGCTTATTGTCATTCACATCTTCAATAGTAACCAGAACTACTGCATCAGCTGTTTTGAAAATATTGTCTTGCTGAGTTGCCTAGAAAACAGAGTTGTAACTGTAAGTTCCATACCCTGATAACAGTGAACTCTTCCAGCTTAACACAAGGAAGTGACATGACTGTATATATTCCATTAATGAAGTTTTCCTTTATTTTCCATTTTAAATGGCAGGATGTAGCTTTGATACCAACTGCACTTCAACATTACTATGATATATACTATTAACAGCAACATGGATTCACATATTATTTTATGAAATTGAGACTGAGTATTAACACACTGAACTCTAAAACAATTACTACCTGAATGCCCACAACAAGATAGGGACATTCTTCTCTGTCAACTGCAGTCTTTACTTCCAACAGTCCAGTGTCTGCATTGATTGAAAAGGTGTTGCTATAGGCCGGGGGTTTCACTGAAAAGAAACAAATTGCAATGGCCTAATGAGAATGAAGCAGAACAGTAGGTCTGATCTGTCCTTTTTATGAGTGCTCTTTTCTCAGCCATAGCAAAAATAAACAAACATTCCAGATAAAATGCCTTTTTTTTTTTCCAAACACTCTTTCCTCAAAACAATTCTTAGAAAATTCACTTGTACTTCAAGAGTCTCAAATTAAGCATTTCATGAGCTTTCAGCAATTATCTCAGGAGGAGGAAAAGCTCCAGATGGAACTGATCTCTCTACATTTCCTGAATGGAACCCTTTGATCAAACAGAAACCTCCAAACTGACTTACACTTTGAATCAGGAATTGTTTATTGGAAGAAGGTTAAGAAGATCTAAACATTTTAAAAATAGCCAGACCCCGCTATAATGACTGAAATTAAGCCTATTTAGCTGAGAGAGCAGCACTGTAGTGAAGATGTATGCAGTTAAGGCATCTGACTGTACACTGCACTTCATTATTATTCTCTTCAGTTCTCTTCATTACTGCGTGAACGTTTAGGAGAAAATAAAGTTCCTTACCTAGTTTGATGCTGTAAAATACTTTTTCATTTATACCTGTGTCGCCATCTTTAGCTAATATCTTCTCTGGGAGAATAGCCAGAGGACCCAACTAGAAAACATACATGAACTTGATTAACTTGAAAAAAATATACACAACTTGTTCATTAAATCCAGATTAAAGAAACATGTATTTAATCACTGAAACCCAGAAAACATTCCTTCTCTGCCATACACACATTACAGAGGAAAATGATGACCAAAATACTTGATGGATACACTGTGTTTGAGAACCACCAGACTATGAGGCTGTAGTCACTGCTGGAATTCATGTTAAGAACATGTTTTCTCTCCTGAAAAACAATATGCAAGTCTACACTGCAGCTCCAATAAGAACAGTAATTTATTTAAAGGATAGAAACATTTTAGAAGGTCTGAAATTACTCCTTTCAGACTAAGATGAACTCCTAACAAAAGGGATACCAAAGGTATAACAACAAAAGCATATATGGTTTAAAATATGCTACCATGAAGATAATGGTAAAGAAATAAGAATAATAAAGAAGATAACTTTTAGTTTTAGTGGATTACTCTGGTAATACAGTACTATGGTATTTTTTTTGTCAATACATACAGAAGCCTGAGTTAAAGAAATACATTCCACTCAGAAGTTTCCACCCTATATAAAAAAAATACAATATAATATCAACCACAGTTTACTGTTCAGATTCTTATTTTGCTTATCTTATTGTAATGAAGTATGAAGGAATTACACTACTTAAAACTGAAACCAGGCAGCCAACTCCAGGACTGATGATCAGTCAACTACCCTTCCAAGTTTTCAGTAAAAACCCTATTACAACACCTGTTTAGTTTTCGGTTTTGTTCCTGCAAATACAAAAGAATCTGTTTCTGGGGCAGAAAGTTTTATGCTTCATTCAATACGTGGCCCAAGTACCTGGTACTTGGAGGTCTACAGTGCTGACCTTACAATTCACCAGTTAGAACAAAACAAAGCAGCTCTCCATCTTAAGCTGCTCAGTGATGAAGAATCCTTGAAATAAAAGCCCTGTGGACAGGAAGAACCTATTTACATTTGCAGTTTTCAGTGAAGAGCTTTTACCTTGTTTTCACTGATGGTTCCATTGTACAGTGATTGACTGAAATAGGGGTTCATCGTATCATAATCTTGTACATTAATCAGTAACGATGCAGTATCATTGTTATTTCCAAATTTTTCCTATATCCCAAGAGAAGGAAGAAAATAAGAAATATTTTAATGAAAGAGACATTTCTCAGTGGAAAATGCAGCAGAATATAAATATTAGACATTTTTGTAGTGTCTAAACATTTTTAACCTGAAAACTCTCACCCTGTCAGATTTTCCCAGTTCTAGAAATCCAGTTCTAGGAATAATACTATCAAAAAGTAATTGTTCTTAAGTAATAATTTTATATCAGGTAGGTGTTACATAGTAGCACACAGAATGTGTGTACTATTTGCTAGATACCACAATAAGTGTGGCAAAATTACTTTTTAATTCTAAAAGGAAATGAAGGCAAATATATGATCAAATCTCAAAAAAGACACACGAAAAGACTGCAGATAGTAAGCTGCCGCAAAAAATAGGACAGATTTGCCAGAATGAATAGCTGAATATATATCACTATAGTGGAGAACTAATATGTACAACATATATACTTAAAGAAATACACACAGAAAGAAACTTGGGCTGGTATTTAAGGGGAGACTTAAACAATGGCTCAAATATTAAAAGTGAGCTACTTCATCTGCAGTATGAGCCAAGATGCAACACAATTTCTGGCTTGGGAACTCCCTAAGTTTTAAATTTGTAGAAACTGGGATGTTACAGCAAAGGAATTATCATTGTGGAACTATAGTGGTTCTCCTTCTTTTAATTTATATCATACCTTTGCTTGAACTGTTAAATTGAAAAGGTTGATCTTGTTGTAATCCAATGTTTTATTCACCATGATGTTTCCATCTCCTTCCCTTATATAAAAGTAATCAGAGTTTGGACCCTGTTAAAGGAATAAATCACATATATTTTACACGATTATCAATTAAATACATTTTCTTTTCTTTTGCTACCTTTATTATTGGACCATTGCTCATAAAGGACCAGGAACGTCTTGAACGCCGCCACTGGAAATGAAAACGCTGACCTTCTTCAACATATTTTATTGCCTTTTGCATTAGTGCCATTAGATTTCGTCTGATTTATCTCATCCTATGGTCAATAACTAAAGCAGGTCAGATGAATGGCATCAGTTTCCCTTCATCAGCTATAAAAGGAGCAGAGACAGCAAGCTCAGATGTAAAGATCTCCACTGCATATATCTAAAGCTAGTTGAAATAATCTTACTTCAGGTGGCTTACTTATACAGCTCAGCAGCTGTATCAATAGCAAGGCAAATACAAACTTTAAAAAGAGGGGGAAACGGTTTCACTCCTGCTTCTAAAAAGGACCTCAGTGCTCCTTTAGCAGTAGCTGAAAAGTGTCACAAAACATTTCACAAATGTCAAGAAACAAGATTCAGACTCTGCATACTAGGCTGCTCCTGTGGTGTAAGTTCTAATTTTAGATGGTCTATCTGATGCTACCTTTCTGCAAATTGTAATCTTAACTGCGCAGTGCAAAATAGCATACTCAGGTCAGATACCAGGCTGTGTTTCATATGAAATGTAGGCTGGAGTTCAGTCTCTGACAAACAAAGGGTGTTTACCGAAAGACTGTAAGTAAGGAGGCTCCAAACAGATGAAAAATCTTTATCCACAGCTTCCACTTTTATAACCGTAGAATTTATTGCAGATACCTAGAGGAAACAAAGAACATCAAATGCTCAGTCACAAGGTCCTTCCTAACTTCTGGCAGGAAAGCTGTACCACATCCTTAGTATATGCAAATTACTTCCAATTTCCATTTTAGGCTGGATAGATGAACGTTTCTTCTTTACCCCATGCCTCCACCTATACAAGCAGACCAGCCATTCTCTTCCACACCCATGGGAAGGTGTAAAAAAGTCCCATAAGTGTGCACATAATGATCTAATGTCAGTGTGGTCCCATTAGAACCTCATAGGTTTTGACCCCCAAAAGTAATTTAAAAATACCACAAGAAAAAATATTAACATTTACCGTAACCCACCTCTGATACTGAAGCATTATAGTGAGATTGTAGAAATTTTGGAGCATTGTCATTTATGTCTTCTAAGGCTAAGTCTCGTGCATTCTCTACCTCATTAGGCTTTGTAAAGGAAGCAAAAGACATGTTAGAAATGACAGCAGTGAGGTAGCAGCATACTGCTAACATTTAATTTCATCACACAAAATTAAATCTTCAAAGAGACATCCCTTCAGTACTAAAAACTTTAACAAGAGAGTTGGACTACCATTTCTAATAATGGAGTAGAAAGTTTTTGAAAATATTTTTAAATTAAGTTTTTAAAATTTACCTTATATTTTCTGTGAATAAAAAAAATCATTCCAATTGTTACATGTAAACAAATATATCTTCTAGAAGGTGATCTTAACTCCCTGAATGAAATGTTTAAATGAAATGTTGTTTCAGAAAACTGTAATTTGCATTAAACTTAGACAAAATAATACAGTTGATAAAACATGGCTCTTACTTACAGTTCCAATCCTTTGGCAAACAACAGCATAAAAAAGATGGTCACTCTGAAAATTAACAAACAAGCAAATAAATAATATTATCTATGAACTCCTAATATAATTGTCAAAGAGCATTTATGTCAAAATTATACAAAACAACTTCTAGAATTTGAATCCTTGCGGGTGCCATACCAAGTTGACAGTGACTGTTCATCTGATTCAGATACAGGAGCATACGTCAGCTATTTTTATAATTTCAATATGATAACACTACTTATAATATATCGCAAAGTGATTACAGAATATTAACTGTAAAGTTTATTTGGCTGCCATTCACCTACTGCTGGTATCCACCAACCTAGATAGCACCATCCACATAATTGACTGTTTTCCCCAAAAGAAAAATTAACACAGAATGGGAGAATATGTGTAAGAAGCCTAAAAAGTGTTTTAAGGCATTTGGAAAATATCCAAATACAAATGTAGAAGTTGTAAATAAATTTTCATCGATTAGAAGTCTTGAATATAACAGTGGTTCTTGAAATATGTATGGTTCAATTCTTTCAAGTACAGTATTACTCTGAAATAGTACTTGTACGAAAAATAACCTCCACTTGCTCTGCAGAACTACACCATTTTCTTTTTCAGAGGCAATTTCAGCCAGGAAAAACATCAATATTGCTTTATTGATTCCTGGTAGTCCTGCAGAGCAAGACCGGCCTAGAAAGAAGGACCTGGCATCAGCCAACAGAGGCCAAAGGATATACTCATGCATGAAGTTGAACACTTGTATAAACATTCATATGATGAAGAATTGCCTTCTCCAAATTATATTTTATCAATCTCACTTTGATGAAATAATTCATGATACTGAGATATGAGTTTTAAGAAAAATGGCAACCAAGATGATTAAGGGATTAGAGCACCTCCCTTATGAGGAAAGGCTCAAAGAGCTGGGGGTCTTTAGCCTCGAGAAGAAAAGGCTGAGGGGAGACCTCATCTATGTGTACAAGTTCCTAAAGGGTGGGTTGAAGGATGTTGGAGCCGGACTCTTTTCAGTGGTTTCCAGCGATAGGATGAGGGGCAACAGGCTCAAGCTGGAACATGGGAAGTTCTACTCAAATATGAGGAAAAACTTCTTTCCGGTGAGGGTGACCAGAGCCCTGGAACAAGCTGCTCAGGGAGGTCGTGGAGTCCCCTTCTCTGGAGATCTTCAATCATCCCCTGGATGCAGTCCTGAGTGATGTGCTCTAGGAAATCCTGCTTTGGCAGGGGATTTGGACTAGATGATCTCTAGAGGTCCCTTCCAACTCTGACAATTCCATGAATCCATGATACCTATCGTAACTGTGTATTTACAACTTTCATTACAAGTGACAATGAGTGATTAGGAAAGAACCTGTCTGACTGTCAGATGCCAGGTAAGTTTACAGTGACAAGAAACTGAAGACGTTTAACAGAGATTAGTGAGAGGTAAATGCTGAAGTCTATGCTGCTCTTTCTGATGAGTCACTTTCTTGGAATATCAATCTGTATTCATGAGAGAACGAACAATTAAAATTTATGTTTCAGTGGTTTTAACCTGTCAAGAAAAGCTTTATATCTAGGTTTTAAATGCGGTGAAAAGAATACCTCAATAGCCTCAATATCCAGGTTCTTACGAGTCCTCACTGTTGCATTTTTAGAACCAGGGATATATACTAGCTCCACATATGGTAAGTGTTCGGGGAACACATATTGTTTTAATTTCAAATTCACGTTGGGTGGGATATCTGTAATCCATTCTATATCACCTGTAAGACAAAGTGTAATGAATTAGATTCCTTTATGGAAAAGAAATCCATAGGTTCATTTCATATATATTAACAACTAGATTACTAGTAACCTTTTATTACATTTTATATTATTTTGGCATTTTCAGCTAAACAATGAGATCTGTTAAAGTCCCCCTAACTGCTATGCACAAGTGCATTGATAAATTTTTAAAACCACACAAAACCACTTTTTCCAATATATTCACACTCCTTAACAATATGTCCAGAATTTAAAAGCTTGGCATAATTTATACCTAAAATTCCACTATTTTCTGGAAATAGCTTTATACTCCAAAACTTTTTTCACGTTTACTATGAAAATGTAATCAATCAAAGTCAAGGAATGTAATCAAGATTGGTAGAGGCTAGTCAAGGCTGCATGGAGCGAGTTTCAGTATTTTCCAAAAACAAGGGTATTGCATATCTCTTAGTTGAATGTATTAAGCAGGTAGAATCCAGTAGGAATCTGGATTCAGGCTTGAGATTGTTCAGATTTTGATTTTGGTACAGAATGGTAAGTGTATGGCTTCTCCTTTAATATGTTCCTGTAGGTACAGAACACTGAAACATAAAACAATGCAACTTTTGAATCAATTTGAACGTGATTTTTTACAACCATGCATTTAGGAACTATTGTTAAAAATTGTTATTTGTAATTATCATGATTCATATTAGACTCACTATCATTTCAGTAGTGAGCATGTTACTTGCTTGGTTAAACACCAAATCTGTCTTTGACATAGATCCTTTTAAACCATCCAGTGAGGTGCTAGTGGCAATTTTTAAAAATAGATTACAAATTACCTTACTCATATTATCAAGATATTTGTGTTTATGAAACAATGCTTACCTCCGCATGAAACATGTTAACTGGATTGCGAACCCATAATCCCCTCTCCTCTCCAAAATTTTCCTGAACATCCCAAATATTTTCCATGATCTTTAGAAAACTTGCTAGCTGTGTTTTTTACTCTACTCCATCGTTTTTGTACTCCATCACTACTAATTTAGGCTAATAAACCCTTTCTGAAACAGCCCCACCTCCAATCTCCACATGCAGAGTCAAGGGCTTGGTCTCTAAGTGCCTAAGGGAAGGGAACCTTGTCTTCTTCCAACGGCAGGGAGTGTCTGGAATGCTGTCAGCTACCAGCCCAAAGGTACTAGGCCATAACTGCGTGTAAGGAGAAAGTCCAGTCAGATGGCAGTAAGCACGGAATAACTGGGCTGTGTCCCTGCAGCCCTGCGTTGTGAGGTATCACTCTATTGAGTGCAGAGTTGAAACTGTTGGAAAACATTCTAGAGAAGCAAAATCTATCTCTGCCTGCTGATATATGGATAATCCTCCATCCAGAGTTGGATACATTCGGGCAAGAAGTACCAAGCAGCTGCCTAGGAAATAGAATTCCATCCAGCAGAGAAAGCCTAACTAAAAGGAAGTTCTTGGAAAAAATGAAGCTGGTTGTCCTTCTTGCTTATTCATTACAGATAGATCAGCAGGTACACTCATATGATGCACTAATAATCCTAACGGTTATGACATATCCTGAAGGGAACACTTTGGCCATAACCTTTTGCCTTGTGGGATCGCTGTATATCCCTTATGCAAGTCAAATCCTGGCTGTGGGGCTGCTTCTAACAGACAGTGTAGTCACAGACAACAGCCCTACCCTTTAGCAAACAACAGTAACCTCTCCGGTTAGGAGTGGGAGGAAAGGAGGATGGAGTTATCCTCTGTACTGCATTTGTTGTGAGATAAATACCAATAATAATAATAATAATAATAATAACAACAACAATAATAATAATATAAAAAGTAGTCTACTCCTTTTGTGCACTGTGTGCTCTTGCAGTCGCTGTGGGATTTTGTCTCCAAGGCAGTTACACTTTGACACCCAGGCTTAGCAGGAAGCGGAGAAAATGTGGGGATAAATTAATGTTAACCCTCACAGGTTGCACAAGTTAAATAATCATCAGAATAATACAGGGTGTGCTACACTAATGAAGAAAACTAGAATAGAAAACACAAATACATGAAGTGGCCAGCACTGGTCCTGTAATTCCCTATACTGCAAGCCTCCTTGCTCCTCTGTACCCCATCTGCTCTCCCTGCTGCCCCAACAAAACAAAAAATTGATAGAGGCTCGAGTGTGAAGCAGAGCAGGGCTGGGGTGGCAGCAGTTCCTTTTGGTGGAGGGAAGGAAGAGATCAGCTCTTGTGGGCTGATTTGACATGGTGAACTGTAAACATAATTTTTTCTGTACTTGTTTCCTTTCCCTTTGACTGCTCTGTCTATTCAGACAGTAAGATCCTTGGATCAGGGAATTCTGGATTTTGTATTTATTTATTCTACTAAGCAGTATGCCGTGTAGGCAGCTGCTGCACCCAGGCATGAAGACTGTTGTAAATCAGTTAAAAATATAGACTCATTATAAAATGCAGCGACTACATGAAACATTAAAGTACTATGTGCATTAGGGAGAAAATCAGACAATTCTAGGACAGAATCATGGTTTTACCTGTATATTCATCCAAAAAGCCTGACAGCATGAGTACTTGAGGTGTTGTGTCACAATTTATACTTGTGGTTTCTAAAAAGAAAAGGAAAAATCAGGTATGAAGGACACAGAGGGACTATTTCCAGAATGTGAAATATCTAGGTACAGAATTGTCTTTCCTTTGTACCCTGACTGGACTGAAACTTGGGCTTTATCACCTGACAGTAATGAATCACTATTCAATAATTTCCTGTTGAAACACTTGTGGAAATCATAACCGAAACTACTTTTGTACCCTGGCCTTCTAAATGTTTTCTACTCTCCAGAAAAGTGTAAACACAAAGCTATTTGCCTTTGAAATGTTACCAACAATACAGAAGATTAGGGTAAAGGCACACTGGCAGATTTACCTGAAATTTATCCTCCTTAAACTTTTATAGCAATTGGCATTTTTGAAGTATACTTTCCTACTGTGACAGGGCTTTCATAAGTTATTTATCTATCGTAACTCAGTGCCCTCTCTCTACATTTTCTCTGTGTGATAGAAAGCAACACCTTTTTTTTTCTAGATCTGCAAACTATACAGACAGAAATCCACCAGATTTTTTCCTGCTTCCATGACCAAAATTACTCAGCAAAGCTGACATGGAGTCTATGCTCCTATACTGCCTGAGCAACTTTTGTGGTCTTATGTGAGTTTGCACCAACGGTAAGAGTGTCCCCACTCTTCTCCTTGCCATCCTTACCGTATATTCAAAGTGATGGTAAAAGTAGTGGTGGGCTATTTTTGCCTGGCTAGGCAGATAGCTCCATATTTACACCACTCTATGGGATCTCATTTGTAAGGAAGCAGTGGACGGGTTTCTACACAAGTAACTAAACAAAACCCTAGAGAACACTTCCGTAGTCAGCAGCTCCTGCTTATGGGTCTAATTTGTCGCGTACATGTCTTAGTATTCACAAGCCTACTTTGGAAAGTGGGGCTCTGGGTTACTGAAAAGTATCAAAAACCTGGAAGCTTGGAAGTGGTTGGAACGTTAGGTCACAGCTGAATAAAGGAGAATCAGTAATTAAATAAAATCTCTTGTTGCACTTTTTTTCCCCCCCAAAAAAGTTTCCCTCAGACATTCCCGATGATCCTCTAGAACTATCAGAAAACAAAGGATTTTCACTGTTGTCAAGATTCTCTAGGAAGGACCAAAATTATATTAAGATCACAAGTTTAGGCACACAGACACTGTTTCTACTCCCAGATTCAGCTAATGGATGGCAGAGTTTTCACTTTCTGGAAGCCCTCTCTTCAAAACACCAAAGAGAACATTTAATGTAGCCCTTACCACTACAACGAATACCAGATGTAAAAATGGTAACTACTCCAATCTAATTTAGCAGAAGAAGAGCAGCAAGGAATTCAACTGATCCTAACTTCAAAACTATATTTTCTCAGACTCAGCTTCAGCCTAAGTATTTTATTGAACGTCAGTTGCATAACCAAAGCTCAAAGCTTAGAAAACTCAAAGAGAACTTATAAAAACCCAGTGTACATACAAGCACAGTGGTTTTCAACTTGTGATCAGTCAACAGATTAATACATCTTAAACTCTTAGGATTGGTATTTATATTAATTTATTAATTTTAATTTTGTTTGATTTCAATAAAAGTAGGAACAGACCCACAAGCATTTATAAAAATAACACTACTTACTTTGTGCATCAAGGCAGATGAACGTAACCCAACCGATCAAAGCAAAAACCAGAGATCTAGAAAGTGCCATGAGCAGTCCAGAAAAAAATATTCTACTGAAGGCAAAACCAGTCACTTCTCATAAACAATATTTATAAAGAATCATTTCATTTGCTATGTCATAAGTTATTTGTTATCTTGACAAACGCTTTAGTGAGAACAAGGCAAAAGACTGGAGTAAGCCTATGAGAGCAACCCACAATATATAACATGCTTATCATGTTCAGCTTTTGAGATCAAAGTCCCTTCTAGGCAGTAAAAATAAACCAACAAGGAAATACCACTTTTTGTGTTACAGCACAAATAACAAAGTCTATTTTCATTTTAATATTCAACATAGAGATGAGAATAAATAAATTAGCAAGATATCCTGAACAGTGAGAGAAACCTACATATTCCCTGGGAAAGAAAACTAAACGTGGCATCAAAAGGCAAAGGGACCAGCATTGCATGTTTTGATCTCATAATGATGTCAGAGTTTCTTCTCGTAACTCTGTTCCACAAGGAGTAAGTACAGAATTCCTGTTACAAAACCAGTAGTTACTATTTGATGCGATAAAAGTAGACATCTCTGAAGCACGCCTACTATTTTACAGATAGCATACAGAGAAAATAGGTTTAGCAGGCAGTTACAACATTTTACTTTATTTTCCTGCAGAGAAAAAAAAAACACCTATAAGCTTGCAGAGATCGTTCAAAGATTACAAATGATATGGCTAATCATGCAGTTTGATTCAGTCATTTGGAGGTAAATACACCTTTAATTCAAAGCAGCAACTGATGATGCGGTAAGGAAACTGCTGCCAGACTGAAGTCTCCTCATGTTTGTGCTAGAGTATTTTGTCACCATGGATACTAAAGTAATTAGTATAGTTTGAATGAAAATACAAAACCTAATAAAAATCACATACAGTAACTAAAAATAAAATTATTGTTGTGCTTTCCTAGCCTTAAATAACTGAAATGGAAATGTGGATGCAATTTAAGCAGAGGCAATTAAAAAATATTAAACGTAGATCAACCACAGGCACCATCTCTTTTGAACAAAGGCCACACCCAATAATAATTATTCATTCAGTGGCCTTATTACTAGAGTCAGCCTCAGGCAGTTATTTTTCCTCCCCTGCTTGATTCTTCTCTCTGTCCATGATGACCAGGCCTTAACAAGGTTTTATTGGCAAAATACAGAAGACGGATCTGTGTGCAAAATACCTCCTGGAAAGAAGAAAAAGGAAGAGAAGTTTCTTGATGGTGTTCACTGAACAGCATCACATACCTTTTTCTCTCACAGCCAGGCCACAGGCTATGTAAGCTGATATTTGTACTAAAAAGTTCTTCTAGCAACCAATCCTCTTGACCACTGGAAATATTTACGTGCTGGAATCCTAATCCACTAACAAAGATCTACTTTGGGGTATGCCAAATCACAGTGAAGGCAAAGCAGCTTCAATGTTTGCTGGGACCTCCGTTAGCAAGAGGCATCTCAGAGAGCTGGAAGCCTAGTGATGAGAAGTGGCATGAGATCTTAGAGAATAAAACTCCAGAAAGATCTTCCTCATTACCTATGGGGAGGCAACCTAGAAGCTGAAGGAGGTAGGCTGTCAGTATACACAAACCCAGTGCAAAACCAAATATAAGCCAAAGGTCCCCAACAGGCAGGTGCAGAATGAAAGCTGCTGCTCGGATGCAGGGCAACGCTGTTACCCGCTCTTTAGGAGCTGCACCAGCTGTTCTGCTGGGAGGGTCCCAGTCCAAGGCTGCCATGCAAGATCCTTCCCTCCTTCCTGCTGGGTTGCTTTTTGCAGGGATCAGCATTCCAAGCCTATGTCCTATAACGGAACTAGGCCTGGAACAAAGTTCAGATGAAATTCATTTGCTTTCTAAACTTAGCACACAGGGAAGGAAGAGGACAGGGACATGCATTTAAGGTGACATGATTTGTAACACCAAACAATGTATAGAACAGGAAGGAATACAACCTGGCAAGGGTGGGGTGCTAGAAAGAGTATTTTTTCAACTGACATGGAACACCATTAACCAGAACACACCAACCCAGCATCCAACTATGTCTCTGAGGACAGTGTTACTTGCCGAGCACACAGGGCACAACAATGGGAAACAGCAGGACACACACCTCTCCCACACCAGACTACACCCGACAGTATCTGCTAAGGGCTGTGTCAGAGTGCACAGTCCTCCCCAAACTGAGGATGCTTTCAACAGCAGCAGCACCAACCAAAGTAGTATCCAAAACCCTTACAATTCCCGAAGTAGAGGAGCTCAGGCAAGTTCTGTGCAACTTTGTCAGTTGCTGTAGCCTTCAGACTGGCTGATGGCTTCATCAACCTCCATCATTGTAATGCCCAAAGACAGGATGAGACAGTAACCTCAGGGACACAGCCGTTCTGTGCTGTCACTTGGCCTCAAGCCTGGAAAAACCTTTGGCTGGTTTTATTTATAGGTATAGCCAAGAGGGGATTCAACAGTAAATCTATTCCTGTAGTAAGATAAATTTAACATGAGTGCAGTCTTCTTTATTTCTTAATTATTAAGAAACGGAGAAAAAACCTCAGAACACAAAGGTACAGTTCATACTGATTAGATTGCACCAAGAAGAGCTGTACGAGGAATGTCTTTGGTATATGTCTATATATACTGCTTTCTTGGACATCAATGATAACTTAAGGTTTTATATTTGCCTAGAGTGGGAGGGAGATGCCTAAATGGAAGCACGGACCTTCTTGTAATGGGTTGAGCAAACATCTGATGCACCGGAGCAGTTTCCCAACACAATACAGTGTTTTTGTACACTCAACAAGAACAGGAAATGAAGTTTTTTAAAAATCAATTCCCTTCTGGTAGAGAGAAGTATCCTCTCAGTCACATCAAATATGCTCACGCTATCCATAGTGCTGTGTTTACAGACTGAGACAAGCATATGTCCACATTTCTCTTAACACGTCATCTTTTTCTCTTGGAGACATTACTGTGGCTGAATTTAAATTTCTGGCCCTTTCTCCAACATTCCTGGACATCAAGCAAACAGACACAGCTTCACCGTGCAGCAAGTTAGTTTAAACACACAAGTGACAGTAGAACATACACTGTAGTTTTCCCAGAAATACCAACTGCACATATACAGAACACCCATATAGCAGTTTCTAGAAACAGAATCATAGAAACTAATCCTATTCATAGATTTAACAGATTGTTTAAATGGTGTGATCAGTGCTGTGGCACTAGAAGATGAAGCTGAACATGTTTTTAACATAGCTTAGTTTTACATTTTGCATACTTGTGTCATTTGTAGGGCAGCTCACTCATGAACTTTTAATCCAGCTTCAAAACTCAATGGAGACAAAAATTATTTCGCGTAGATTTGGAGTAGCTCTGCATCCAGTCATATCCTGTTCTTGACACATAGAAAGCCTGTACCATGATGCTGCAATTTAATAACAAATACACATGCATGACTAAGACCATGAAATGACATTTACACACTTACTTAGCTCTTACAAGTATCTATAGAAAAAAAACTCACACACTTCTTAAATGAGTAACATTTATTTCCATTAAACCCAGACAAATTTTCAAAATTAATATAAGACAAAAATTCAAGGTGGTTGGCAAGGGAAAAAAAGATAGACTGCATATCACGTATGTTATTTTTATATGCTCAAAAATAGTTTTGAATAAAACAATACTGGCATGTAGAACTGGCACTTTCCCACAGAACAAAACCAGCGGAATCTTTCCTTCTCTTCTAGTCAGTAGTTCTATGAAAACTAAACACACATACATGCAGCCTGCAACTTCCATAGCAAAGTTTACCTTGGGAATTTGAAACAATCCTCTATCAGAAATCACTAAATTGTAGCAAAACACTTATTCTACTGCATTTTCATACACAGTGAATTTTATAATACTTCTGTTTTCAACAAACAACAATCAGTCTTCCGATATTTACTGTAAGTGCTTAGAACTGCATTACTACTTGTAAACAGGCCTGAAGCGTTAATATAGCCTTATTTATTTGATACAGATTAAAGCACTCCTGCCGAAAATTAAAGCCATTGAAATCCACAGTTTTGCCTGTTGGTTTCATTGGGCTCCAAATTTGCTACAGTATTGGCCAAAACACATAATAAATAACATTAGTTTTTAATTGTTTCAATAAAAATTGTCCACCTTGAAAGCAGTATCTTCAAGTATTGTTCTCCTAGCCTTCTAACGCCTATTGAAAATCCTCAGGACAAACAAAAAAAAAAAGCCTGAATGGAGAGAGGAGTCTATTTAAACAATGATCTCCCTCTCCCTACCCCACCCCGCCCTCCCACCCAGGATCTTGCTGACTTAATTCCAGACTCACAATTTACTGTACAGCCGTGGTCTGGAATAAGCTTTCCCTGAGTGCTCTTTCTACCTGTTTCAAAAAGTCAGAATGTGTTTACTTGAATTCAGCCATTATTATTGCCATTATTGCCATTATGTGACATATCTTCTAGGCAAGTTATTTTGTTTTGGTAGCCCTGGATTTTACGTATAGACAAACTTGTATTCTATTGCTCCAAATACAGAACTTGAAAGTGCATCTGACTTCTAAACAGTGTTATTCAGGCAGGTTTCAGAAAGTAACTAGACCCAAAAGACGTACATGCACACAAACCTTCATAATGATTCATCTCCATTAACAGATGCAGAATTAACAGCTTATCTACTCAGAAATTTAATGACAAAGCATCATTAAGAGACAGAACTGCTTTGCGTCCTAAGGTCTGGATATTAGAAGGGAATAAAATACTGTGCTGTGTAAGGAGTCAGATACGGAATGGGAATGAGCATTAATTTCACATACAAGTAAAGCAAGCATTTCACGTGCAAGATGCAGTACTGCATCCCCATGGCATTTATATAATCTTTGGAGGTCTAGTCTCTACCTGCTACCCACCTTCACACCAACGGGAGTTGTGTGATATACAGAAGGAAGCTTCAGAACTGCATTAGAATTTTGCTTAAGCTAGTCTAAGTCACAGGTATTGTCACAGACTTTAAATGCAAATCCCCAGAGGACTGACCTAAAACGTACCATCAAATACTACCCAACATAAATACTCTAGGCGACTTGTGTTAATGCTGCTGACTGTATTCAGAATTCAGTAGTCTTGCTTTTTCCTTTTCAGTATTTCTAGCATACTAAAAGGCGTATTTATGTCTTCCCCCATAAATAAAGTTAGTCTGATAATTTAACTTTGTAGATTTATAAAATATTTCTATGCAACTTAACACAATAGCCTAAAAAAAACAAATTAATTTAAGAAATAGTATATTTACAATTAAAATAAGTACAGACCTTATTGGATTTGCATTCATTTATCGCACAAAATAATTTACAAGGCTTAAAGTAATAAATAAGTCAACTGGAAAGCTTTCAGAGATGTGCATTCTCTGTACGTCAGAGTGCAGTACAGTTTCAGGAAGCAGTAATATATTCTGGCTAAAGGTTTTTCATGAGTCCTTACGTTGGACGGCCTTGACCAAAACGGGATTTTGACCTGGATTCAGAACACATAAGAAACATAGGCACATTATTACTGCTAGAATTTTAATTTATTGTCCAGTCAGCTCCCTAGTACACTACTTGCTTAAAATTACTTTCGTGTTAAAGTGTCTTCTGAGAGAAGGAAAGGAAAAAGAAATCTCACTCTCAAAATCTATTATAGAGAAAGTCACCTTTATGCCAGGATATTTGTACCCACAAACTGCATATTTGTACATAGGTACACAGCTGGAAGAACAGGGATGTCAAATATCTTCTTCTGAAACCACTAATTCTACAGAAAGTCATATGCATTTTTTTGACAAAAATAAGACCTGTGAGAAATTCCTCCAACAACATATTTGAAACTTCCAGCCCATTCCTTAAAAGTTTGTCAGGAACAACACTATAAGCTTCAGCTCAAGGGGCTCACCTGCTGGCCACATTATGACCACTTCTATGTTCTGCGACTGCACACAGTGTGCCAGCTTCTCAGTTCTTTGTTTTATCCATTTAATGCACTGATGACCAATATGCAGTAACATAGGTTTTTGGTGTGTGTGTGGGGGGTTGGTTTTGTTTTTGGCAGGAGGCCAAAGAACAGGCTAAGGGATCTTGGCTAACGCTCTTCCAATTTCACAGAAATTTCTATTGGAGCAGCAGCCAACCTTCTGACACAGAAGCTATAAAGCAGTTCTTCCAGCATGGGAATAAGATTTTTATTCTCTTAGGTCTAGTTTAATTTCACAAATGATGCTTTCACAACAAAAATGGTTAACATGCTGGAAGGGATACATACACAAAAAAGTGTATTAAACAAGGCATGTTTTTCTTTAAACAAAATCCACATATCCCCTAAATCCACATTCTGCTTTTTCCTTTTATTTTAATACCTTACCTGGTATTCTTCTCTGCGTTGTTTTGTCGTGCACTGACCTGTGCTGAGGCCTTTATCTGAGCTTCAAGTCTAGAATAAATGCCTCCTGCATACTGGAATCCAGAAAAAAAAATTATCAAGTTTTGTCATTTAATCAGTAACTTTTCATAAAAATAATGAATATTCAACAAAACCTACGGCATACTTTATTATCACAAAGGTTTCATTATAACAACCCAGTACTAAAACCTTTTAAACCCATTGTTTTCTATGTCCAGTTTTTAAAGGCAACAAACGTAAATACTAATTTAAATTATCTTCCCTGACATGGTAAACACTACATTGTGACAGGACAAATCTTACTTCTTTGCTGTCTTTTGATTTGATTCGATCAAGGTCACCCAGTCGCATTTTTATTAAGTGCCCTGTAATCTCAGACATTCTTCTCTGATCTGTCAGAAATAAGAAAGCATCTTTAGAACAGACATTTTCCTTGCTACTGAATACAAGAGAGAAGAATTAGATACATGCTTTACTGATATTCTATTGGTATAAGTAGCTTTCTTTTCATTTCAAAAAAATCTTTAATAACCAGGATCCTAGATCCTGATGCATAATGTAGCTTCAGCAGTATTTTTAGCAGATACCAGAATCAGCCTGAGGCATTACACTGAGATCAAAATCTACGGGAATGATTTTGAGGTAGAGGCTTTCAAAACAGCAAAAATGCACAACAATCTCAGGAGAGATTAAAAAAGGTGTAGCAAACAAATATAATTCTGAATATTTTTAGTCAGAAAAACTGGGAAAGAGAAGTGAATGTTTACCTCTGGCTATCCGCACAGACAACAAATGGCACAGGGAGGCAGGAAAAATTATTTGCAAACTTATGTAGCCATCAGATGCCACAACTATCATCTCCATAGGTTATGTGCTGACATTCCAATAAACAACAAAAACCATGCTAAAAGACACGTATAATCATGCATTTTTCAGTTCTTCTCTGGCACGCTTGGAACTCCTCTCCAGTACTTTCCCAGCCAGTAGGCCCAATGCTGCCCATTTATTTTTCAATCTGTGTGCAAGTCTACAGGGTATAGTGTTATATGGTGGATTTTATTTCTATTTTCCTACCACAAAGATTTTTTTTCTCCTGTAGAATAGATGAGATTGCTAATAAATGCCAATCAAATCCTAAAGTATCATTTTCAGAAGGAGTTCCTAGCTATATGAATATTTTTGTACAATTTGGAAGATTATGAGATTGCTGTGTGGTTTGATTACTAATTATTAGCCTAGTTGAAAACTGTTCTCTTCCAAATGAGAAGCAACTATAAAAAAAAAAAACAACACCCAAAATACCATTGCTATATCTGACATTAAATTCAACCTATGGGTTTCCAAGTAGTTATATTTTAAGGAAATTAGCCATTTATTATATGAATTGTCTTTCCATATTAACTTTATAAAAGCTAAACTCATGCAAGAACGGACCATCTTCTCTTTGAGCATCTTGGTTGAATCTTAGTGACCTGGAAGCATCCCATTTGTTCTGCTGCATACTCACACTGGTTAGAAAAGAAAGATGCACACAACGTTATCAGTAACAGTTTACAAAAACAATTATACTAGAATACGTTCTCAAGGACTTTGAAAATTACTCACACAAATGGAGATGCATCTCGGGAACTTGACTATCAAAAAAAGAAAAACACATTAATTATGTTTCAAGATCAAGTCCAAAACTTAAGAGAATTCCTCATTATTCAACCTAACCAGAGATGCTGGTTTCACACCTCTGATTTTACCTTGTCAGATGGCTTCTCCTTTTTCTGAACACTAGGTGAAGAAACTACTTTCTTTGGGTGTTTGTAGGATTTCTTTATTTTCTCCTTTCTCCCTGCTAATTGAAGAAATGTCTACTCATACCATCACAGATACTTGGATTTTCGGAACTATACAGCTATAAAATAATTTTTCCCTCTATTCCTTTACAAACAGAGTAAATGAACAGGCTATTTTCCCTTTGTTACTGCTCCAGGCATGCTAACATATACAGATTACTCAAACACTATTCTGTGAGAAATGTACAAGAAATCAAGTACATATTTAAAATGCAGAATGGTTACACATAACTGCACAACCCTTCTGTTGTAAAATTAAAAGCAAGTGCACACACAGGCTACATCTTTGACCATAGTAATTCAACCAACAAGCTCTGAGTGATATCAGACCAAAGAAATTTGAAGTCAAACTACAAAAATTTTCATTCAACCTTCATTCTCCCCCCCCCCAAACTGGTACACTCCAATCCCTTTGAGTCAAGACAAAAACAACAAAGAACTGCCTCCATTCAAATGTAAAAAATCAAACCAACCAACCAAAACCAAAACAAAATCCTTTTACACTATATAGAGCTTCTCTTCAATGCAGGCACAATTCTAGCCACATTCACTAGTCCTTCCACTATGTAACCAAAATAATATTCTGGAAAAAAAAAAGGAAAAAAAAACCCAGCATGCAAAAAAATAGTTTTGTAGCGCTGCCATTTCTTCCAACATTTATCTCCACAAAACTTCATAGAAGTCACTTGATAAGTCTTTTGTGCGAAATACACCGTTCATCAAAATCAAGGACACCTCAGACACGAAATGCTGCAGCTTTCCTTGTTTGCCAATGATTTTGACGGCACCAAGCAGTGGGGTAATTTCTACCTAACACAGAAAAACTAGAAATAAAATTTAAGTAACATTCTTTTTTAGATTGCCTAATGTTTAAAATTTGCTTACAGAAGAATTCTGTTGCCTTGAATCCCTCTCTCTAATATCCAGAGAGGGCAACTGTAGAGACTTGTACCTGGTTTCCTGCATACTTCTTCTTCATCCCCCACTTCATCCTCAGTGACCTCTGAGCCAGTGGTATACTCCTCCTCTTCAGATAACAAAGACTGTTGTTTCTAATCAAGAGGAGAAGAGTGCCACAGATTATAAGTGAGGCTTGATTCCAATTAAATGACACATTAAATCTATCCTGAAGGAGTTGTCTTCACACTTAGCTCTGTATCTGAGTGGCACAGCTATGCACAGTTACGTCCAGGAACATGATTCTCAAATGTAAAGAAAGTCATTTCAAATCTTTGATTAGAATGTATTATTTATGTTTCTTTCAAGAGGTCAAACACTGTAAGAGGTCACCCAGAGGCTGTAGAATGTCCATCTTCAGAGATACTCAAGATTTGACCAGATGTGACCCTGAGCAAAATGGTATATCTTTGAAGTTGAATCTAACCTTGATGTTGACCCTGTTTTGAGAGTGGAAGGAAATATATAAGATGACCACCAGAGATCCCTTCCAACTTGTACTATTGCATGATTCATTGTTTAATATCCAAAGTATTTCTAGCTATATTCTTTTTCTAATTAATAAGAAAATTTATGTTATGGTAGTGAATCATAGAATACAGGAAACTACAGGTTTACGGATGGTTCTGTCGAGGCTTGCTGCATCTTGCAAACAGCCTGAAATTGCTGAGATACTCTATAATTAAATACCACAAAGCATGCGTATAACGGCACACTACAAATACTTACATACTATGTACATCAGAGCTATCTGCATTAATAATTTATTGCAAGTTGGTCTGGAATATCTGGTTGGCTTTCTTTTTGTGAACTCACCCTAATACCTAACATTTTTTTTTCCTGCTATCTCTTGTTCATCTTATCTTGTACATAAACAATGGGCTCCAATATTGCAACAGATGGGGTTGCAGGGAATAATTCCTAACTGATCAGCACAGGATAATTAAAATATTAAAGAATGTGATGTTTATATTGTTTAAGTATACGCATGTCTTTTAAAGTATGTGATAACGAGGGCCTACTAAAATGTACGAAAATGATAAAGCTTAACATGGACTGCAAGTTCAAAAAGTTTAGGAGCCATGTTTTTGCAAGAAGAACCATCTTACTACAGGACACTCAGAAAATCACACAGCAACAGAAATCCTCAAGAGTGACAGAGGTAAACTGCTGCTCTCTAGCATTTACATACAAAAGCAGTAAATCATGTGACATCTTATGCTACTGAAAGAATGACTCCTGATTTTCTGCATTTGGCTAGGACCTCAAAATCTAACAAAAGCTTTTTGCAATGAAGCAGCACCATAAAGAAGACATGAAGCATCTCAGACAAGGCAAGGAGACTGATCTTGATTTACATCTCTGTCGGCCTAATGAACTATTAAGAACTAATTCATGCAGTATTGGTCAATTGTTGTCATTTATAAAAACATTTAAAAGGAATATATCTTTATTAAGGCCAAAGTAGTATTTCACACATACTTTCTTGTAAAAGTGTCACTATGCTGCAACCTCCAAATTAAAGCAAAAGTAAGAAAATATATTTTCTACCAAATTAATTAGAAAATAAGACAAAACACAAAGCTAGTTCTCTGCAAGTGCAGAAGACCAAATATTTAAAATTATAAACAAAATATTTTACTAACCAGCTGTAAAGTCCAGTTCTTCAGAGAAAGAAACTGTTGCCACAGAAGGAGAGAGAAAGGCACATAAGTTAAAGAAATAATAATTAGAAGTGAAAAATTGCGAGTGGAATTCTAAAAACAGGAGTGGTATTTCAGCATACAGCAATCTACACTGGTAACTCCTAGTCGGCCTACTCTATTGCTAACTATAAATTATGGGTGGAATGACTAACCTCAAATTGATTGTGAACCAGTGATCAACTGAATGCAGTGAATTCAGAGTCATGTTTTAATGTGCCTAACCTTAGCACTAAAAATATTTACAGCTGATTTTAATCAAAAAAGCAGACCAGGAGAGGGAGGGCAGTTATGTACCAGATTGTTATAGAGTTTAACTTGAATAGCCTCCTGCTTTTACTATCACAGGAGAGCTTCTGATACTCTGTTTGAAATTCTCATGGAATCAGCAGCATTGTGCTACCATCAGGATTGTTGAGTTACCAAAAGTTCCACAATTGGTGCAGAAATTAAAAAAATTAACTTTTCATGAAAGCTCTCGTTAAACCAGAGGAAGTATTACAAAGTCTCCTTAAACTTGCCTTAGAAAGTATCACTGTTGACCTGACATACACATAGTAATGTGATGTAGACATACATTTATGATAGTTCTGGAAAGTAAAATCTTTCGCATCTTGGGAAAAAAAAAATAACCCAATCATCAAAAAAACCCCAACCAAATCACAACCCAAGTTACTGTTCTTCATTTATGGACTTGCAAAAGTCATGTGGACATACCCAGATACATCAGCAGACAGAACAAAGGCAGCAATTATTTATTATTTGCCATGTGATATATTTCAAAGTACAACCGGATCTTTAAATATCATCAGTTTAAGAATGGGGTGGAAAGCACAAACATATGGAGAATTGCCTCTGATTTACAGAAGTATTTCCAGCAGACAGGGTGAAAGTTTTGCATTTTCACTAACTAGATATTTTGTACTTATGCTAGCCTATGCTATCCTGCAATGCTCAGCAGTGCACTTCTTCCTCCAATGATGTATGGCTTTTGTTTTTATTAAAAGTTGTCTAATGAATTCTTCAAAGCACCCATGTAAGAATTTTTATCATCAGAAAAAAGGGAGAAAAAACCATTAGCACTCACAGCATTGATTTCTCCAGTTTTGGGACCCCACGGCGTATTTGGTTCTACAACCACATCACATTCAATGCCTTTTTCATCACAGAGCCCAATACCGGAATCACTTAAAGAGAAAGATGTGAAATGAAAATAAATTTTTCTGTTTCACATATTTATAATCACTCTCCTTTTACTCATCATGTACCAAGAGAGAAGACAGACCTCCAAGTCAGCCACATAGTATTTTGATTACAATCCATTAAAATATAAAGACATGAGTGAATGCTTATGGAGGATGATTGACTAAGTGTCTGATTGAAATGCAAAAGGAAAAAGTACTTGCTCTTCTCTTCCACATTTCCAACTAAATGATCAAAAATAAGCTAACTTTAAGAACTCCTATGTCCCATTTTAAAATGGGAAAAAAATCAAATGTAATGTATATACATGATAAGTGTTGAAGGATAAGCTATTTAATTAACACAAAACAGTGTTCTTACCTATTCTCATCCTTAGTGAAAGGAACAACAATAACATCTCTATGATGAAGCAGATCATTCAATATTTTAGTAGTTTGAGATGGCAAAGCATCCCCGTCTTCAGTTCCTGAAGGTAAATCAACCATATGATCCCTCACTTTGCAGCCCTGCAATCCATATACACAAAAGATCAAATATTTGAGTTAATGGGAAGAACTGATTTCATTAAGTACAATAACAAAATTTCAACTTTTGAACTTGTGTCCCAAGGTCCTAGCCTGCCTTGGGATGCTGCAACAATTTACAGTCCTTCTTTTAGAAAAGACCAATTTTCGTAACACACTGTTGCCCCACCCCCCAGCAGAGTAATGCTCTTTTAAAAGTGAGACAGTATTGAAGTACCTTTGGGAGGGTTGTAGGATCAAATCGAAGTACTTTTTGGTTACAACAGGGATATACTCCTGTCCCGGTTGAGCCCAGAGCACTTGCTACACCTGGATAAAGAACTGGCTGCGAATGGTACTGGCAATGGGAGAATTCAGTACACAGGAAAGACTGCATCAGAATAAAAAGAGAGATAATGTGAAGTGAGACTACCAATGAAAGTCAAAATTTTGCACTATAAAGAACATATACCAAGCTTTATAGCCGTGTGTTTTGCAAACTGCTTTAATCCCTGCCTCATCCTCCAAAAGTCACCCACAACAACCCACCTACAGACAAGCAAGTAAAAGTGAAAATACACTAACTTGGTTACATCTTGAGCAGGTCAACCAATTGACAGTCCCCCAGAGACGCCAATAAACATCCCGCCAGGATTTCAGTTCCTCATGAAGGCCAATTAAGTACTCATGGACTTCCCAGGTTTTGTCTCTGAAAAAGATAAAGGCCAGGTTGCAAACAAAGTCATAAGTCTGTTTTGATCCTGCCACCAGAAAGATGAGGTGGAGAAGGAGCAGAACACATGTTCCACTAGTGAAAAACCTACAGAAGAGTTTAGGACAGGAAGGATATACAATGTGGGACAAGCACACAATCACAGGCCCTGGTTTTCATGGAGGACTTCAACTACCCTGACATTTGCTGGAAAGACAACACAGCCTGGCATGCACAATCCCCGAGATTTCTGCAGAGCATTGGTGATAACTTCTTGACACAGGTGGTGGAGGAACCAATGAGCAGAGGTGCTGACAAACAAAGAAGGTCTAGTTGGTGATGTGAAAGTCAGGGGTAGCCTTAGCTGCAGTGATCATGAGATGGTGGAGTTCAGGATCCTGCATTGAAGAAGCAGGGTAAAAAGTAGAATTACAGCCTTAAACTTCAGGACACTCAAAGGCCAACTTCAAGGAATCCCATAAGCTAAGGCTTGAGAAGGAAGGGGGGTGTAAGACAGCTGGTTGATATTCAAGCACCACTTTCTCCAACTTCAAGATCGGTACATCCCTAGGAGCAAGAAATCACACAAAGGAGGCAGGAAACCTGCATGGACAAACAGAGAGCTTCTGGAAAAACTCTGAAGGAAGAAGGAAGTTTATAGAACATGGAAAAAAGGACTGGCTGCTTGGGAGAAGTATAGGATCACTGTCAGAGTATGCAGGCATGCAACGAGGAAGGCTAAAGTCCACTTGGAATTAAATCTGGCAAGGGATGTCAAAGACAACAAGAAGGGCTTCTTCAAGTACATCAGCAGTAAAAAGAAGACTAGGGAAAAAGCAGGCCCGCTGCTGAATGAGGTGGGTGCCCTGGTGATGGAGGATGCAGAGAAGGTGGAGCTACTGAATGCCACCTTTGCTTCAGTCTTTACTGGTAAGTCTGGCCCTCAAGAACCTCCGACCCTGGAGATAGGAGAAAGTGCCTTGAGTAAGGAAGACTCTCCCTCAATCCACAAGGATCAGATTAGAGATCATTTAACTAAACTTGACAACCACAAATCTATAAGCCCTGATGGGATGCATCCGCAACTGCTGAGGGAGCTGGCAGATGTTATTGCAAAGCTGCTCTCCATCATCTTTGAAAGGTCATAGAGAACAGGAGAGATGCCTGAAGACTGGAGGAAAGCCAATGTCATGCCAGTCTTCAAATAGGGCAAGAAGGATAATCCAGGAAACTACAGGCTGGTCAGCCTCACCTCCATCCCTGGTAAGGTGATGGAACACCTTCCTGAATGTCATCTCTAAGCATGTAGAAGGAAAAAGGTCATCAGGAGTGGTCAGCATTTACCAAAGGTAAATCATGCTTGACCAATATGATAGTCTTCTATGATAGAATGACCAGCTGGGTGGATGAGGGGGAAAGCAGTGGATTTCATCTACCTTGACTTCAGCAAGGCTTTTGACACTGTCTCCCATAACACCCTCATAGGTAAGCTTAGGAAGTGTGGGTTAGATGAGTGGACAGTGAGGTGGATTGAGAACTGGCCGAATGGCAGAGCTCAGAGAACTGTGATCAGTGATGCAGTTTTCTGTCTTTACAGTAATAAGTTGTGCAACAGAAGCAAAGCACTGCCATTCTATTTTATTTACTTTAAAAGCCAACAAAACATGTTTCTAGGTAGCTGCAAAGCAAAAGCAATTATGCAGTTAAGAATGAAAGTTTGAAAATATAAGACCATGTCTTTTTGATGAATGTCAGATTTCTGGTCTTAAAAATACATGACTTTGCTCCTTCCTAGTGACGACACATGCCGCTTCAGAATAGAATACACAACCTGCACTGGTGCATGCCATCTTCAGAAAGAGCAGATTACTGTTTTCCCACAATTTTAAGCACTGTCCTGAAACATTTTTTATTATATATACACATCTAGCCTAGACTAAGCAAGGAGTATTTCCAAGAGGAAGTTAATTCTAGATGCCACTAGAGGACCACTAAATATAAACCTATTTTTAAATCATTAAAGATAGGTATTAGCTCCTAAGCCTAAATTCATTAGTGGCCAGCATTACTTCACTTAAAGAATGGTAAATAGATTCTGAGTAGAAAAGTAGTCACATGTACCACAAGGCAAATAATTAGAACCTAAATAATCCTCTGAATAACTTTAAAACCTTGTACATTTATATGCTAGGAATTGCATAGCAGCTACATACAGTCAGCTTAAGTGAAGTAATACAATTAATGAATTTTATGTGGCTAATCACCAATGATCCTAATAGGCCAGGACAGTGTAGCAAGATTCCTTTCTATTTAGACTGTTAGACAGAATTTGATCCACACTTGGAATTACTCATGGCAGGGAACACTAAATACATGTTACCAGGGAACTGACACTGAACTGTGGTTGGTTCTGAATAGATTTGATGTTACTTATTTCCCACTGTCTTCCTAAAGGGGGCATATGGGGAGGGAGGGAATTGCAGCTGATCACACACTGATCTTCATTAAGATGAGAACCCAGCTGTTCACAAATATGGATCAGAACATGATCCATGAACACAGACAGAAGTGAATTAAACGTTTGTGCCAAATGAATAAGGCTTACATACGGAATAGGTCCTGGAAGTTCCTCTGACAGATACTTTAGAACAGAAAAACAACTGGCAAAGTTTATATATAGTAGCCTTTAAGCTGGCTATTTGACAGTTTGGAGTGAGTCCAGAAAACAATCTTTAGCACTTCTTTGCCGACAGAGGTGGATCACAACAAACATTGCAGAAATGCAGCCTTTAATTTAATTTGTCATCAACTACATGTATCTTAAAACTCTTTGCTGAAAGAATTAGCTGAGCATTTTCTATTTAAGGCAGTACAACCCAAAATAGCTCTCACAGTAATCATGGCTGTAGTTTCTCAACTTCCATTCAGCAACAACACTACTGAATGAATTTCAGACGTACATCACCAAAATAGCACCCATTTTGGGGTTTTTTGCAAGGTAATATATTGAGTTGAGATGTTTCATAGTGCTCTTCAAATATCTATGACTTCATTTTGTAATACAAGTATCTGATAATTCCTAAACATGTAGTATTTTTTAAAAACACATAGTTGAAGAAATATTTTAAATATATATATATTTTCACTACCTTATATGAACATACACAATATTCCCATGTTGATCTATGTTGATTTTTCCTGGTACACAAGGAATTCTTCTTTCAGTTTCTTTAGTTAGCAGCTTCTTACATAAACAACACCTAGATTTACAAAAACCAAACACAATAAAAAAAGAAGAAAAAGACCATACTGGAGTAACAGCAGGACTTTGAAACGCAGGGACTGTCCTTGCAACTGAAGTAGTAATATAAAAAGAACAAACCTGTATAATGTTCCTGCATTTCCTCGAGAATCTGGATTTAGGTAGTCTGGATCAAACAGTCTCTCAATCTTCTTGCAGAAAAGTTTACTATTAATGACAGCAACACAGCTTACCCATTAGAAAAAACTGAATTTTTTTTTATGTATCATGATGCTAACAATTATATTCTGATGATATGCAAAGTTATGACCTATCTTTCAGAATGTAGTTTTTAATGTGATGTTCCTTTAAAATAATCTGCTTGGATAACTGGTTCTTGACCAGCTAGCTGTTATTTTTACAAAGATATGAGGAAAGAGATCCCTTAATTTTTTTCCTCTATTATGTTGTTTGCTAATATAAACTGCCAGCTTCTACCTTGACTAAAAGATCTTTTATTAATGAATACTTTTCCAAAATTACACTTAAGTTTAATTGTAAAAATTATAGTGTCTTCATCCCTACTGATTAAAATACTTTCCTACTTTCACCTTGCTTGTCTGTCAGTCTGCCCTCCAATAATTGGCCCTTATCTTGATACCGAATAAGCTGGTGTCCTGAAGTATGAAATAATATTCCATCAAAACTATTCAGCCTTCTAGACATCCTAAATTTTATGCCCAAACATCAGAATTCACAGGATGCTGAACCCAAACCATTCTCTACTAATTAGGAGCATGTCATCGCATAAAAGTTTCCTTACCCTAATCCTGGCTTCCATGTGAGAATTCATTAATAATTTCTCCGTGTCACACCCCTAGAGTGGCATTTCCTTTTGCTCATTTCCTATAAAATGCTATTTCCTTTTGCTCATAATTTTAATATAAAATTGTGAATCCACTTCATGATGGTCTGCGTTAAAGATACATTATGGGAGAGTATAAATTGTATATATAGAACTCAAGGCCCACAGTGTCTTAGCTGCTCTGAAAAACGATTCAAAAGCCTGACAGCACTTCAGTAATGTACTACAGGGCAAAAAGTTACCTCTTAAATTTGTCCCGTTTGTCCTTCAACTCTTCCACTTCATTGTGTGTGAAGAGATCAGCAATGTGTGTGACAAGATTAGCATTGATACAATTCATGTTACATGGCGTGGCGACAATAGCATTCATATTTTTGTGACAATAATGAATGCATTTTTCTACCTAGGAAAAATAGAAACATTAAAAATAATGTTAAGGAATTCTAGACAAAGTTATCTCAAAAGATGTACTCATTGCTTCAAGTTGTTATTTTTTGTGGATTTTTTTGTTTTGTTTTGTGGTTTGTTTAAGTATCTGGTGTTTTGGAAAACTATTTCAGTTCAACTTAAAAATACAAACAAGGCTGAGATTTATCTAACAGAGATTCTGACTTAGTTTATGTTCTCCTCCAAAAGGTTTTGACAGACCAGAAAACAACTCCACAAACGTCTCATCTTCAACAAGCGGTACCATCATCCAATTGCTTGTAAAAAGAGAACCACAGTATTCATTGTGCATAGTATGCCTGGATCTCAGCGTCAACAGCTATGCTTACTGTGTACTTAATTGTGGGTCACCCCAACAACAGGATTTTTGACAACCATTTTAACAAACAAGTCAGCGGATATTACTTAAATAGAGCTGGAGAACCAGATCCTAAATTGCAGAAGCATCACTCATGTAAAAAGGATATAAAACAAAAGGTATTAATTTATTTAACAATCTCTTTTAATAAAACCTATCAGATGTCAGATACTGATCTTACCTAAATAAGTTATCAGAAGGCAAATCCAAGATCCCATTATCACATTTATAAATAACTTATTCCGTAATTTTTCTTGCATTGAGATTCTGCAAATATTAATTACTGCACTGAATAAGAAAGCTGGTAAAATCTCAACATTTTCTCCTTGCATCATCTGTTTATATAGCAGCCAAAGCATAACAACCAAGCTGTTAGACACCTAGTAATTAACCAGGTAGAGAATTTTGCTTTTTTAATACTTACTAATGAATCCATCTTCAAAAACTCAGACGAAATAAGAATTGATATGACATTTGATGGTTCTAAAAGGCAACAAAAAAAAAAGTTTTTACATTAATTCTTTTGATAATTTCACATCACATCTCTTCTTCTGAATATTTAGTATCTATTTTAAGTATTATTTCCCAATCAACCTGACATTCCATCTTCCAATATGTAGAACATTTTCCACCTTAAGAAACAAAATTTTGATTTATCATTTAGGTGGCCAGAGTACAACTACAGCAAACTGGAATTTATAAAAACTGGAAAAGGTGGCTTCATAGAGATACAATAACAAAACAGTTACACAAGATTAACTTCCACCTGTAGCCACCACACCCAGCTCAGATTTTACATAACATAACCTTTGCACTCCAAGCTATAATTCTAGTCTTTTGGTTTGTTTATATTTTTTATAAATGGTAACCAAGGCTCACAAAAAGATTAAAAACTTGCTTCAAATTCATAAAGGCAAAAGTTCTACCATTATATTAGATTGCATTGAAATTTTATAAAATATTGCTATTGTACTGATGGGGAGCAGAGATGAAACAAAACAAACCCCAACAATCATCAGTGTTTTAAAACTACCACTTTGTTCCTGCTAAGAAGAGGTCCCAAAATATATTGGAACTTTTTCACAGCTTCAGCTCTCAGTATGTTTCCTCAAAACAGTCAATCTTGACAAATCAGAGACATCTGTTACAAGGACTTTTCTAACAAATGACAAGCCTCAGTGCAACAGTCAGAAACAAAGACATTGGGCTGAACTGTATCAAAAACATTAATCTTCCATTAGTACAGAAAATAATGAACCTATAACAATGATGTACACACTTTTCTTTTACCTAAAGTGGGCATTTCATTAGCTTCAGAATCTTTAGTGTTCCTTTTAACATATCTTATCAACCAGTCAAAGATGTGAACGTCACAGTGCACTGATATGTCCACCTCTTCCCAGCGCTGGGCATCCACTGACAGATATTCAGCAAAGTATTTCATTTCTGAAATCAAAAGGTCTCGAGGACACACAAAATCTTCTTTGAGGTTTTTTGCTTCATCGCACACATGGATCACCATATTTGGCCTCAAAAAGAAAACGTGCCACAAAACAAATTAGAACTGTAAGCCAATCAGAATGCCAAAGCAGATCAACAAAGATCTCATCTCCAAATCTGGATCACACATTGCAACACTCAACAGAAAGAAAACAAATTGCAGTTATTAACTACTAATAGAAACTACTGTCAGATAGCACTGTCAGGTGAAGAACACAAATGCACATCCTCTGACACATTATCAGTGCGATTTAATTGTTAATTTAAGGGATTGGAAAAGAAAATTTCTAGCTCTAGTCCCCAGTTTTGTCTCCAGTTTGTTGTGGAATACCACCTAAATTACCCAGAGAACTCACATGCGCTCCCTTTTTAATTTTCCTGAAAAAATGAGCAGCGAAGCACCAAGGACAATAATGACATATAATAGCAATTTTCATCTGTGGAAATTATAACTGTTTTATTGTATATTAAAATGTCCATTTCTAAAGAAAACGTCAAAGCTACAATCTGTAAATGCTCTCTCTACAGAAAGATGGCTACCATTAGGTTTCAAACAAAGACACGTGTGTACTTGTGTAGTATGGAAAACAGGGATGTGACCATGTGATAAACAGTGACACGCATGGCTATTTGAATTTGTAGTAAAATTTTTGATTTGCATTTTTCTTTTATGACTTTCTTTTCCCAGCTTTCAGATAGGACAAATCTATGTTCACAGAACATATTTTTTTTTAATTAAAATGTTGTTATTGAGCATCAATCTTGTTTCATTTCTTTTTAAAATCAGGTTATGCTTCCCATTCTCACCACAGCAATGATCAATCACTCTGCCACAACGGACAGATTTATAAATAAGCTATCCCTATTGCACATAAGAAATTGTCAAACCAAGCACCAGCACATTTCTGTGGCAATGAAGGGTTTTCAAAATTTCTTACATTTATTAGGATGTTCCCAGCTGTTTTCTCAGTCATAGCAGAAAAGTAAAAGCAATTTAGACATCTTTCTGTCAGTTCTATAATCTCCTAGATAGCAAACACACAAAAGTCTTCTTACCCCTGGCTTTCGTCAGTGCTTTCTCCACCTTTATGCACAGGACCTTTCTCAGATTCTGAAGAACAATTCCTTACGGAGGTTGTGCTGGGCCTTCCTTAAATGTAAGGAAAAAAGGCTGGATTAGTACAAAAATGCCTGACCTTTTGCTCTTCAGCCTCTTGGAAACGCAACTGAAGTACAACTCTCACAGGGGAGCTATGTTACACAACTACCAACAAATCTGTGCTACCATAAGGGCTACTAGATAATCCAAATTCCTGCTCTGAATGCCATGCACTGGGTTGCCCAGACACTTTGGCTGCAAACCCAGATTAATCCTGTCTCCATACAAAGCTGTAAGATTCACTCAGAGTCTTCAGCATTTCCTTCTGGGAATACAATCCATTCTTTTAGCTGTCTTCTGCTCTGTGATATGTGGCTCTTAAGACTCTGTCACACTGTATATCTGCCTGGATATAACAACTTGAGACTAAATCCACTTCTTATCCATAATTTGTTAGCTTTGAAAATACGTTGCTTCCAAACAGAAGTGCAGAAGTCTCTTAAGATGTGTTTTTCCTAATTTTCTCAAATACACAGCTTAAAGCAGCAGTTTATATAAAACAACACTCAAAGAAAGCAGACCATGAAATTTGCCTAGTCCTAGAACTACATCATCCAATTTATTCCAGGAATAAAGGACAAATAGGTTATCTCCATAAATGCACTACACGCAGTGGAACCTGAACACAAAACCCAGTGAAGTCCAGGAAGTATAGTCACCAATTCCATCAAGTTCTGGGTCAAGGGTTAAGACAAGCCTAGCATTCAGATATTGACTAACTTTTCCAACCCGATGAATGGATCCCTGCAATCTGAAACTTCAATCATTTTGTGTGTACATGAGAAAGATCATTATAATTTTTAAATAATGGAAGGACACATATTTGTCTTCCACTGATGAAAACTCATAACGTCATGATTTCCCATGATTACTCCCCACTCTCAGATTTCTAAGAAAAGAGTTCCAGAAGCACCTTCTCCCTCTCAGGTAATGTAAAAGGCTGTACTTTTCTGAAGGAGACTAAGACAGACCTCTTCATCTTATAGCTAAATAAATACACCAGACCAACACCAAAAATGATCGGGAAGCTCTACACAGTTCAGAAAACAGCAGGTATGCCCTTCAGGAAAGTTATCACACTAGAGACAAAAGAAACAAAATTCTCTCCAAAGATATAGCCTAAGGCTTTGCACAGCTAAGCTTTAGTAAGACTATAATAGAGGGAACACAGTTAATAAAAGGGTAAGATTCACTAGAGAGACCCTACTAAAACGTGGATCAGCCACAACCTTCAGGGCATCCATTCCATTGCAGGCAAATGAACTGTGCTAGCATAAAAACTGTCAAAGTGGGAATTCTTGATTTTGAATGCAACGTGAGTATTTTAAATGAAGGACCTGTGGAAGAAAAATGACATGGAACAGTTCTGTCTGCAAATATTAAGAAATTTATTTTGAACACCGTTCAAAATTATTTATTAAAGAAAAGGAAATAATGCTATCAAGAATATGCAACACAGCCAAATTAATGGGGACATCTGAACTTCACCATACATTTCTTCCTATTTTTCTTCTTTTCCCCGAAAGCTTATAGATTGTTTGACTTCTCACAGTTAGTAATAAATACTTTGAGTAGAAGGCTATCTTATATGCTTGTTTACTGCCATAATATACATTCAGAGGGACTTAACAGCAGTTTGCCTTATAATTAGCAAGTAATAAATGAGCTTCTATAACTCAGCCAAAACCAGAATCCATCTCAAAATGAATGTAGTCTGATCGCTTTTTCTTGCTGTTACTCCTGCCTACAAACAAATCCAAACAGGCACAAAATTTTTGATGCTAACAATAAACAGATGTGAATAACTCCACTAGGAAGCAATTAATTAAACAAAACCCATTTATAAATAGGCTTTTCTCAAATCCCCGGTTCTGAAATATACAAGTATCGCACAAATACTAAGAAGGTGAGTTCACTCAGGCCTGTGAAAACAAGATTATTTACCCTGATTTCATATCAACAAATTACATAATATACAGGGAAAGTTATTTAGTTGCAAAGGAAACAAAAAAATACCAGGGTAGGATCTTGTAGTAGGAAACATTAGGATACTTAACTGCATTAATACTTATTACATGTATTACATTGTTAAAAAGAAAACATACTCTAATTGCCTAAAGAACTCTATAAGCAGAGTTATCTTGTTAACTGCCTACTGGGAAGCTAGTAATCTTCTAAGTAGTCACCTGTGAATACAAGAAGCATTTATTCTACATCATGCATGTAACAAGTACATAATTGAAAGCTGATTGGAAGCATTTTCAGTCTAGACACTCCATATACAGTTGTCAAATATCATCTCTTGATTACAGTTATTAAAAACATTTTATTCCTTCTCCAGCAAAGGTCAAACAGCTGCTTTTCTTTGGCAAAGCAAGCTGCAGCACTGTGAAGAACATCATAACAGAGAATAATTTTTTTAAATGCTGCACTGTCTTCTTTATTTTTAACACAGAAATTGTTTACTCATTACTGAAGCAAATTCCTCATGCAACGCATTTACCAAGTCCTACAAGGTGCCGAAAACATCTCAGTTTACAATGAAAAATCAGAGAATTACTATAACATAGTTAATTAAAAATTCTTACAGGAGAAGTACTTCAGGAGATGTTAATCAATTGTGCTGTGATTGAAATAAAATTATTAGGACTTGTCCTCTTCTACCAAATTACTAGAATGCACAATTGACCTACACATGTCATCTGTCGTTGCAAGACTGTCCTGCACTGAAGAGTAGCCAGACTATGCTCCAACTCTTATGTAGCCATCTCGATACCGAGCAGCAGGGATAACACAGGGCTTTGTGCTGGGAGAGAAGGGTCTGACCTTAAGGGATCACCTTCTCATCTCTCTGCAGCTTTTCTACACAAAACTTGCTAGTTATTTTAATAGCACAGCTTAACAGGATTGCAAATGGCTGTAGGTTGAACAGTGAACAACATGGGGGATACAGAACAGGAGAGTAATTCCTCTCCCCAAAAATACTAAACAGAGGATTTAGCACAGGGATTTATGCCTTTTTGAAGGAAGAGCTATTAAAAATACCCAAACAAACAGTGATTCTTAATCTAAACTAACTGAAAGAGACTGCATGTCTGCATTACATCTATACTCAACTCTCTTTTTCAAAGATAAACCAATACTATTCCTGGGTGGACTTACCACTCAGGACAGGAAAGCATGCACACAGTAATTATAATCAAAGCCAATATATGTCAGAATGACTAAAAACATACCAGTTATAGTAATGGAATCCTGCCCAATAGCAGGCTCCTGAAACTCTGTCTGTGTATCGAGCAAGGAGGATTTGATGTACGTAGCTAAAGTTTCCACAGGACTCGCACCAGCAGCCATCAGGGGATTATACTGGTTGTCAACAGGTGAACTTCCACTGCTTTTTAGTTCATCAAACCTTTTTGCACACTGTCACAAGATTAAATGATAGGATAATGAAGCAGTAGCTTTCAGTACATTTTTAATAACTATAATTTGAGACTGATATTGTATTTCATCTTTTGCATGTCAACAGTTACTGATATTAAACTTACAATGCTTCCTATTTAGTTAGTGGTAATAGTAAAGTACATAAATATACAGTAAAATAAGTAAGACTGACCATAATTAAATACTCTAACAGAAAGAGAATAAAAGAAGATGGAACCTGTTTCAACCTTTATTTCCTTAAACCCTGTGATTTTAAGCCTGATCTTCAAAAGGAGAAGTTACGGGGAGAGTTTAAATTCTCTCTGTAACTACTTCTTTTGCCATAAACATTGTCAAATGTTATTAAAAGTGGCTATAGCAATTGGTTCATAATTATTATTCTTTTACTTTATGATTTCCATTCCATGTTTAGATGAACTAAAACGGTTTCCATTTTGTAAATTTGTACTGATACCATGACAACTACAGGTTTGGTTCAGCAGAATCCTATACGCAGGTAATTTACACATACAAGTAAATCTACTTAATTCTACAGGTGATCCTCCTGTGACATAGTTCATCAGGCTCCATTCAAGCAGCCGTTTTTATGCATTTTTTATTGAGCTAACTGACATTGCTGCATGCCACCTGCCCCTTCAGGAGAGATGAACACAGTGACATCCTTCTGATATTAATGTAGCATCTCAAATTTGTAAGGATATGAATCTACTATATACAACAGATACATAAAAGCACAGGTATACATTAACTTAATTGCCTTTAACAGGGACTCCACATATATGAGACACTTTGTTCTTTTAAGAACAGAGTAGCCAGACATGTAGTAATCAATCGCATTAATTAAAATGAAGAGAGCTCACCAAAACTTTTATAATTATTTGCTTAATTTGCATTGTACTGTCTGCAAGTTGAAAGTAAACAGCAGAGACTTCCCCCAAACACTTGAAAGGCAGTAACATTCCACATAAGCTCCTGCTCCCAATCATTCACTTTTAATGTTCTAAATGCAAGGCTACGGTGATGCCCAATGGCAATGCTATAAATGTGAGCTGACACATTTGATTAAGTTTGCAAGAAAATAAAGACAGTTGGCTTGGTTTTTTCCAGCTTTGCTGAATCACAAGGGCAAAAGACATTTTCCTCTTTTATCTTACTTCCCCTCAGAACTGAAAAATTTAAAAATATTTTTAATAGAGTGAAAGCACTTCACCAGAAAATTCAGCAATCCAAACAGATTAAGCATACAGAGGTACTAGGTTCTTCCAACTCTATTCCAACCAAAGAAAGAAAAATCCACATCTTGGAGGACCAAGCAAGAGGCAACAGCAATTTTAACTACCTAATGGAGCTCTGTAACTCATACTTCCTTAGAATTGTAATGACAAATATAGAAAGTTATCAGGTTTGCCAGTAAGTATATTGTAATCTACATGAGGTTAGTGGGTACTGCCATCCTTTCCGTGAAAATCTTAGCTATGTAATTTGAAATATGTCAACACAACTACATTTTTTTTAATTTCATTTTTTAATTTTCACTTTCCAGTAAGTTTTGTTCTTCTTCTTATTATTATTATTATTTATTTCTAATGAAATAAAACACAGAATGTATTTTCTAATTTCAAAACTCATGTTTCACAAATAATTTTTTTTCAATCTACTCATCATTTAACATTTTCAATTCTTTAGGTATACGTTACTTCAGAAAAAAAACCCACATTGCTTTGAACTTCAATTTCCATCCCTTCCCCAAAGATGTTTTCTTCTTCATAAAGTACTGATTTAAGTATACAAATTCATTTATTAGTAAATTCACCTCTTTGGATGTATATCCTGGAACTAGCCTTGCAACACTGTCCCAGTTGATAGGCTGAGGAACACCAATTAGGGAACACAGGATCATATCCAAAACCATTTGATTGTTGTCATATGGAAAGTTATTGTTTTCTGAAAATCCACGACTCATCTTTGGCTACTTAAGCCTAGAAGAGAAAATGTTATTAGCATGGTCTTACTGTGTGGTCTGCTAAAGCTTAATCTAGGTCAACTGCAGCACTCTATAAGTTACTACGGGAAACGTTTACCACAGCATTTGGTACTAAGGCTTTATTTGACAAAACTTATGTATTCATATCGGCATCCTCAAAACCCTGTGGGGAGTAGAAGATCTGAATAACACACCAAAACCAACCCAACAGCAGCAGGAACTACCCCCTATTTCATTAAGTTGTCTTATTCCAGGAGAGATGCGCACCACTGAACCCTCCAATGTAAAAAACAGGCCTCCCACAGTCTCAGAATAAACAGCCTAAGCTACAGAAGGACATTTTAATTTAAATTTACTTACATTCAGACACACTTGTTTATTCTCCCAAACTTTCTACTGGTCACCTTTGATCTTTTACTCTGCTGATCTGTTTTGCATACCTGACTTCCATTATGTAGAAGCCAACCCAGGGCACCCAGCTGAGGGCTGTAGCCAGGAAAAGTGACACCTGGATGTCTTTCAGCTCTCATACCGAAGACCTGACTTTTGAGTTGTACTAAGGCAATCAGAACTCCTAATTAACTAGGATTATGTACTGGTTTGCACGACAAGGTTTTGGTAGTGGGGGGCCACCGGGGTGGCTTCTGTGAGAAGCTGCTAGAAGCTTCCCCCATGTCCAACAGAGCCAACGCCAGCCAGCTCTAAGAGGGATCCACCGCTGGCCAAGGCCGAGTTCATCACCAAT
>JAOTQQ010000023.1:2632558-2655136 GCA_026546715.1 Gallinago undulata
CTCCCTGGGCAGCCTGTTCCAGGGCTCCGTCACCCTCACCCTAAAGAAGTTTTTCCTCATATTTGAGTGGAACTTCCTATGTTCCAGCTTGAGCCCGTTGCCCCTCATCCTATCGCTGGAAACCACTGAAAAGAGTCCGGCTCCATCATCCTTCAACCCACCCTTTAGGAAGTTGTACACGTAGATGAGGTCTCCCCTCAGCCTTTTCTTCTCGAGGGAAGACCCCCAGCTCTTTGAGCCTTTCCTCGTAAGGGAGGTGCTCCAATCCCTTAATCATCTTCATTGCCATACGCTGGACTCTCTCCAGTAGTTCCCTGTCCCTCTTTAACTAGGGAGCCCAGAACTGGATGCAGTATTCCAGTTGTGGCCTCACCAGTGCAGAGCAGAGAGGGAGAATGACCTCCCTCGACTTACTGGCCACACTCTTCCCTATGCAGCCCAGGATTCCATTGGCCCTCTTGGCAACAAGGGCACATTGCTGGCTCATGGAAAGTTTGCCATCCACCAGGACCCCCAGATCCTTCTCCTCAGTAGTGCTTCCCAGAAAATTCACCCTACTCCCCCAAACTCCATTTTTCTGCCTCTGCTTAAAACCCACCGCGTACCACGCGAGGCAGCTTCTGTTCCTCCTCGGTTATTTGGCAGGAACCACTGAGAGAATCATAGCCACACAGATATTCACAACTTTCTTCAAAAAACCCCACCCCTGTACCCTGGAGTAATACATTAAGGACTCCAAATGAAAAAAAAAAAAAAAAGCACAGAAAAGTTCAGAAAAAAGGATTGCCTCAATCTAGACAAGTATATGAAATTCAAATTCTTACAACAGCATGGAAAGTTTCCTTAGAAGGAAGCAAAAATCACTCCTGATTTCATACAGTCTCACAGCAATCCATATGATAAGCCTATGCTGCAATATTGCTGTACCATTACCACACTATTGCACTACAGACGCAGGTGTGATGCTCTTTGAGAGAGGTGGCAACACAGTTTTTGAATTAACCTGTGCTGCTAGACAGTTCAGTCCCTCCCTTTTTTTTTCCACAGGAGGAAAAATACCAATATAAGCATTTAAGAAAAACCCCAACCCTCAATATCTCAGTTTTTTCCCATTTGTAAGTCTGGAGATTATGTTTTGTTTAGTTACGTTCAAAAGGTAGTGGAACTAGCTCTTGTCCCTTAAATCATTTTCATTTCTAAAACTAGAAAAAAACTGGAAAGATTCCCCTTGTCAACATAAATAAACCATGTCATTTGCCCGAGTCTTACAGTTTTGTGACTACTGTGAAGTTTAGGGAACTTTAGTATTTCAAAGTAGCATTAAAACCTGTAAGATAAGAAAGATCCAGGGGTGCCTCGCATTGACATCATGGTTATGTTACTAGTTAAACCGGTTACACGAGCACCTTTGTTTCAAGGAGAGATTATCCAGCCGCTTAACAGCTGCAATGGGTATGCCCATGGAATCTGGGAGACAGATCCATCATCCCAAACCGGCTTCACATCAGCCTGCAGAAGAACCAGTCCCAGGACACAAGGGTGAAAAACAGCCCAGTGCATCACTGCCTGTGGACACATGCAATCACTACCTGTCATTACAGGCCAAAAACGCTGGCCGATCCCAACACGTGGCCACACCCGCAGGGAGAGAAAAACTGGAAGGAGCTACTTAAAAACATATGCTTTCCTGTTATCTGTGTTTTGTAAAATAAGTGCAGTTTGGCTACTTTTACAGGCAAGAGTGTTTCTACAATGGCTACGGTATGTCAAGAAAATCACTGTCTCAGTTTCTGAGTTTGATAGTACCTCCTGGAAAATTTCCATTGCAAAAAGATCAGGTTTATAAGAAACTGTATTTTCTTTGTATTTATCTGTCTAGCAAATTTTACCAAGATCACCAAATAAGTCAAAACAATCTTACTAGCTCAGCTGCAGTCTACCTCCACAGAAGGAAGATGTTTTGAACCTGTGCAAAAGAAGCAGACAGTTGTATTACATTGTACTAGACAAAGAGATTATTTTAAATTTATTATTCAGAAACCTGAAAAAAACTTTGCATGCGTGCACGTTCATGTAATGCTAGCACCCAGAGAACCAGTCAAAACTGGCATTTGCCATTAGTTCAGACAGTATTCAAGCATAAAATGGTTGGTATTCTAAACAGTATCAGTAAGATTAAAGTAAGATTAAACAAAAGCCTTACATAAACAAGTGTCATAGGTCTGCCACAGGTATGTAAGTAGTTCTAAAGAATAACATAAAGGTAACTGAGTATGTACAGATCTTAAAATAAGAATCAATTGCCCAATGCAAAAGTTTAGCAATATTTCAACAGCACCTCTTTTCTGATCTCCTCTGCTACATACTCCAGCTGCAGCCACACCTGCTTCTTTTGGTATTCTCACCTTCTTAAAGTTGTGCAAGTCTCGAGCAGCCTGTCAACCAGCCTCCCTTTTTCAATCAGCATTCATTTAGGTGTTTTTTTTCTGTAGCCTGACATACGAGCAGAAACATAGCAATGACATTGTAGGACTCACTAGCATGCACATGCTAGTTTGTGCATTTAAAAGAAATAATAAAAATCTTAAAGCATAGTATATATTTTACTTTGATGAATTTTAATACCCTTCTGCAATCAGTACAATTAATCGTGACTTAAATAATTCATTTCCTCAGAACCTTCTTTCCCCATTAAAGTAATCACAAGATTGGAAGGATCAAAAATCTTGTGAAGATTTAGCAGATATAATAGTTGCCAAATGGCAGACTAAGTCAAACTACTATAAAGAAAAGTCAGTTAAGTTATTAACAAATTATCTTCCTAGTAAAATATTTTGTTCTAAACAGTATAACCTGAAAGGTAAATTAAAAACATCTTTCGAAAAATTAGTAAGATTTAAAGATTCCAATAAACATCATAATACTGACTTCCCAACTTTTTCTGAATGGGAAAACAGAAGTCGATTTGAACGGATACTCTACAAAAAGTTTGGGGCTTATTTATTCATTTATTTAAAAGACCATTGCTCTGATTGAAATCTTTCACTGACACAAGAGAGGCTGACAGGCCATTAATTAAATCTCACAACAGTAAATTAATTCCCTCCATGAATACATGCTGTAAGCAGAACTGTTAACTTGATACTCCCACCCCCCTTTTTTCCTTTTTGTATTTTATATTTCTGGATTGTTTGCTATTTTTATATCACCAACAGATGCAATTTCCTAATATAGATAATTTTCTTCCATGCCTTGGTACACAGGGAAATATCTCAGGAACATGTTCTGTTTTAAACCTAGTGAGCCTGGTTTCAAGTTTCTCATTTGCCCTTTAACTACTCTTTCCTTTTCTTCTTCACTTGAATCTAACAATCCAGTAAAAATGATTCTTCGCACCATCTCCCAATATCTGAGCACAACCAGTTAAATTCTTGCTCTAATTATCAACAAGAGGCATCCAGAGATTACTTTAAAATCCAAGGTTCCAGCATAATATTAATCTTTTTAGCCACTCTACCTCAATAAAACTGTGCTCACTTCATTTTTTATTGTCAGAGGTTTTTTATGGTGAATAGAATTCTAAGAACTCAAGGCCAGCAAATGCAATTTAAGTATAAAGCTTTGCTAACGCATAATGGGTATTGAAGATCTCTGTAGAAACAGTCAAACTGAAACTACTGGATCAATTAAGCAAAGGCACGTGCCCTACTTTCACTAATAGTTTTGAGTACCTTTAAAAGAAAAGCTATTTTAATGATTAAGACAAGCTTTAGTTATTTTATCCATTGCTCTAACCTTCAGAAGTTCAACATGTAATGCATATATACTAAAAGGAAAAAAGTGCTAATTATCTTTGCTTCATTAAAAAAAACAACCAGTATTTCAATAGAGAATTCTCAAACACCAATATGAAGAAAATACTAAATACTTTGCATGGTCTTAGTATTTTTATGGCTTTTGATAAATCGGAGCCCTCAAATTCTATGGGCAGATGCAAAATTTACCACCTGAAAGGCAGCACACAGAGATAACTCTGAGACAATTACGCAAGAAATGCTGCTGCTGCTTTGCCACTCAAATTACGTTAAACTTCCCCCAACCCAATGCTTTCCTAGCGTACTAAAAGGCAGGAAAGATATTTTGACATTCCTATAAAAACAATGACGAACAGAAATAAGTTGAGATGCGGATGGTAGCTGATAGGCAGTTAACAGACTACAACACAAAATGGGTAGGAGTGATGCAAAATTAGTCTGCCACAGAAGGGAATAACAATAAGTGTGCTGGAAAGTACCTGACTGCAGGATAAACTTTATTCTACTGTTATTTTAATAAACAAAAGAGAACTGGTTAGAACTACTACTGAAGCCTCACTGATCTTCCTTTGTAACTGTATTTCTCTCCCCTTTCTCACAAGTCCCTTTTTTATTAGGGGTAAGGTCTTTATGACAGAAGCCTTGCTTCTCACAAAAAGCAAGCAACTTGGTACTTGTAATGATTCGATTGTGTCACCTAAACCTCTTGCAACTCTCCCTCCTTTCAGGGGGAAACAATGCACTCTTACTGTTTTATGGTCCTCAGTGACCAGTTTTGGTGGACATCTTACAGAAATATATCTTCCCTTTGCACAACTATTGAAGAGGCCTCTTGTCAAGCTGACATTCCAATGAAGACTAGATGGTAATCTCCAGATTTCACCAGCAGTTTGTCTCCTTAATAAGAATAGGCTGGCAGTCCCCCCCCTTTTTTTTTGTTTTGTTTGTTTTGTTATAAATGCTTCGATTCTCCTCATCTCAAGGTCTTAGAGCTGCTGCCAGGTGGTTGGGTAGAGTCACTAATGTACAGCCTTAGGTGAGTCAAAAATAAATACTACAAATTTGAGCAATCATTTCTCCATCCCTTCACCAGTCAGTAGCCGCAATAACTGGTGCAGACCCATCAGTGTTCCACTACAATACACATTTTCAACAAACCCTAAGTTTTATCAATAAAGCACAATTCAGTTGCTTTGTTGATGAAAGTGCATTAGAGTTCCTGTTTCCCTCCACTAACCACAGTGGGGTCAGATGCAACAGGAACTTTATTACTTCCAGCAAAAACAGAATCAAAAGCAGCTTCCTGCTCCTCTAAAGTCACAGTAGCAGTGGGTCCTCTAACAGATGTGCCGGGAAAGGCTGGCCGTTGCTCTGTAATCCTTTCCGCGTCCATAGTTTTCCTACCTCTTCTTTTGCCCAGGATTTTGATGTAATTAGCTGGCACGAGTCCTGTTGTTTGGCCATCATAACTAGCCAGAAGCCAACCACGGATTTTGGGTTGTTGTTCTGAAGAAGAAAAACGCAAACAACACATCAAGTTACAAAACAATTCAAAATATTTTGCAGTTGAGGCACAAATACACCAGAAAGTGGATGACACTACAGTTCATCACACAGAAAAATAACTGTGAAAAAGGGCAAATACAAATTACTTCACAAGAAATGACGACGATCTGCATCGGTGAGGTGAGCTGAAGAATACCGTGAAGTGCAGGCTGTTCTGAAACCAATGACAACACCATACTGCAAAAGCCTAAGGATTTTCACAGCCTAAGGATTTTCACAGCTCTGTAGCACGTGCAAGGAAAAGGCAACCACAAGGATGACCACAAAACACTACCTGAGTAAGTTTAGGCTGTGTCATATCTTAGGGAAATTGAAAGAAGTTTTATTACAATACAAGCTATAACTTAAGGAAAAAAGATAATCGGTGTGGATGAGGAGCTTGGTCAAATAAGGGTAGGGGTTTTTTATTCATTTTCAGACTCTTAACAATATGATTTACTTCATATTTGATTAGAAAATAAATACAAAATTAGAAGTTTACCTTTGGGTGCTAATTTTAGCATGTCACCAGCACGGAAAGAAATTTCTTCTTCTGAGAGCGCACTGAAGTCATATTCTGCTCTTCCAACTACATGATCATCTTCTCCACTTGCCCAATTACTAGATACTGCTTCCAAAAAGAAATTAAAAGGTTACCTGCTCTGAATTATAAAGTGTTGGGTTTTTTTGAAGGAAAATGAAGAAAACACCTTAACTTCCTTGCTAAAACTTTTCCAACGGAGAACTGACAAGAGTAACAAACAAAGCATGGTTTGTTGAGTCAATCCAATCAATACTTCTCCCCCCTTCCCTGTCACATCTAATAGAATGGAAAAAGAAATAGCAAGGAACCATGATTTTGGAATCACACAAAGCTTACCATGAAACTGTATCCTAATGCAACAACAGACTACTTTAACAGGTTGTTACTTGTATCACAGGTCTAAAATTCAGTATTGTACTTCAGTATCTATTAACTTCTATTCCTGTAGTAGAAGATTAACCACTATACATGAGATAACAAAAGGAACAATATATGCTGCACTTCTTTCATGCTGCAGATCATCTTTACCTGTTTCTTCATCACTGTACGTAGAAAGCAGTTTCCAGATCAAATAGGGACCTCCCATTATAACAGCAAAGAACAAGAAAATGGGCCAGGATTTTGCAGAGTTAGCCGCCTTGTCTTCGAGGCCAACGCGAGCTACTGTCCCCTCACTTTCAGCCCACAAATCCTCATTCTCAGAGCTCTTCCGCAAACCTAGTAATCGTTGTAGACGTTGGTAGAGGTATCTTATAGTTCTCACCAAAGCAAAAGCTGAAAACACCTTTGTGAAGTGTACTTTGAGGCGGGAGAAGTGATTGGCTACATCCAACACAGCTCTGAAACTGTTGTACACAGCAGAAAAGGTAGCATCCATCATCATGCTGACCGAGGCAAACGCATGCACAATACTTTCAATGGACTGAAATGCACCTCTGCTGCTCTCTTCAGCCTGCTGAACAAACCTGCTGGGAGGAATATCATCTGTACGAAAGCGGTTATAACCCAGGCCACCATATCCATAACTGTAAGGACTATAGCTTCCGTAAAAAGAGGTTCCATATGAACCATAGCCTGGAGAAAAAGAACTGGTATACGCTGGCCTGAAAGCGCTCAGACTACTGCTTCCCGTTTGCTGTGATGGTCTTGGCAAAATAGGTGGAGGTATTCGTGCAACTGTGGGTTGTCCAGGCCTGGTCAGCACATTGTCACCCAAGTCAGCAGACCTAAAAGAATTCAGACAAGCAAGATCAGTACCTAAAACAAAGTTTGTATTTTCATTTCCTCTAAATTCGTAGCTAATTATATAAATATGACAGCACATTTCGGTAGTGCTAGGATAGAGAATCTGGTAGCCAAACACTCAGTACATTGCACAACATCTGTGGGAAGTAAAAATACGAGTCAGGAAATACAGGTCTTTCAGGGGAAAAAACACACAATGAGATAGTGTAAATGTGGAACTGCAGCATATCTGAAACGTACATGTGGAAAAACTTTTAGTCTGTTTATTGTATTGACTAAGAAAGTGTGAAATGATGCATCTAGATCCATCAAACCTGATGCTGTAACACCTAGGTCATTTTTTCTACACACAAAAGCCTCTTGTATGTACTACAAAGAATATTTATGAACTTCTTAATCTGAAAGCTTTATTTCCAATACCTGTTCTCAGCTCTTCTATACAATGAGCCAATGATACAGCAGGAAGGAAGTTTTAGAGCTTCTTTAAATGCAATCTTACAGAAAATGGTTGTTGTGATCTAATTGAAAGTCTTAAGTAATTATAGACCAAAATATGCAATGGCTTTGGGTCCCCCAATTTCCCCCTTTACCCAAATTATATAATTACCTTTATGTAATATGTCAAGGGATTGAATCTATTACTGCTGTTGGCAGAAAGAGGTATTATGAGTCTATTTTTTTTTATTTAGTAAACTTCTATTCCTTTGTATACCCATAAGTTCAAGTAATTTCATCTATGGCCTTCGTAATAAAATTCTGCAAGTACTAGACTTTTGCCATTTCATTAAAAAGCTAATTACATATCATCCTAAAAGTCAAACACTTTGGTCATTTCCCATGTTTACTGCCTCACCCCCAACTTCCCACTTCTGTAATCCATTAAATGCACAGGAAAAAAAAAAAAAAAGAAGAAAATCAAGTTTGAATTGCTACGGAGCTGCTTCTTTCTGCACTGCTTTCAGTGTGAAGCATGTTTACTTTACTATTTCTGTATAAGGAAAGGAACAACTTTGTCTCAGCAAAACTTATAGGTTTCTATAGCAAGGAACAATATTTATATCTTTACGTAATTTGTTTTTCCATCACAGTCTTGAATTCTCTTAGCAGTTAAAAACAGTAGCAAAAATAAGTTATTATCACAGAATACAGAGGTACTGTGACTTATGAAGTGCCACTACATTCACCTCCACAATAGTCAACTCATGACACCTCACTTTAAAGCTACTTCAAGCAATTTAAAATGAGCTAGATAACCCCACCAAGAAAAATTAACATCAAATTTCTTGCTTAGCAAGCTTCAGCTCGCAGTGAAAGCAGCAAAGTTTCTGTGGAATGTTTAGTCTTGGCCTAACCTTTTGCCCAGTTTTGGCTCGCTCTAATTGCAATCAATAGCACGAAATGCAAAACAAGACTGGTCTACAGCTGCCAAGCTTTCCTTCATTTCTGATGAAAAGAGTTTACAGACACTTTCTGTACAACGTCCCTCTCCGTGAGCAGCTTGGAGTTTCTGGAAAAGCTCAGATTTCCAGGTGAACATACTCATGACAGATATACACCTGCACCTTTTCTAATTCCTGGGGATGACACACAGCTCCTCCACTCCTGCGGAGGCACGCAGGCTTATACAGGCTTACACAGCTTTATCACCCCCAGGAACGGACGGCCACCCGCACTTTGCCTACTAATGGCAACACGTACAGCTTTACCCTCACCACACTAAACACGCAGCTTTCTACAGACAGGAGCAGGCTTTGAGACCGGTACCTTTCGGGACGCTCTCACTCTCTCTCCTCACTGAGAAAGGGGATTCCCCCTTCCCCCTCCCGCCGGGCACAAGCAGATCAAACGACCCCAAACCGTCCCAGCAGGAAATCCACCACCCCCCCAGGGCTTCCCACACCGACGACGCCCCCCCACCCCCTCAGCCACCAGCTGGTGGAGGCGCTGCCCAGCTGGGCCCGACCTTTGAGCTCGCCTCAGGGGCGAAGGCCGAGGAGGCGGGAGGCCCGGAGGGGGAAGGAGGGGGAGGCGCGGCCGCCCTGAAGGGGGCGAACAAGCAGGGGAGACGCGGGGGCCGGCGCACGGCACTCACTGGAAAGCCGGAGCCACCGTGCCCGCCAGCCGCCGGTTCTCCCAGGGTTTGGGAGGCGGCGGCTGCGACGCCATCTCCAACCTCGCTGCGGGCCCCACTCTGCCCCCGGGCCGGCCCGGTCCGCCGCGCCTCTCCGCCCCGACCGCTCACCGGCAGGCGCTAAGCGGGAGCGCCGAGCTATTCAACCCACGCCGCTTCCGGCAGGGCTTCCCACCGCCCCCGGCCCATCGATGCGCTCTGCCTTCCTGCTGCTCGAGCCTGTGCAGGCTCCGCTGCCCGCCCGCGAAGGCGTAAGGGGGGGGAGGGGGAGGGAGAGGGAGGCCCCGCGTGGCGCGAGGGCCGCTGTGAGGTGATCGCTGCTCCCCGGGGAGCGGGCGGGGGTGGCGGCCGCCCGGAGCCCCTTTGCAGCGCCTCGGACTCCTGCGGGAGGGCAGCCCTGTGCTGAGCGGTTCTCATTTCCCCCCCCTCGGGGGGTTGTGTGCGTGTGTGAGGTCCTTCAGTGTGTGCGTGTGGGGCTGTAACGGTTGTCACAGTCGGGGCGCGCGCTGGCGTGTGGGGGTTATGGGGCTCCCTCCTCTCCTGTCACCGAGATCTGAGGTGTTCGGGGGTGGCCTTGTCAGGGGGGTGGGCGGCTGCGGTGTGGTGTGGTTCATCTGTCAGCAGGCGTGGGGGGATTCCGAGTGGTGGAATCCCTCTGCCCAGGGATGGAGAGGCAGAATAATTTTAGCGCGGCACTGCATAAGGGTTGGATGGAAGAACCTGTCGAGGTTTACCAACAGGGAAACCAAGGGAATCCCCCAAACCAGAAATACGTAGAGGCAGAGAGCACTTGGCAGGGGGATATGTCCTGCACACGTGTATTTTCCTGTGGCCTGTGTTTATCCTTGCTTTGGGAGACAGTAGACTGATTGGACCTTTGGTCTGAACAACCATGGTTGTTCTTACGTGCCTCCTAAAGTCTCCTAGATATCCAGTGAGGGTGAACACCTCGTTGGGAATCTCTCTCAAGAAATGCAGGAACTTAGGTTTGCAGAGCGTTCTATCCCATTATTAAATTTTGGGCAAAGAAATTAGTCCGCTCTAAAGTTCTGGGCAGAAAGAGCAACAGAAAACCAAATTAGCTATAATCTTTTAGGAAAAAAAAGCACTATGAGATCTATCACAAAAACACTAGTTTTATATTTGAGATGGGAAATAAGAAATCTCAAAAAATTGAAGGGGCTAATAGAGAAGATTTTCTTTGCCTTTAGGGCCTTGTATGACAAAAGGGGATGGCATCTGTTTTTTGCTTGTTTGGTATTGGTTGTTTTTTCCCCCTGTGAGTTTAATGGTTTGATTCTTTGGTTGCTACGATTTTAGAAGGAATTTCCATTTTAAGTTTGGTTTAATATGTCTTAGCTCCACTTGCCTTCTCCATTCAGTATAAAGAATAACGTGTCATGTAAAGCACTGTATTAAAGATAAAACTCTGGGCAAAAGCTCAGCATACCTTTGTCAGAACTCTTGACCAGATTTTTCTAGGAAGTACAGAAGCTTTTCCAAGAGTCAGTTCGTCTTCTGATTCTGTTGTGCCTTTGATTTCAGACAAACTTGTATCCTAAACTTTCTATAGAGAATAAAAAAAAAAAGTCCATTGATTCTAAATATGGTGCAGTTGAGTCCTTTTATTGTTGAAGAGCAGAGTTGTGTTTATTCTCAGCTTTTTTCTTTTCTTTTTTAGAGTTATCCAGTATGTCTTCACTAACAGAAAAGGACAGACCAATTGTTCAGCTGTTACTGAACGCTGGCACTTGCCCACGATGTATCTTGAGGTTCTGCTGCGTGGGATCACAGATGCTTTATAGATGTCCATACCAGGTTTGTTCTTTGTGTTCCTAATTAGAACATCTGAACATACAAATGCAATATTCTTTGCACTACTATGGGGGAGAAGGTTGTTATGTTATTTAGCTCTTTGCCTGAGAGGAAAACGTTTTGCAAAATGAGTTGTGAAAAATGACTGCTGGTACACTGTGCAATTTTGAGAAATTACAAGAATCATAGAATATAACAATTGTTGTAAGTTAAATGTTAAGTTTGACTGTGAAAGTTGCTATGTATTCCCTGAAAACACCAGATAACAGGGTGTGTTAGCTTCTGCGCACCATGGCTCTGTCATTTTTGCAGCAGAACAGTTATGACTGTTCCCTCTCTTCCTTTAGTGTAATTAGTAGTATAGGGGCTGTGGGCAGTGCAGCTGATGCAGAGGAGGAACCATCTATACTCCAAACTTTTTTGCCTCATACTTCCTTCTTCTTGGTAGAAGGATGTTGAAGAATTGTGGAGCACAGGTTAAGGATAAATCTTCCTTTTTCAGCCAGTCAAACACAGTGTTATTAGGCATCCTTTTTAGCTGACCTTAGTGCTGAAATTCAGTTGTCTTCAAATTTTTCCTACCTGTGCACAATAGTTCTTGCCTTTGTTCTTGTATTTGATACTCAACTTGATTTTGGCTATTTGCTCCTCTTCCACATTGGTCCTTTGAGATCTCTCTTGCTGTGTAGACCAAATAAAACATCTCCATTTTCCTGGTCTTTACCCTTGACCTTATGCTTGTCTTCTGATGTCTGTCCTGATCGTTTCACCTTTGTTCAAGTTTAGATTCTCCAGAATTCCTTTTTAACATCTTTCTCACATATCCTTTTCCGTGTTCTATCAATGATTTGAGAAGTGTTCATTCTGTATGCTGTATTTTATTCTTTTACATCTCTATGTAATTTTCCTCTGATTTGCAACAACACAGTAACTGCTGTCTTTGTTACTGAAGACCCTTTTATAAATCTTTTTTTCTGAACTATGTCTTGCCTCTACCTCTCATCCTACCTAAAATTCAGAGACATGCAGGTAATTCCTCTCTCTCCTCACCAGCACATCCTTTAATTTTTGTAGGTACTTTCTATAGGAAGTTCTTTCTCTATGTATTTAATTTCACCCTCACTTGTATCTGCTGTTATTTTCTTCTCATACTGTACTAGCCAACTGTCTTCCTAATCATCTGGGCTAATGGAGTTTGAGGAATGAAATGCTAACGTAATCTAAATGACAAAAAGGTCATAAACATTTGTTTTCATTGAATAGCAATAGAACCAAAGATGAATGCATTTCTGCAACGTAGGTCTGTAAAATGTTTTCATTCTTCTTGGATGGTAAAAAAGTCTGTTCAGCGAAAATCACAATTTCTCTGGATAACATTTTGAGAGCAATAACATTTTGGAGCTTTTTAATTGTGTAGATGTCTTTTGGTATAAATTCCAAATATTTAATTACATTCACTAAGGATAAACTGGAATGGTTAGTACTATCTTTTAGAATTGTGTTTATAAGTGCTTGTTGCAGCATTGGAGAAAACACCAAAACCAGTATGATTCCTCTGTTTGTGTTAGGATTTGATGAAGGATTTAAAAGAATTTCTGAAAAATAGTAAAGAAAAAGAAGATACGGTTTGTTTTGAGGAAATTGATCCACCTTGTAAGAGAATGAGACTTGAACATGCAGAAGAAGGGTCTGATGATCTGAACCACAATGGAGCACTCCAGCAGATTCCTTCGGTTAACAATGAAAATACTGCAATGGAGAACTCATCTGTGAAGGTTTGTAATGTGTGTTTGGGAATCCTTCAGGAGTTCTGCGAGGTTGACTTTGTTAAAAAGGTAAATAACCAGTTTTTCATCTTTATGTGCACTTTTATTGGAGCTTATGTATGTTGGGGCCTGAAGTATAGAATTGGTAATTAAAAATACCATGCAGTTAAACAATTGAGAGAAAGGTACTGAAAAAGAAACCAAAACATTTACCTATTTCAACTATTTGAAAGGTAGATGGCGCCATTCAACTGCATACTGCTCATTGGCAGTGTTTGCTTCCCTCCTGTGCAACTGAGAAATAACATTCGTTGGTGTGATCATATTTTACCCAGGCCTTGTCATAATGTAACTTTTTTAAAAAACATCAGTGGTGGTGCAATGGAATGACTACTAGGAGAACATTTTCCTAAGAAAAGGACTAACAGATACGTGGTTACATGAATTTAAGAGATAATGTGAGGTTTAGCTGCTTAGATTACAAAGAAATCTTCACTCTAAATGATGACCTGTCTTCACTTTTGCTATACGAAGGGAAAATATGGAGGCATCAAGTGCTGAGCTCTTTAGCTTAACTCCATGTTTCTAATATAGCATGAGTCTGTCTTTACAGTCTATTACTATTTAGAAAGCCACAGAGGAAGAAAATATTTTGATGATACAGCAGACTGTAGATAATAGAGAAAATATGAGTTAGGAAAGAATATAAGCATAATGAGTGTTGCAAACATCATCTCTGAGCAATAAAATTGCTTATCTGACAAATTGAAATACCAGTGAGAAAAATCCCACTTGCATTTGAGATTTTAACAGAGTTTTAATAGAAACAATTTGTTTTAATAGCATGAATGTATCTAAAAATGGGACTAAACAGAAAGCATAGTATATAGTTTCTCTTGTTGCAGTGCCTGTTGTTTCTTTTTTGTTTCCATTGACAGAGTTTATAAATTTTTACAGAATCTGCTTCTAAGACTTGTTTCAGAGTTACTTTTTTGAGTAGCAATGGAAAATCTAATAGCATTGTTAAGGCACTACAAAAACTGATAGTTTTACAGGGAAATTTCCTTATCTGAGATACTGATTTCACCTTGAAAGCTCAGAATTCATCTTGAACATTCACTGAGATCGCTGGTGTTTTGGACAACTTCTCCATGTGTGTTTAAGTTTACTTCCAGTGAACTCTCACTCATGTTCTTTAAAATCTGTGATGTGTGTTTGGGTTCTTACTTCATTACCAGTGACAAACATGATTTTTTTACGATGAAGCGTGATTATGAATTAATACTGTGAATACCTGTTTGTTCCTGTCTTATCCCAGGATCTTAAATATTTTTATTGTCATGGAATTGTATTACCGCCATGAAGAAAAACATTCCAAGTCAGCTGTTCTAGCCTTTTGTCACTGTGGTATACAATTGGTCTTAGCCTTAAAATAGTGAGTTTGGTTGTTTCATAGCAATTAGTAACTTTTTTAACAGAACAAAAAACATTATATTTAAATAAGTTGTTAAGGATTACTCTCTTTTGTATGTTTGGCATTTATCTGAATGTGTATTAACATGGATTTAAAGTGATTATGCTAGAATAAAGAATATCCTAAAAGATTATCAACTCAACTCAGTTCCATTTCTGTGGTTTAATATTAAAATCCTTCACTTGCAGGTGTGCCAAAAGGTGAATTCCTCTGACTACCAGTTCACTAGTTTTGTATTTTCTGTGTCGCTACCCCCACAGCTGTCTGTTAGGGAGGTAAGTGCTTACAGATATTTCTTCATGACTTAAATGCGTATGAAAGAAAGTAACTGTGGAACACACAAGCTGGAGGTGGTTTTATTTTTAATTGCTATTGTTTAAATAAAACCAAAAACACATGCTTGAAGTGGAGTCTGCTCTCCTCTTCCTTGTTGGGGAGTGTTATATTAATTAATAAAATTTCTGAGTCACTTCATTTTTCAGTTAGCCCGGGAATTACTTTACATCTGAAAATCTAAAAGGAGTTTCTTTAAACCCTTGGTGTATTGTTTCCTTTGGTACAGATGCCAGCTCTGCTTTGTGGATCTTCTCAGAGAAGGAACTGCACAGCTGGTGCCTTTCCTGAAATAAATGATAATTGGTAGCGCAGAATACAAATGAAGGAATTTGAGATGAACTCTTTAACTGGTCTGCATTTTAAATTATGTGAAAATGCACACGTTAATAGTCACCTGTCTTGGGTGTTGTTGAAACTTTAGGTTTGTAACAGTTTATAGCAGTTGTAAAACTACTAATTTTAATGGCAATTTTAGTTTGGTTTATATTTCAGTCAATTAATTACAGAGGTTAATGCTAATATGGAGGAGCGTGTAAGTTATTTTTAAACTGATGGAGAATATCAAACATAGCATATCTTGATCAATAAAGTAACAATGTTTTGCATAGTTGTGAGCTGTTTTATGATGTTCCCCTGCTTTTTGATATAAAGTGATGCATAAATACTATTCTAAAGGGCAACATGTAAATCTTTATGATGGATGCCTGCTGTGCTAAAATGTAGTAGAAGCTTCAGTGAACATGGCAGAAAGAAATGTAGGTGGTCTTGGATTTATATGTAAGCCTGCGTTGAGGTCTGTTCTCATCCCACACAGTTTGATTGTTAAATAATCTACTATGCTTTTAAAGTTGATTTGTACTGTTAGTTCTGGCATCTCAGGCACATGCCGGTGTAATAGCTGCATTGTGCTAACATACATTCTACTTCTAAATCTTCTTGAACATAAGATTCTCTACTTTAAATATAGAATTAAGCATAGTTAGTGTGTTTGCTTCAGCTGCCACTGTCTGGTAAAATAATACCAGAACAAATTCCTTTGAGCTTTCTGAACCCTCCTTACTTCCATTTGATTTTATGGCCACCCAAAAAAATGAGATATGTCAAAAAATCACTTTCAGGCTAGGTGAGTATATGAATGCATTCATGTGTGCCCGTGATGCTCTGTAAAACTTCAGATGTAGGTCAAACTTACTCCAACTTTACACCTGGTGTAGGCTTAGGTGTTTAAAAAAAAGGAGCCTTATTATTTTTAGGGTACTATTGATCAGTCTTTTCCATTTGCAGTCTACCTTTGCTAGTCATTACTGAGACCTCTCTTACTGTTTTCATTAGAGCCTCAATGAGAAAAAGCAAAGTGATGCACAGAATCTTTTGGCTAGAGTCCCAACTGCAATTCCCATGTTATCAGGTTCTTAATACGCCATTATGCATCTTTAGCTTAATGGCTTTAGTTTATCTAGCTTAAAAACAACTTCTTTTTTTTCCCCATAGCATAGCTATGTAACGATGGAGGTGAGGAAAGAAAAATTTGATGCTACTGTTATTCCTCACCCTCTTTGTGAGTCTTTTCCAGAAAGCCTCGGTAGAGGGTGTTATTGCATTGCAGTTCTAGCTCAATGATGTTCTCACATTAATCTGAACAAGCTGGGCAAGTGTTTCTGTCTGCTTTTGAGGAAGTCTTGGCTGTAAATGGAAGCAAAAAATAATAGTTTTCTTCAGAGAGTTCCACTTGCTGATTGAAATGTTGATGATACACTAAGACTGTGTGGACTGGGAAAACTGACTTGGCAAATGCAGTTGATAGAAACTCAGATTTATTACTTTATAATAAGTTTGCCTTCTAAGTGCAATAAATCATCAGTTTGATAAAAGGGGTGAGATGTAATTTTTAACCTGTCGATCTGCTTTGTTCAATTAAAGTGCCTAGTACAACCAAGTGAATAAAAGTTGTGGTGTGGCTCCAGAAATTAATAGATAGAGTGAGATGAGTGAGTAGGAAGCTTCAAACACAGATCTTTTCTCTTTGGAAACAAATTTGGTTTGTCTGGGAGCAGGTCTGCATTAGGAAGCTCCTGCTGTCCTTTCTGCTCCATCCCTTCAGTCTTGCCAAACGCTAAACTAGCTGTTTGTATAGCTGTGCTCTAGCTGAAGGGGTAAAAATGGGTGATGGTGGAGAAAGAACCTCTTTAAAATCAGGGGGATTTGTTTACCACCTATCACTTCAAAAAATAATTGTTAAAAACAGTTCCTGTTTTACAGTTACAGAAAAGCAACAAGGAATACAATATGTCACAATATCTCAAATACCTCAAAAGGCTTTATGTTGAAAAGAGGTCTTTTGTTAAATTCTGCTTTTAATCCTTTGAACTGTACTGTACAAGAACATATGTAATTTTATCATGAAAGGACACCCCAAAGACAACCTCCCTCCCATTGACCTTTTGTATGACACACAAATTTTCTCTGACTTCTTTTTAACAAAAAAAAAATCAGAAACTGCCTTTTAATATTACCTTCAACTAATTTAATTATGACAGTTGTCATCCTGCCAAGTCTGAAATGTATGATAGGAGCTGAAGAAGAATGGGACATAAAATTTACATTTGCAAAGTATTTGTATCTGTAATGCAAAGAAGCTATTGCCTCTTTCCCCAAGTAGGATATTTGATTAAAATAAATCATAAATACAGGACTCCCAAGTTTATGTCAGACAACTATATTAGAATATGAAGTGAGTCATGCCCTTCAAAAGGGTGACTGTTAGCTGTGTCTGTAGTCTCAGTTGTGATCCATCATCCTGGTACTTGCTACAAGGACGTTGATGCAAATAGCATCTGTAGTCATTACTCCCTGTAGATCTGTGTATACCTCATCATGGAATTCCCCATCTTGAAGCTCTTTTCTAATACAGTGAAAAAATGCTGTTGCTGGGATTGCACATGGTATTTCAACTGTTGCCACTGCGATCCCTCAGATAGCATTAGAATAATATCCTGCAGCTTGTAATCAATATAGTGCCTGAGCTAGTGTATTTCAGAAATACGTTTGCTGTTAAGCATTGCCCTGCAGGCTTGAGCTCTGTAATGAGCATTTTTCATTTTCAAATCACTTCACAAACATAAAGTAATTATGAAGTGGAGGGATCTGATCCCCTGCTTCACGTACAGCTGGGAGAGAGTAGAGCAAAGGAGTGAAGGTATAGGAGTAGAGGGGTTTGGCTGGCTTGGTGATTGAATGTGATTTTGAATTTGGGATCTTTTAGCTTCTGTGCTCACAGTATCATAATCTATAGTTTCCTCTTAATGGAATGGGAAAAATAATTTCTTTAATTCTCTTTCAATTTTGAAGTCAAGAGAGAGGAGATGAAATTTGACTTGTGCTTTCATTTTAGCATAGTTACTTACACGCAGAAGTTTTCTATATTTCTGTAATTGTACCCCAGTAGAACAGGGGAAAGGTATGAGGTCAGCCGCCCGACTAAGTACCAGACCTACATGTGCTTTAAATCAAGGCATATGAGATTTTTTTAAATTGGCAGTTGTTAAATGCAGATTTCTAGACCCAGTTCTATGGTTGTCATATTCTCTAGTTGAGAATTATGTTCAAGGAATTTCAGTTGGAAACCATTTTTATTTATGATTTTATCTGGGTTATTATGGAAGCAAGATCGCAATATACTTCATGGTGTTTTGTGAAGCAGTCTTACTTATATTGTCTATATGCAGGATAATGAATCACAATGAATTCGAGTAAAGAGTTTTCCATCAATGCAACTATATCTATTTTGTTCAGAATTGTGCAGTTTTGTGTATCTAATGAAGTTTGCGTCCTCTCTCCACCATCTCTCTTTCCCCTTAATATTTCTAGCACTGTTTTTAGGATTCCCTCATTCTTTCAGATGTACCAAAGGAAGGATACTAGACATTTTTTTGATTGAGTTCCTCTACCAGCACGTAAAAGAGATCTACAGTGGGGTTCCTTCTGATATAAATGAAAAGATGATGTGATCTTGCCTCTGCTTGCTCTAAGTTTGATATGTTTTCAAACATGAATTCAAGTCAGTGGCGTTCACTGCTTTTGAGATGCCAACTCTTCTGAATATTGTAAATGTATATATGGTTGTATGGCAAGTGTATGGCAAGTGTCATCTTTCTCTGACACTTTATGAGTTGTCTACAGTCCACAAATTGAAAACTACGAATTCTGATTTTTTCATTGTAGTTGTTTCAAGCCAAACAACGTGATTTTGGAATTCATCTTCAGTGAGGATGGTGAGACTAGGTGTCCAGATTGTGTCTTGACAGTACAGGTTCTATTAGTTATGTGGCATTCTGCCAGTCTTTTGTTGTTGTTGTTGTTAGTAGAGGAAGAACTGAGAATGTTGTTGCTGCTTCATTGTAGGAAGTTTTGAGGCAAGTTTTTCTTTTCTTATTAATTGCTTTTGCATTGATAAGCATTCTGGTGAAATGGAAATGTTCTATGGTTCTTTTGTCTACCTGTGTCCAAGATCACTTTTTTTTCCACTTAATTAAAGACCTAATAGAAAGGCCATTTGAGGTCAAAGTTAAAATACTCATTACAGTTAATGCACTTCTGTTTAGTAAGGTAGTTTTCATTGTAGTGCAGAGAATGGCAGTTACTCTTGGCGCACACAGATGCAAAATTTTAAGCCAGAGCACTGAACAATTACTACACTGAAGTAATAGATCATCTTGTAGAATCAATATTATCGGTACAAAGAGAAGCAAGTGAGACTGCCATAGGATGCACCTCTAAAATGCTTGGTTCCCCAGAGCAGGGTGTGGTAAAGATAAGTCTTTGGAAGCTTTTGGCATAAGCCATGCTGTTTGGAAATCTTAAATTTCTTGATCCTTTTGAATTTTGTTTGTCTGTTAGTGTTGCGTTGATTCAATGGCTGTTGCTCCTTTCTGCTTATTTTTGTATTTTTCTATTAAGCTTTCATACCACTGGTAATTTTAATTATGCTTTTGACCTTGGTTGTAACCATTATTAATTCTTACTCTGCCGAGTTCCATTTGTTGGCTGGGATACCTAAGTGATGGTTTGTGGTCTTCTTTCCTCGGCAGTGTCACATCTAAGGGGCCTGCTACATTGTTTCTTTACATACATAAGGCTGCTGGAGGAGAGCAGTAGAGTTTGAGGTAATATTTACAATGCACGGATTGAGGACAATCAAGCATTAAAGCAGGTTGTCCAGAGAGATGGTGCAGTCTCCATTCCTGGACATTTTCAAGAACTCATTGGATAGTGACCTGAGCAACTTTGTGTGATTTCATAACTGATCCTGCTATAAGCACAAGGTTGGATGGAGACCTCCCGAGGTCCCTGAATTATCCTGTGATCACACATGTAAAGCCAATATTACTTCTTGGAACCTCTGTTTGAATAAGTGTATCAGGAGCTGCTGAAGCTGGTATTCACAGAGGATCTGCACAAAGTAACAGAGGGGCAACTGGGAATTGAAAAAGGAGAGTTCAAGGTTGAATCTGCCTGTGATTCTCAGATCACATCTTCCAGCCATTCGTATGTATGCTTTGTGATAAATAATTATTAGTGAACTCGAGCATTTGTTCTAAAAGCTCCCTCTGATTTCTAGAATTATTCCTTCTGTTCTTCAGCTTTCTCATATTCAGCTTATGTCTCCTAAACAAAGTGGTGTGTTTTAAATAGGGGGGCAATCCCCAGGGAAAGGGTTCATGATTACTGTAAGATCAAGTATGTCTTTTATTTCATGGTTTTTATAAGGGAGGATAACTGAATTTCTTTTTTTTTTTAATTCATATGTCAAGTTTTCGTATACCATCCACTTAGACACTTTTTTTCATTTCTCTGTACAGTAGGTAACTGCCAGTTGCACTTGACTTAGGCTGTCAAAGTCTTTTTCTAGTTACAGTGTTAATTGCAAGATTTAAAGTGTGTTTAATGCAGCCCGATCTTTTTTAAAGCCAGATAGGATTTGAGGTGAATTGCAAAGTGAAGTCTTGCAAGTAAAAACAAACACCAATTCTATTTTTCCACTTGTAAAGCAAAAGCTAAATTAAATAAAATCCTAATAATTCCTTTTTGTCCTGAATTTTTAAAATATTTTAAATTTTAAAATATTTTTCCTACTGCTAATAGTCTCTCAAATTGTTGGGAGTTTTGAGCCTTAATTTCATGTGCTTTTTTTTGTGCTTTTTTTCCTCTCTTCTTCCTGGGCATGGCTGGTGACCTATAGCATGCTGCTTGGCTGCTGGTAAAACAGGAAGTGGGGTGAGTAATTTATTTTGGCAATCCTCATACTGCTTCTATTAGAGAGTTCTCCAGATTTAGAGAAAGAAGAGATACTCTTAGTATAACTTTTTTTTCCAGCATAGTAGAAATGAGAAACCACTTAATGCAGTGGACCTGCTGCGATGCATATGTTAAGGGAGAATTTTAGCCAAGCAACTAATGCTGTGTTTTCAAGTTCAAGACAGTTGCATTCAAATAAAGGTACTTCTGCTGACAGTTGTGGAATATGTAGACTCACTTCCTATGTCCTTGGCCAAGATTTTAACTGACTTTGTACCTTCAAAACTAAGCATAAGGAAATTCAGAATTGCGATGTGCTGTCATTTTATTGTGGGTTGGTTTTTTTATTACTGTTTTTCCGTGTCTGTTGCTGTAGATCTGACAGAACTCTTTTGTATAGCCACCATTTGTCTATATAAATGTTTAGCAGGCAAGAAGTTGATTTTATAGTCTTGTTATAATACTAATGTCCAGTTTACTTGATACTTACAGAGGATAAGATGCCAGCTGTTTTGATTTCTTGTTTGTTTTCTTGGGGTTATTTTACCTGGTTTGACCTTAATTGCCATTTCTTATCTCTTTTGCTTCATAGTGTGATTATAGCTGAGACATGGCATATCAATTTAGAGTGCTGTCTGTCTGTCCAGCTGTGCAGCTCTGAGTTAGCTTAATGGTCCTGAGAGGTGCCATGATGCCATCTGTGAGCCAAAATCTTCTTGTACATGGAAGATACGATCACAGAATCATAGATTCTATGAAATGCAAACCTCTTCAGGTTTAGCTTACATTAATAGTGACAGAAAACTGTTAACCAGATAATGGTGAAAATTCAGTAATATAGCAAAAAAAATACTAGTGCAGTGGGTGCAAGTTAGTTTTGACTCCTTTATACCTCAGTGTTTTGAAATCAATTTAACTGATTGATTCTTTATCTACTCCAAGACACGCCCATTCCTTGCCAAATGAGAACATATTAGAACCATTTTGAATGGATAAATTGTCTTTGTGGGCAAGAGCAAAGAAATGCACTTCTCTCAAAGTTAGCTGAGGATACTGAACTAGTCTTTGGTGGAAGTACCACTTCAAGATATTCATAGAAACTTAGACTAAAAGGTGATGAATCACTTCCTACTTTGAGACTAATTTAAAAGCAATTGTTCCATTAAATTGCTTGAGAGAAGATGAGACCCTGTAGGGCAACTATTGCCCACATAGCCTACCATTGGTGCCATTTGTATAGGAGGACATGTCCTTTGCACGTTCCCAAACAAGTGGTTTGAAGTCGTGATTAAACCATGACACATATGCTGGTATCCTTACAGGCATCTGCTCCTTTTAATTTCTCTCTTCATGGACAAAGACACAGGAGTGGAGGCCTGGTCTTGTACGTACAGAGGTAGTTGAGTCTGTCCCAGCAAGGTCAACTGAGGCTGTCATCTGGGCTTTTCCTTTTAGGAATTTGTGCCTGCTGGAGTTCATGCCCTCCTTGAATGAAGGGCTGGATCACCTTCTTAACGATAAAAATATAAGTCTAATGATTTTTAAATTTTTATTTTTTTTTAAACCAAGGATTTTTGTGCATCTCTCTTCCTTTGCTCTTCTCCAGGTAGACT